>CP137671.1:26845759-26928385 GCA_037976565.1 Mesocentrotus franciscanus
TAAGCTGTACAAATTGTAAACACATTTGAAACTGGAAAGTACTTATCATTCAGTATTCATGTCACCTTTTCTCTCAGATGTGTTTTATACTTGTTGTGTTCCCGCTTTTTACACATTTAAAGAATGGATTTTTGATGGATTTACATATTTTGTGGATTTTTTGTAGATCTTTGTACATATTTTCTTTTTTAAATGTAAAATATGTTTTGCACTATTTATGTGAAAGCAGCGCTCTGTGGAAGAGAAACTGTCCTGTAGGCATAAAACTGAAATGAATTAACATATAAATAAATGAAGAATAAACTGTTATTCTATGAAAAAAAAAGAAATGTGAATGCCATGATATTTTCTCTAAATATTTTTGTTTACATATTTCAACTTTTCAATGTGCAAACTTCAATTTTGGATTTATCAACGATAAAAAAATGTCAAATGTGTACTTCCCACCGAATGTTATTGGTAATGTTCATAGCTATTTATAATGCGTTATGGTAATATTCTACAAACGCCACCAACGTGCTAGATACATAGCTTGTGGTTATAAAAAGTGTGTGTTACGACATCGCGCTTTTGACTTTTTTGCCGATTGCCAGGTAGTTGAAAACAATTATAAAACTTACAAAAATCTCAGTCGAATACACTGACTTTATTCATTTTATACAATCTTATACCTGTGGGGTTGTTGGTAATTTATACATTTTGATAAGAAACTCATATATATACTTTTATAGTGAAATTGTTCAATCCTCAATACCAATTTTTTCAGTTTTTATATACGTTTTCTGAATTGTGCGTTCTTCATTTTTAAACCGATTTCGGTAGAATTGACAGTAGCATTTTATATGAACATTCAAGCATATAAAACTTAATGATTGAGGAACTGATTAGTCATGTGATTGTGAAATATAATTTCATGGGGATTTCAAGCTTGCTTGGAGGAGGAATAGCTAAAAACGGCTCAGATTCGTAATGATCTTCAGACCAGTAGTACAATTGTGTACGATTGGAAGCCGATTTGGCATTTATTCTGACTTGAAGGCTTAAAGGCAATACATTTCTGTTTGTGAATACTCCTATCATTATTTTATAATCTAAATCTTCGTTTAGATTTCCGTAACTAATACAACGGCCAAATTTGTGTAGCCCTCCTATATCTAATTTGTATTCATTCTGCATTATGTGTATTCGTATATTGTATATATATTTGTATTTGGGAAATTGTTTGACAGCCATGTTCATGATAATGGGTTGAGGAGATGATGCAGAAAGCAATGGATGCATTCAAAACAGTTCAAATCAAATTAATCGAATTATATCGAATTAAATATCCATTGATTAATGTTCGTGTATTATCTTTATTGACTAAAACACTTTTTAGTTGAAATGAAATCTATAGTGGGGCATGACTGTTGCTTTTTTGTTAACCTATATATATATATATATGCCATAATTCACATTCATCTTTGACACACATATTTGATACTAAATGTAGAATTCCAGTGCTGATATGACTATACACTTTGTTTTGTTATTCCCTTTGATTTAGATAAGTGTCGGTTGCTTGGTTTTGGAAGTGGGGAATGCAGCATTTCTATGCAGGATTTTTTTTTTATCTCAGGCATGTCAGACTCTTTTATTATTATTTGATGAAAATAATCGTGGCCACGAAAACATTTCTATCAGCAAGTCGAAGAAATGAGTTTGAACGAATATTTTTTTTTTAAGTCTAGATTTGGAAAACTAAAGTTGATTGACGAAAATATTTCTTGTTACTAAAATATCACCAAAATTGCATTTGGAATCATTTGAAAGCCCTTTTAGCATGTATATCTAACATAAGATTAACATCAATATCCGACTTGTTATCTACCATATATTTTAAATGTGCAGTACCGAAAAAGCTTGAAAAGGGGGTCTAGACGTTAAAAATAAAGTTTCCTATTACCTTGTTTCAATAGATTTATACATCTTTCGAAGTTGTTCAATACATTTTCATTAAAAACCAATGCTCCGCAGTTCGTGGACAAATTTTTTTATGTGTGGGTGTGCATGTGTATGTGTTTACAGTGAAAATACAATAATAATATAAATTACCAATTATGTTGATGGCTCAATTCATGAATGTGAAATATACTATACATCTTATACCCTATTGATAAAATAATCAGTCGCGTAGTTACAGGTTCAAATTACAAATATGAAGAAAAAATGCTGTTGTACCCTAAATACCTCTTCTTCTATCTACGGTATTATAAACTATGGTTGAATGAGAAAGAAATTTGTATAACTGTGGGGGTATAGTGAAAATAAACAATTTGGTATAGGGGAGGAGGGAAGAGATCGGGGAGGGAGTTATTAAAGAGAGGTGCTGTCCAAAGGGTTCAAAGGGTTCGCAGGCTTAAAAGGGAGATAGAGTGAGAGTGAAATAAAAGTTGTCATTTGAAAATATTGAAGAGGGCAAAAGCACACATACCCAATTTGAGGACCGAACCCCATTTTATGATTGAAACTGGGCCCGCATTTCGATTGAGTTCTGGTTATGCGATTTCATCGTGAGAGAAACTGTCTGTGGAAGCAGTTATGGAATGTTGATTATGTAGTACTCTAAAATGCACGTGTACTATGAGGCTATGAGGCTTTGAATTTAGAAAAAAATATTATGAAATTGACTCTATCTCAATGAAAGTCACATGCACTACACATAGATATGAGTAGGCCACACATACGCGTGGTGGCTTGTGTTCCAAACTCTTAAGCTATGTGTTATGAATATGAGGATATTTGAAGCGCAATCTTTTCAGGGGACATTTATACTATCTGACATATATACGAAGGGTAAGAAAGCTTTACAAATGAAGAAGAAGAAAAATCAGTTTACCAGAAATCAATCTTGAAATACTTGTCCATGAATACTAATTATTAGTTTCCAATATTCATGGCTTCTGTAAATACCCAAATCTATCCCTCAAAACTCGAAAGAAGCTTGATATAACTACCATTGCTTCTCGGCTGTGTATTGTCAATGTCAAACATTTCCTCTTCCTCTATTACAGGAAATAAAAACAACCAATTCTTCAAAACAGGAAACTGTAACAATTTACAACTATACTTAGTTTCTATCTTCTTACGAAACCGGTGTGGGCAAATGTACTCTCTTCTCTAACGGCGAAATTGTCATAGTGACAGAAAAATATAATCATGAAAATAATAATTAGGATTCCCCCGGAAATTATCTTTGGAGAAATATAGAAATATAAAAGTGTAAAATCTTAGATTTTAGTTATCGGGTGTTCTAGAATGCAAGTTGCGGTATTACAAACCGGAAAGAAATATTCACTGGATCAATCTGCTTTATCGCAGGATAACAAGAATATAATAAGATTAATGCCTTGTGATTCGTAGTGATCGATCACAACACATGATACTATCAGGCCTAGCAATCTTGTGGAGTAAAGACGTAGTGTCTCCCCGATAACCTACAAGGGGATTGTCAACACAGAAATGTATATACCAAAAACGCAAAACTGGACATCATCATGATGGTAGTACAGTGAGACCTGTCTATAAAGACCATCTATATAGGCAGGTGGTTATTATGTACAGGTGCCTATAGTACATGTTTCAATGGGAAACCATTTTCGAGGGGAACAAAAAATGTGGTCTTTGTAGACAGGTGGTCACTAAATCAGGGTTGAGTGTTTGACTGTATAATAATAATGATTTAACGCAATGAAACAATGTAGAAGAGTACTTTGTCCATAATTTGGTCAGCCTGCGTGACTATGTAATGCGAAGGGAAACCCTGATAATGATAATAATAATAAAATTATCAATCAGTGGCGGATCCAGGAGGGCCTTTGGGCCCAGGCCCCCTCCCCTGGCCAAAAAACAGGTAAAATCACCTGTTTTTTTTTTTTTTTAAGAAGACGGGGCCTCTCCCTAGGCGTGGTGCTCAAAGGAGGGGGGTGGATGTTGATGAATATGGTAACAACAAAAAGTGCTCACTACCTCCCCCGCCCCGCTTATTCACCGGCTGGCTGAGTCGCCGCTGAATATTTTTTCACGAATTGGGCCCCCTCTCTAACCCCCTCCCTTGCCACCGGCTGGATCCGCCCCTGATATCAATAATTATGATACTTTGCCGTTGTTATTATATTACCTCGGCCTCAGCCAAAGGTAAGTTTCAATCAATTTGTAATGTTTGCAAATAACTTGCGAAATTGGCAATCGAGATTCATTACGTTTATCGAGTGAAAGCTGCTTTTACATCCACGCAAGGAAACAAAGCAGATTTTCGAGAAGCCCCATCGAAACCAAACCAGCCATTCACTGAACTGCACAAACTATTAAAGGTTATCTGTGTTTTAGCGTAAATTTCAGATGGGATGGGGAGCTGGGGGCTAGGTATTGCCCACTGGCAGAGAGGAGGTGGTCTGTACAGTTCATACCCCCACACACACACACACACACATACAGTTTTATAGAAAAATATAATACAATATATATAAATATAAGTTACTGTAATAAAAGTTAAATCTTCTCTTTTAAAATGCCAGTAACATAATAAAAATAGTTATAGACATCCTAAAGTGAGTCCGATTTTTATATGCTAGTCGTATGTGTGTGTTCGCGCGAGAAATTCCAGCGCCTGATTAATATCACCCCGCCCCCACCCATCACACACACACACACAATCCTCGGAACGGGTCTACGATACTGAAATCAATCATTGCAGGATTGACACTTGACTACACTCAACCTAAGTCGTCGTACCTTTGATCAGCACTGTAAATGAGGAAGTATGCAATCCACAATCATGACATATCATCATATCATGCACTCGTAAGGGAGGAGGATGGTCATAGCAATGGACTCTCTACTTGGATTGGTGACTTGTTTATTAATAATAACAAGTAAGTGTCAACATTTAATCTTTGTATCGTTGTGTTGTTTTGAAATTAACGAAAATATTGTACAAAAGTAATGAATAAAGAGATATGCACTGTTGTATTATTTCAACGATGTCTATGCAAGTTCTTGATAAAATTGAGATATTCGGTCTATATGATGGGCAATGCGCCTTTTTTAGGTGCGTAACTCACGTTTGGTTTTTTTTTTATTCCTAGGAAAATTTGATTTATATTATCTTAATTTAAAGTCAGTTGTTGTTGTTGTTGGTTTTTATGGCGTTTTCCATCGTCGTTGGATGATTTTCGCCAGGCAATGTGCTTGGTTTTTTTTTTTGCTCTGTTGGATCAACGATAGCCTGTGGCGTTGTGCTAATGAAATTAATAATGTCAGTAAATTTTTAGTAGTTAATTTCTGTATTGTTATGTTGCTTGTTATTTTAAAGAATAAATTAGAAAGGAAAGGATGAAGTGGTTGAATATTAGTTGTGTTTAGTTCATTATGTTACGACGTTAGTTTGAAGCCTCTCTTCATTATATATAATAAAAACCCGCAATTTATACCGAGGATAGTACCACTTATACCGAGGATAGTACCACTGTCACGACCTTAATAATAACTATGATAATTATTAGATAATACAGCGAAACGTAATCAATAATTCTATTTTATAGCTCAGTTTCACAGTTCGTTGTACCTTCCACTGCCTTTTAAAAAAGATACCACTTTTCCTATACATTCTTTGTTTCCTAGTAAATGACATAGATTTGGATTTTTAGTCTTGGGTGCTTTGTACATTCTCCTTTTTTGTCTTTTGTATTTTGGGCATAATAATAAAAAGTGATCAATTGTTTCTATCGTCTGGCATTCCTCACATAGTCCAGTGTCGTGTTTTCTATTTAGATATTTATAGTAATACAGGTTACATTTACCAAGTCTGAGTTGGTGAATTAATCTTTCGTCCTTTCGGTTCAAACCTTTGATTTTGAAAACATTATTTACATTTGTATTGATGCTATACAAGTGTCTTCCTTTCTCTGCTTTATCCCAGAGGTTTTGCCACATGGATTTGTAGTAAATGTCTGATTCACTTATGAACTCACTTTTGCTTTGGTTTACTATGATATCTGTGTGTTGTTTGTTCGAAGCTTGTTTTGCCAACAAATCAGCTCGTTCGTTTCCTGCTAAGCCGCAGTGGGCTGGTACCCATTCAAGATTTACATCAATCCCGAAGGAGTTTATAGCCCGTAATTTTTCGTATAACTACGATGCTTCTTTTACATTCTTGATGGCTTCTAAAGCTGAGACTGAATATGTCAAATTCACAACTGCAATTGGATGATTTTCATCTATCCATTCAAGTGCCATTAATATAGCTACCAGTTCAGCTCTCATGGTGGATATATTTGATGTTTTAAAGCATTTACCTATGCTTAGTTCTGGGATATAGTAAGCTGTTCCCGTATACCCTTCCTGTTGTTTTGAAGCATCTGTATAGATTCTTAAACAGTGATTCAAGTTTTCTTAATGACTTCTACAGCATAATTTCTCGATTCTATTGATGGAGAAAACTTCTTAGAAACAAAATCCTTTATTTATGTAGATACATATGGCATCTTATAGTGCCAATAATGTTTAATCGTCATGCATTCAGTGAGTTTTCAATATTCCCTATTTCCAAGTTCCGCAATCTTTTGACAAAAGGACCTGGCCCATTTTCCAAGAGTACCTTTCATATTGCCAACAAGGTAATGAGACTTTTTTTGTAGGATGGTTACTTTTAGCAGCATGTCAATAAAAATAACATTTATAAATAAACATATTCCTCCTGAGTTGCAACGGCATTTCCCCGCATTCAACTTGTAAAGCTTTAAAGAAGATAAATGAGCTCCACCAGTAATAACTTTAAGAGCCTGGAATTGAATGGTGTCTAATTTTTGTAAAGAGAATTAATCGCGCCATCATAAGCTTCACTTCCATAATCTCAAACAGATCGGATTAAGCCTTTATAAACATAGTGAAGTATTTCCGAGTTATTGCCCCATCTGGTACCAGCAATACACCTCATAACATTAAGTCTTTTTTTGCATCTTATTGAAATTTTCATTTATATGTTTACCCCCACGTCATTCTCGAGTCGAACCATACTCCTAGGAATTTGTATTCCTTTTCCAATTGAATGCTTTTGCTATATATCTTTAAATCGATATTTTTCTTTTCTTTTCTGCCGAATACGACGGCTCTCGATTTTGTGGATGAGAGATGCATACCCCATCTATCACACCATTTTTCAATTAAGCCTAGAGCAGCTATATTACATTATTTCTGTTCTGATAAGTAGTTTCCCACTCTAACACGATTCACTCTGTTAAACATGAATGCATGAATCCATTTCAAAATCTTACCTGTGAAGCCTTGCTTATATAATTCGTAAACTATGCCTTGTCTCCAGACTACGTCGTATGCCTTCTCTAGGTCAAGAAATATCACAACTGTATATTCTCTATTGGCCATTCCTTTTTGAATATCTGTTTCTAATTTAACTAAATGGTCGGTTGTACTTCTATTCTTCATGAATCCCGATTGTATGGCAATTATAGTTTCAATATACCATGAGAGTCTGTTTTTCACAAGTCTCTCCATTGGTTCACAGTGTTGGGGTTAGAGAGATTGGGCGGTAAGACGACGGGTTTGAGGCATATTTTCCTTTTTTTAGTATCGGAGTTTGAATAGCCTCAGTCCATTGGCTAGGCAATATACCTCTATTCCATATTTCATTGTACAGTTCTAAGATCATTTTGATAATTTCTTCCTGGAGATTGCTTACCATTTTGGAATGAATGCCGTACTTCCCTGGAGCAGCGTTTTTTAATTGTAATAAAGCACTATTAAGCTCACTAAGGCGGAAATCTGAATTTAATACATTGTCCTCGTGATTTTGCATGTTATTTATCATTTCTAAAAGTTTTGTTTCACTTTCGTTCCTCTTGACTACTTCTTCTTTCCCTTTAGCTAAATCTATAAAGTTAAAAACGTTCAAAAACATATTAGTGCATGCCACCCAACTTTCAACTACACTGTAATACATGAATGTATTTTTTTCTTTCTGTGTTTGTGATTATGTTATATTTATATTTATATTATGTTACCATGTCAAATTGTTTATGACTGTTATTTTTTATGTATCACTCATAGGCCGGCCGTCTTATGACGGGTGTGATTTTTTTAATAAAGAAATAAACTAAACTAAACTAATTTACTTTTTCAGTTGCTGTTTTACTAATTACTTTTCCAGCATCCATAATCAAATTCGGTATTGTTTGGTTCGTACTTTTTTAAATATCTTTGATCTTTTTCCACACGGTACTAATGTCAGCCGTCCGATTAAACTTCCTACAATAATTTCTCTAATATTTCATTTTTGCTTTCCGGATGACTAATTGTGCAATTCTATTTTTCTCCATATAAATCTGAAAATCCTCATATAGGTGAGTTTTATACATAAAACGATTTTTTGCAGCCTTTCTAATTTTGACCGATTTTGTACATTCCTTCGTCCACCAAAGTACTGGTTACCCCACTTTATGTCCTTACTACCCCATATTGGATATCATTGTGTGCATTAAAATCCCCACATATTATCACTTGATTTTTGCAATATAATATCATTTCGTCGAGCGCTGGTGCCGCAATTTTTTGGCAAGGGTTATTAAAGTTGACTAGTGAAAAGATGTGTTTATGCATGAATATATCTATAATTTGGTAATCCTATTCATCTGGTGTTTTTATCACTTGAAATGTAATTAACTTATGTATATAAAACGCTAAGCCTCCTCTTCTGTTTTTTTCTATTCTTTGTTATTAACGTATAATCTGGAAAACGATTATATTGTAATCATCGTACCAGGTTTCCTGTAGGCAAATAATACTTGGCTTTGGCGCTTTTAAACATATTTTGGTATAAAATTCATAGCCGTGAGCATTCATAGATTGAGCATTCCACTGAAACACTCTACCCATGAGCGAACATAAAGCAATTTATATATGCACATGAATGCGACAATTGAATGATAATTCTGTAATAAAATTGGTATATACAATAGTCATAAAGTATGAAAGAAAAATAGATAAGAGATAGGCAGAAAGAAAGAAAGAATAAAGGAAAGAAAAGTGCCAGGAAAGGCTAAGGCGTGGGCACTATGATGTCGGAGGCCCACGCCTGTACTCCGTAATTATTTTAACCTTTCATGTATTATTTCTGGGAGTATGGTTTGTACACCCAAGCAATAATGTGCTGCTGCTACAACTAAACGAATTCTGTTCGAATTTGACGTTTCCTGTTCCATATTGTTGATCACGAAACACAATGAATGCTAAAAAATCTACACTGTTAACAGTTATTTGAGGGTGCTCCTGTTCTATCTTTGCTCGATGATCTCGATCCAATTCTGGTTAGTGGTCTCTCTCATTGATTTTTGCTCTTTCATTACTTTGTGCATGCTTGCTATTTCTTTCTGTTTCGCTGGAAACTGCTTGTTCAGCCTGCACTGATGGGATTTTCTCATTGTTTGGGGGTTTTGCTCTTTTATTTCTTTGTGTAGGCTTGCTATTTCTTTCTGTCTCTCTAAAGACTATTTGTTTAGCCTGCACTGGAACAGGATTATTTGATTCGTGAAACTTTTTGGTTGCTGCAGCGTAGGAATTTTTTTCGCTTTGTGTAATAGTAAATGTAATGTATTTTCACAGCATCTTTATACTTGGCGCAGCCTAGATCGGCCGTCGAGTGGTTTTGTTCACATCGTCAGCACTTTGGAATTTCTTTTTTTTGACATTCATTGAATGCATTCTCTCCTCCACACCGCTCACAACGTGCTTTGGAATGGCAACTATCTGCCACATGCCCGAATCGTTGGCATTTAAAATAGCGTGGTACTTGTGGCACGTATTCAAATACCTTGTACCTCAAAGGCAAAAATGAGTTCTGTTGGTATTTCTTTTCTTTCAAATGTCAGTAAGACTGGCCTAGACCCCGTTTACAGTGAGAAAAGGGCCAGGGCCGGGCCGGGTCGCGGCCGGGTCGCGGCCTACTCGGCCCCGCAATTTTGTGCGTTTACAGTGGCAGGCTCGGCCGCGCATTTGGCCCTGCGTGCGTTTACAGTGCCGCGGCCGAGACTACCTCCAGAGCAGGGCCAAATGCGCGGCCACTTTTGGCCTCGCATTTGGCCTTTTGCGCGTTTACAGTGCTAGGCCGCTAGGCTCACTGTAAACGTAAACTGCTCACGGGGTCTTAGTGTCTTTCATTTCCCCGTTGATTCTCTTTTTGAATCTCTTTGCATTGATTACTTTATCCTTCTTTAACCATTCCAACAACTCTTCTTCCTGAACTTCTGGATTTACTCTTATTACTGCTTTTTTCTTGTATTTTCGTCTGGGTTATATGGCGTAACCTAACCTTTACTGTCGTTCCTGCAAAATCTTTAATGTTTTTTTCAGTTTCGCTACTTGTTTGTCATCTTTACAAATAATTTTCAAACTTTTCCTCCTTCTTTCTACTTGGACTTGTCCTATTTCTTGATGTAAAAATTTTGCAATTTTTGTTGGAGTAATTTGTGCTATATTGTTGTTTACTCCTTCTACTATTACAGTTAGATCTCTTTCTCTGTATTCAGTATTTTACCTTTTTCTTTAGGAGATTCTACAAAGGTGCTGCTTGTTCTTGGTCTCTTTCTCTCTCTCTCAGTATTCCTATTCGTTCTTCCCTTATGAGATATGAAGGTCTGCCAACTCCCGCCCTCCTCATCCGTTGTTTCACCTCCCCCTCCTATTTCCATCACTGTTTCATTTCCAGTTCTTTTCACGGGACTTCTAGTACCCTTTGTATTATCTATCTTAATTATTGGTGACAGTGGTCCCAATCCTGACTGGGTGCTTTGGCTACAGATAGCCGTGGCAAAATCTTCGTATGACTCCTCTCCCGAGGATTCCGCCATTACAATAATTTAAACTAGTCCAGCAATTGTAGCATTTAGAGGCCAAATATTACTCAGTTGGTTATTATTATCTGTGCAAAGAAATAACGCCGATTTGGCCAGGTCTTACCCCCAGGTGCAAGTAACTAAAGTATACCAGTTCACTTTCAAGGCAGCCTCTTGAGGTCCACGTGGCAAGGGAGTCCCGTTTGAAACTCCCGCCACTTTCCCCTGGATGACTCGGCGGCTCGTTCTCTGAGTGTCCGCTCTTTCTTCTTAAAAATCAGTGGCTATTCAGTTAACGTGCAGACTGTGCAGGAAGACTTTCGCACCGTCCGCTCTGGTCCGCGACGTGGTGAAAAAAACAGTGAAAGTGTTAATAATGGTAACATGTACTCTATCACTGTTCATTTATTTGTTTTAAATGGAATAGAGATGTTCAATGTCACCTATTAAAGCAGTACAAACTTGACTGGCCTGTTCAGGACTCTCCTTCCAGAATCACTTGATCGTACTGGTGATCAGTTCTCAAAAATAACTGCCTATTGATACCCGAAGGAGATATTGTTTGCATCTGCGCAATCATGACAATACCACCAAAAAATATATATATCCTGTGTCGGTCACTTTTACAGTTGGCCTATTCAATCAATTCAATTCAATTCAAGATTTATTTCAACATCCAAACATTCAGTGACATCAAATAAAAATGGTCGACAGCACAAGGGCTGAAAGAACCCTCACAAACATATTTCTATCATGTTTTCTTGGAATTTCAATAGAAAAAAAATCAAAATTTTCACTAGTAAATGACAATTCTGACATTTGAAACATTTTCTGAATATCTTTACAGGATCTGTCGCTTTGGTTGTGACGAGTGGAGGACCTGTTACCACCTTCGTCGGCGGACAATCCGAGATGACATGCTCCTTCTCTCCGACCGACTCAGAAGGATCATCGTTTGCTTGGTCTTTTGACGGTCAAAATGGACAGAGCGATCAGATCGGCACCTGTAACATCACACAATGTACGCCGGCAAATCCAGCTCGGCACCAACTGGTCATATCGGTTGATAATGACATGGGTAGGATGAAACTCATCGTTTCTGATACAGTATCATCGGATGCTGGGGATTACACCTGTTTGGTCTCGACCAGTGAGGATGCTCAATCGGCCCTGGTGAAACTGAACGTTACTGGTAAGAACCCAACGAAATCATTATGCAGGCGTCGTCGTGACGTAGCGTGAATCGGCGCTATTTTTGAGCGGGTTCTGGTACTATTGGGGTTGTTGGTAATTGTTTTATGGCGTTATACGCCATATTTTCAGTTATATAAACAAATTCAGTTATCAATAAAGAAAACTGAAAATAATAAATTGTAATAATATAATTAGGAGTCTCTTCATGATTTACTACCTTTTTTATCACGTTTGACCTGGTCAGCCCGTTTCGATTGCATTGAAAGCTTTGCTCGACGTGAAACAGGCTTCTCTGCTACTCGGCGTGCGTGCGCAGTGATCTTTTAATTTTGTAACGCACGGTGCCTAGACCACTCAGAAACACAGAAACAATCAAGTGAGACACATCGTATAGGGGCGCTCCTAACCAAAATTCTAATCGATTCGAGTAAATTGCTATTCATATATATGTATATTTATTCTTCTTAACACAATATCATTATTTGTACCAAACATTAAAGTGGACTTTTTTGTTAGTATTTATGCATAAAATAGTCGTTTTTAAAACATGTTTCCTTTATATATAGAGCCTATAATTATGGGCCTCAATATATATTTTTTTTTAAAGAAGCGCCAAAAAAATACTTGCGGCCTATTTTACTTTACTTGTAGGCATACTTACAATTTGGCATCTCATTTTTAATTTTATTTGTAGCGACCTGTTCTACGGATATATAGTAAGATGGCATATTGAGCCTTCTGTGAAAACTTGAAAATTGTTATTTTTGTTTCTTCTATTGTTTTTGTGTCTAAATATGAGAAGAGCATTGCTCTTTCAATGATATACTTATTACAATGAAATATAAAATGTTCTTCTGTTTCAGTGATGTCACAATAATCACAATTTCTGTTCCACATAAACCTACGTTTGCCTTTTGTTCGTTCAGTTGAAGAACGCCCATTCTTAATTTATTTAATATTACTTCACTGTATTTGTTAACCTTGATTGATACAACATGTATGATTCTGAAATCATTTTAGAGGTGACCGTATCGTTTTCCAACTTTCTTCCCAATTTTCTCGTACTTTTTTTTTTTTTACTCAGTATTGATTTCAGTTCTTGCACATTAAGATCATTGTTAACTTCTATGTTTTTCTTTAATGCTCTCTTTGCAAAACAATCTACTACTTCATTCCCTTCTAGTCCACAGTGAGATGGGATCCATTCTGGCTTTATATTTATACCTCTAAACACTTTATTATAGAGGCTCTATAATAAAGTGTTATTTTTATCAGTATTTCTACTGCAAAATTTATTTTTTTCTTCGACTTTATTGCATGAACTGCACTCAGAGAATCTGAAAGAATTACAATACCAACATAAATATTTAAGTTTTCAATCCAATCTAAGGCCATTATAATGGCCGCCTGTTCTGCCCTGTATGACGATGTGCCATTGTGTAGTCTTTTCTGTTCATGTATTTTCATCGCTGGGACGTAGCAGCCTGCTGCCGCATGGCCTCTCTTGGGATCTTTAGATCCGTCTGTGTATATATGTAAGTGTGATTTTATACCTAGTGGTTATTACTTCTAGAGATTTGGCTTTTTGATAGTGTTGGTTGTCATTATTGCTGATTATATTATGTAATTCAGTGGATATAGTGGGTGGTATGTATTTCCTACTGGCCATGGTGGAAATTGTATGAGTTTATGTTCTTTGACCTCAACCAATTCTTGAACCATTTTCTCATGTAGTATTCTAGAACCAAAGGGCTTATTTCCTTTCTTTTTTAAGATATTCATAATGCCAACAGATGATTGTATATTTTTTGGACTGGGTGTTGGGGAGTTGATTTCACTTTAAGATAGTATCTATTTGTCAGCATTTTTCACCTTTGGTCTAGTGGTTCTTCTCCTGTTTCTTTAAGCAAGGTTTGTAATGAAGTTCCAATATGGCCACCAGTTGTGATTTTGAAAGCCTTACATTGTACCGAGTTCAACGTATTCTTCACTAAGTTCGAAGCCGAATCATATGCTTCGCATCCATAGTGAAATAGTGAATGTATTAAAGCTTTATAGACAATAAGCATAGAGTGGGAGTCATTTCCCATGTAATACCAGTTAGTTCTTCAAAATATTCAATTTTATTTTACATCTTTTTACTATATCCTGAATATGTGGTCTCCAACTTAATTTTCCATCAAAAATTAAGCCTATGAATTGGTTTTCCTGTACATACGTTAAGGATACTCCTTCAAGTTTCAGTTAACATTTTGTATTACTGTTTGTTAATAGAAGTGAAACTGTTTGTCCATGAGATATTGAAATTCCCCAGTATTTATACCGATCATTTAACCATATTCCATATGTCACAGTCATCCGCGAATATTAATATATTCACTTCCTTTTCCAATGGTATATCATGCATCATAATGTTAAATACAATTAGACTAAGGGCACTTCCTTGTGGTAATCCATTGACTAGGGTAGATGGTTTAGATAGTGTCTGCCAATTCCTCACTTGGAAGGTCCTTTTCTATAATAAGTTCTTAATAAATGTAAACATATTTCCTCTTACTCCTAGTTTGTGTAATAAACCATTGTACCACAACTTATCATATGACTCATTTACATCCTAAAAGCAAACTAGAGTATGTTGATGATTCCCTCAGCTTTGCTGGATACTATTTTCAAGTATCATAATATTATCTGTCGAGCTTCTTCCTCTTCTGAATCTGCTCTGTATGCTCGGAAGAATACCTTTATTTTCTAATTACCGATCTAGCCTTCTATAAATCATCTTTTCCAATTTCTTTATAAAGACTGAAGTTAATGTTATTGGTTTAAATGATGAAGGTTTTTGTGGATCTTTTCCTGCTTTTAGTATCGGTATCAAAATTCCATATTTACACGGTTGGGGGATGTTTCCACTTTCCCAAATTTTATTCATAATTTTTAACATTTTATTTTTAATCTGTACTGGTAATTTCTTGTAGATTTCATAGCCTATTTTATCTTTTCCTTGTGCTGTATCTTTTTAATTTTTCCAGGACTTGATTTAATTCTTGCATAGTACATTTGTTATTCAATGGTTGATTTTTATAGTGATCCTGATCATCATTTACATTTTCTTGTAAACATTCTGTAACTGTATTCTGTATTTTCGGCTTGCTTATTTATTATTGTACTCTCGCTAATATTTTCGCAGAGGTTAGCCATACCATCTACTACCTCTTGAGTATTTATTATTTCTTCATCTTCATATACCATCGATTAAATACTTTTACTTTTATTATAAGTCTTACTATTAGTAGGAGACCAGCCTGTAGGTCCCGGGTCCAAATTCTGGGAACAAAGGTTTGAAAGTGTTTTTGTGTTTGACTCGGGCTGTCCCCTTGAAAATGTCGGGCATTTCGGGGGGAGGGGTCAACAAAGGTCAAACAGGGGTCAAAATTCAAATATATACCAATCGTGTCGATATGCATATCACATTACTCGTCGATAAAGAGCAGAAACATGGATGAGTGCCAGCTAGTTTCTTAACATGCGCGTTTCCAATATGAAAACCGATTCTATTATCTAATAGATAAAAACCTCGACATGACTGAATTGTTCTTGCTAGCTTAGAATTAATTTAGATTTTTTTTTTTTGGTTAAACCTCTTGTCATTTTCCTCTATTGCAGAATGTTCTGTCCAACACCCTACCATAGATTGCCCCGGCAACGTAGGGATCAATTCTTTCATGGATCTCTCATGTTCGTATCTCACACCAGACCAGTCTCCGGGTCAGTACACAAGGATCGCCAATATACACCTTACAAAATCTTTGGAAACTTTCTTTGCAAGCGTGCCGAAATTTGACATTGCTGTGAACGTCACCCGGCAGAGTATTCCAAATGTCACGGAGGTAGCAACCGGACTGCGACTGACGTCGATTTGCTGTAGGAGTGAGTCCTCCCTGACATGCAGGGCACCTGATGGACAACACTTATGTTCTGAAGTCTGCATTACCAATGTGCTGTGTAAGTTTAGCAGTGAACACAGGTTTGCCGTCTAAAGCCATTAGGGACTTTTAGATTTTACACGACGAGAACGTGGACTGCCACGGTGACATCCTTTTAAGGTAATATGACGTCCTTGTAAGGCACTGCCGGGCACGGGCCAGTGCCTTGAAAGAATGGCACACGTTGCAGTCCACTACGTCGACGTGCAAATCTAAAAGTCCCTATTAATAGGGATTTACACGACGAGAACGTGGACTGCCACGTGTGCCATTCTTTCAAGGCACTGGCCCGTGCCCGGCAGTGCCTTAAAAGGACGTCACATTACCTTAAAAGGATGTCACCGTGGCAGTCCACGTTCTCGTCGTGTAAAATCTAAGACTCCCTATTACAATGGTACATTAAAAACTAGTGCACAGTCTAGTCGTAATTGTAACCGTAACCATAATGGGATTGTTCATACGTAGGCTCGATGAGACGTGGCTTGTACGTAGGTTCATCGACTATTCCAACGTTAAACAATTTGAATTAGTATCACTATCTCTCCGACTTTATCTCATTGTGTAAGAATAGGCCTACATGCAGAAAATATAAAGCTTATTCTAGAGTTTCGAGTCCAAGGGGGACAATGTTGGATGTAGGTGTTTAAGTCTAATTGAAGAGACGATTCTATTCACTTTCAAAACAGAGCATGGTAGTAGGATAGACTAAACATGACGAAGCACTGAATATTCATCAGTCTTGTAAAGACTTTCCACCAACATTTCAGCATTTTCAAACATCCCTTTAACATCCACTGTCGGCAGATCCACCTTCTGACATCGTCTTGACACAATCCCCACCGGGACCTTGGCAGGAAGGCTCGCAGAATGCATCCATCCTCTGCCAGTCTAATGGTTTTCCATCACCAACCGTCTCCTGGCGGAGAGTTCTCTTGAACGGCTCACCTGGAAAAGTCCTGGCGAATGGGACAGGGTTTTCCAGATTGTCCTTCCCGGAGGTTCACCGTCATCTTGCTGGAGCGTACCAATGTGAAGCCGATAATCGCATAGAGTCGGGGGAGCGAAAAACGAAAAACATCTCAGTACAATGTGAGCTCCTTTTCTACGCCCGTGTGTAGTTCTTGTTCTGTGAATAATGCTCACTTGTGTCTCAGACTTTGTTTAAGCACTATAGGAAGGATAGTGATTATGCAGTTGTGCTTCAGACGTTGTTTTTGCTCAAAGAGCGGAAGGTGACATGAATTTTTCTATTTAGCGAGCTGGAAAGGTGAAAAATTAGAGTATGTGGCTTGTAACATGGCACATTTATTATGATTCGTGGTGTCGATCATGATGTGCTAAGATAAAAACCAGTATCCAGAACGTGTTACGTAAGTAAGTCAGAGAATAATTAGGTATCATTTATCCGATATTCGATATCAATAATGGACGCAACTTAATGTAATACATGGAAACATAGCCTTTTATTTGATATAAAGAGGTAGATATTATTCACTTGGACTACTGGACTATTTTTTAATTCAAAATACAGATCCCCCACGCATTAATCGCCGGGTGTCCGTCGTTCATTCCAATGAAGGGACTGTAGCCATCCTACCGTGTACCGTCGATGCCAATCCTTCAACGTCATCAATGATCACGTGGTCCACTCATGACCAATCACAGATCGCTACCGATGTGATAAGACACTCTGAGACAGAACTGGAAAGCAGATTGCTGTTTACAGAGAAGGTCCACAGGGGTGTCTTTGGAAACTATACTTGTACCGCCGTCAATGCACTAGGGAGGGATTCGTTTGTAATTCAGCTCACTGGATACTGTAAGATATTGCACATCTTTGATTTTGGATCTTCTTGAGAATGGGAATTCTATTTTTAATGCCATGACATTTCTCAAAAAACTTCAAGAATTGCCCTTCAGTTTATTTACACATTTGTTTAAAACCTTATTACTGCATAGATATATTGATGAAAGGCCACTTGCTAAATGTAAGAAGCGAAAAGTGGAATAATTTAGTGCACTTTGGCATTTCTTAACAAAGATCATTCCAAGAGGAAGAGACAACTGTCATTGGCAAATTTACAATAATATTGACTGAGACATACCATCGTTCTTTACAAGAGAATGAGGTGTGGAATAAATTTCAGAAGCTAAATGATTACAAAATTTCGTTCAAATTCTATCACATAAGGTTACCCAGATCCTCCGTACGACCTGCAAGTTGACAGCTACTCGGATACGTCTCTCACTCTCTCCTGGACACCGGGGCAAAATGGCGGCTTGCCGATGACGTTCATCGTTTCTTACTGCGTCAACGTCACCCAGATGGAAAGGTGCCGCAAAGAGCAGGGAATAACGGATCAGCAGTTCACGCTCGACGGTCTTAACAACTATACTCTGTACAGAATTACCGTCCTCGCAGAAAATGACATCGGGAACAATGGAAATGTTGACATCTTTGCATCTACTGCTCGTAAGTCGCCAGAGGGTGGACCCGTTGCATTAATAACAAAAATATACCTGCAATCTCAGCCATAAGCAATATGACAATATACCAGACAGTGCCTGTAACACAATTGGAGACACAGAATATAATATTGTCAGCCTCGGAAATGTTGGACAATAAGAAATTGGTCATAATATGCAAACTGCGAAGTAAATACTTCAATGATTAATGTAAAACATACTCGAGCATTGACCACGTAGTGAGTTGCTACTCTAAAATCCGGTAGTTGAAGAAGTTTTTGTTATGTTTGGCCCAGTCAGTCAAATTGAATGTCAATTTCCATTGAATAAATCACCTGCTTATCAGAAACAACTGCTGAAACTTTGGTACCAAAATTCAGTTGCTAAAACCGTTTGACAGATCAGGGCACCACTGAAATGTAGCTAGTATTAGTGAAACAGTCATGAGAGCGTGTAGACTTTGGGAAAACAATTGCATTTATGGAGGTTTCGTTCTGTTTCGTTTTTTCTTGCAGCGGGGACTGTGGATGAGATTGGTAAGTCTGTGATCTTACTAATTTTTAATAAAAACTAGTTTTCAATTATACTAAGTGCCTGGCGTCATTTCCTTATGCCGCGTTAAAGAAAAAGACCAGTTCTGGTCAAGCGATTGCATTGTGAAAGAAACGTTGTGGAATCGATCAGAAAAGGTTGATCATCTAGCATATAAGTATTGGTATGTGCTGCAAGATTCTGGAATCATCAAAATGATAAGAAATTTGGCCCAGTCTTGGTAAAGCTACAAGCACTGTACACAAAAAGATGTATATGGGACTACGCGACCACGTGCGCGATATCTATTTGGTCCCAATAGATATAATAATTGACCAAATATATCAATTAGTAGGTGGTTTCCCGACTTACCCGGCAAAATTTTTATCATCACGTATTAGTCAAAACATATTCTTTCACATGATTGGTAATGAGAGCTTCCATTTCATTTTTTTGAGAGGGGCGTTTCCAAAATTGGGCTTTACCTTTAAGGAGTAGTACAAAGCATTTCCTTACATATAATGATATATAATGATAGTTATCCTGTAAATTACAATGCTATTATGATGCCAAAGTAGAAATTGTTATACGAACAGAAACCTGATATCCTTCCTGTTTCAATCGAAGTGTATAATAAAATGACAATGACAGTATTTCGATTATTTCGAGAATTTCCCCGAGTGTAAGATTGTAAATACTGAGTTAATCTTACTTGAATTATGGTAAATCTCGCATGGCATCTATTTAACACATTCTATTTCTTTATCAGGTATAAGTGCAACATATGAGATGAAATCAGGAAGACTCGACATCTCCTCGGCTGAAAGTGATACAAGCGGCCTTTGCATCCATGCTGAGTTTTATGTCGGCGGATTGCGTAATATGAATGAGACTTGTTTACTTCCGGGTCAGACGGTTTACATCCAGAATGGCGCCAAAGAGCATCAGCTGTGGCTGGTTGTATGTGGGCGTGGCGTGTGCAGCGCTTCAATCCGTGTGAAGTACCTGGATAACAGCGATGGAAGATGGAGTATGTACATAACCTGTCAGACAATCAATCAAAGATAAAATTTGTTGAAATTTGGACACCCGCTGAGACGAACCTAGCTAGACACGCCCTTAAACACACGCGTACACCCACCCGCCCACCCATACCCACAAACACCTATAGACATACACACAATAATATAATTATGTGTCTAATATAACGATGTAGTGATGGTAGGACCTTGTACGAGAGAACATGAGACTATTTCCAACTCGAATTAATTAATGTTTACATTAATTTCATACTAGGGAAAGAATTTTTTTTTAAATTCCCTTTTATCCTGCTATAGCCATTAAGGTAGTTGGAAAATACATATCTCGCAAACACTTTACAAGAATTGTTTTTCTTTATTATTTTCGAAATGATTTAATTTCTATATTTGATCTAGGTTTGCATTTCATCTTGGTTGTTACACTGGGCGCTTGTCTGGGAGTCATTGTGTTAGTCCTTCTCTTCATCGGCTTGCATCGCTTAATATCCCAAGAAAGACGATGTAAGAACGAATTTCACTGTTTATTATAAAACCTAATTTGCCTTAAATCTGTTAGCGCTTCTTTCTGATAAAGACCATCTGCCTTAAAAGCAAAACTCATCTCAGGTTCCATATGAGGCTACTAATAACTCATCGAAATGCTCCTCTTAATTTTGTTCCAAGATTTCTAGTAACTTTCTTCCACATTTTAGAAGACAGTTCGGTGGCTCAATTTTCAAATTTCAAACTGGTGTAGAACAAATAATGATATATCTTTACTTTCTTTTAAATTTAAGCATGGAATTCTGTGGATTTTGACGGCATGTCGAGTATTCAACGTGCTCTCCCCATACCCCCTGCATGCGCCATTGCGATAGGAATCGGTTCCTCGGCTCTCAGAAAGAATGATGACTCAGAAATTGTAAGTATAATACTTTAGCAAGAGAAGTGTCAACTTGGACAGATTTTACTTTTCTCTTTTAAATTTTATGCAATATATACACTTGTATGATAATGTATTTTTCCCGTTTCTAGCTAAGTTATTTAAATTTGAAATAAGTTTGATTGGATGAACCGAACAAAACAAGAATAGAAGGATGACAACAAAACTAAACTAAACATGGTCGAAAAATCAATGAGTAGGTACAATATCGTTATAAAGTATGTAATTGTTATAGATGGAAGCAGTGTTTTAACTAGATTATAAAAATAGAATGTCACAAATCATCATTCTGATTGGCCGTTATCTTCATGTTTCCAGCAGAACTATGATGCAATAGAGAACATCAAGGGTAAGGAAATTAGTGACAACCAGCGTAACTCAAGCATAAATGCCTCGAAGACCACCAACACTCAATCAATAGCAGATGAAGTGTTTCCTCGAACACCAGACTGCTACATGACGATGGATGCAAGCAAGAATGCCAGTGTTCAAGACCAAGGCATCTACACTACCACTCACTTGCATTCTGGACCTAAAGCAGGAAAGGAACCAGAGGCATTTCCTACGGAAACACCATCGACCAGAGTTTCGTGACAAGCATGAGCTGCAAAGGTGTTGACCTGCCTCACATCGAGGTCAACGATGATACCTACTCTGTCGCCGAATGCAACAAGGATACCGTTTCCGACTACATGGTACCGACGAGTCCAGGGTATAATGTTCAAGACACTGCACTGTGACATTGTTAAAACCCCTTCCAAGTCAACTGCTCCTCATCCACACCCGGACGCTTCCATATTTCGTAAGGTTTAAAAGACAGTAATAGTGATTTATATGGGCACCTCTAACCAGCTTTACACAAACACAAAAATAGATATCACATTATCATTTTGTGAGGTAAAAAGGCACCTGTGTTCTGAAAAGGCGGGGCGCCTCGGTCATCTCCACTCACATTATATTCTAGGACACACTATGTCTTGATAGCTTCGCGGTATCTGTGTCAATAAGTTTGATAAATTTGGTTTAAAACTTTATTCTGAATTTAATTTTAATATACTATTAGGTACTATTCATCTGCTTGATATTGGTAGCCATTGGTAGGTGCTCGTGGCCATTATCCAAGTAATATATTTCAATATTTGGTTGATATACACATTGAAGTGGAATGAACACTGGTACCCAGATATTTAAAAGTAGTCCAAAATCTTACGACAGCTAAGTGTTTCTTGTATTCGAAATTAATCTTCATGTAATTCAATTAATGTAAGTTAATCAAACAACAGCCTGTAAATAAGGGTCCCCCAACGTGTCTACAGGGTTTGAAAATCTAAATTTGGTGCATGAATAAAATGTAAGAAAATGGCTTGATCACAGATGCAGGCATTACACCAGAGCCTAGGGCTGTACAAATTAGGGGAATGTTTCTCTGTTAGGATTACAGTACTGTATAGTCTTCGGGAGTGGTGTTCAAAGCAATCTCACAATTATTATTTGTTTGTATGATGGTACATCAACTTATAAATAACGCACGAAATATACTGATATATAATTGGAAGCACTGGTTGAACGTATTTGAAAGAGTTTTCTCTTGGAATGTTATGAACCGCAATATTCTCTATATACATTTTGCACTGATTTGATATTTCGAATTTATGTTTATTTTTTAAATTGTATGAGATATTTATATTTTAATATCACGATTTTAAGTATAGTGGATGTCATCAGAATAGATTTGTTTCTGGTCGTGGTCGGGTGTATAAATTGTATCAAACAGATTAGCATTCAACTTCTTCTTTCCAACCAAGTCACTGTTCGTATTCATCTTAATCATATACTTTAAACTTTTCCTTTGATTATTAAGTTTAATTAGTATGGGGTGAAAAAGAAATATTGATGGTAGTCGATTATTACTCACACATGTAAATATTCATTTAATATTTGAAGAGATGTAATGCGCACCAAAAAAATGCTCTTTGTATTAGATCCATTAAACTGAACTACGTTATATGATAATCAAATATTTGAAATGAAAATTGCGGCATTTCAGATCAATGACAATATCCTTGTCGATTTTCTCCAGGGCAAAAGAAAGGCATAAACAAATCAAAAACACAAAAAGATATCAAAACAACAACAACAACACATATCCTAGCTGTTTTAATCATGAGTATCCCAGAACTTTTATGAATCCTATTTCAAATTTTAACTAGATGGTTATAAGAAAGTCATGCTTTGGAAAAAGAGAGATTGGTATTGTAAATGTAAATATGTGGGATCCTATTGGCATGGGGTTTCTTGTTCAGGCATCAATGCTTCATCATAATGTTTTTCAAGAAATAAAGCATGTTTCTAAAAATAAAAATCACCACTTGTTATATATTGTGTGCTTAAACTACTTGCGTCATCACCGTACCAAATTCCATTCATATTTTGTAATTAATGTGGTTTTTTTTACTGCATAAAATCTATTCAAGTGATTAAAAACAAAACTTTTTATGCTTTTTCATTGTATACATATATATTATATACTTGTTCGAAATTGACGTTTTTTATATGGTATCTTTTTAACCGGTTCGTCATAATTGCTATTTTCCAATTTCGTACATATTTCCTTTAATATTTCTTACTTCAAAAGCACTACCCCACATATCAAATCTCTTATTGTAGTTGCATATGTATTTATTTATAGATCTACCTTTAAAAATTTAAAAAAACTTTGGAAACAAAAAGAATTGATAACTAGCTTGCATCTTTAATAGCAAAACAAAAGAAAACAAAACAAAATCTAGTAGCACGTAGTGAAACTTGCCTTCCTGTCGAAATTCGTAAACAAATTGTCAACTTGTTTATTAATTTTATCTTGCTTGGCTATACTTGAGCCTACTGACATCCGACACTGTCTACTAATTATCATCATTTATGAGTGTTATCTTCTTGTGGTGCTTTCGTTTTCGATTACTTGAAGCTTCCCCCTTAGACAATATGTGTTGCAATATTTCATACGCGATTATACGTATATCCAAGTAAATCAGACGATTTAATTTCTCTCCTTATTATTAAATTCACTTTTTTTTCAATTCAATAAAAGGTGTATTATGTAAACATGCAAATACAAATAATAATATACGTAAATATCGGAAGATATTTATATTCGTCGCGGCTAACAGCCGAATCGCGGAATTTATTAAAACTGAAAAGATTGAAAACATCAAGTACAAGGAAATAATAGTATTATGTAAACAAAAATATATTACTAGTACAAACACTTATTTAAAAACTTAAAACTGACAAAATATGCAAACAATAATTGTTTTAAAATAATAATAGTGTATTACATGGGTGTATTTTGCAATTCAAAGTATAATTATTTATTTTAGACTATAGGTCTGGAATGGAAGAGAGAAAAACATATTCGCTATGTAAGAAAGATAAGGAGAAGGTGAAGAAAGGGGCGCTACTTTTATTAATTGATTTATTTAATCGAATATATTCCATTTCATATCAATTGTTTGCATAATAAAGAACATAGTTGACAAAGTAAGTTCAAAATTATGAAATGAAACAGGAACCTACTGGAAAGCATAGCTTGTTTTGCAGTTTCCCCAAAATAAATATAATATGAATATTATTTTCATAAATGATTTTGAAGTGTCTCAATAATCACAGTAAAATAGATATAATATAATAACATATTTTCATAAACCACTTTAAAGTGTCTAAATAATCGAAATATACGAAAGAACATAATGACAAGACAGGACACACAGGACAGGAAACTGACATAATAAGATAAGCCAGACAGGACATGAAAAAATAATTCATTACAGGACAAGATAACACAAGACATGACAGGACAAGACAAAACAAAGCAAAGCTGTACACTACAGAAATTAGAAGAGAGAGAGGGGTGAAACAGGGGAGATGTTCGAGGTCTTCCCATATCCTAAAAGTTTAACCCGTAGGAGACATGTATGTTTGTATTAAATTCTTCTTGAACCCTCTACTAAAACTATAATATGTGGGTTTATCTCTAATTGGATCTGAAAGAGAGTTCCAAAGTTTTGAGCCGGAAAATACAAATGATTTATTTGAGAGCAAAGTTCTTCCTTTTTTTTCGTAGATGAAAAAGCCCGGCAGACCGCGTAGGATAATGATGAATATTGACATTCTTTGTAAACATTGAATACAAAACATTTGGCAGTTCATTTCAATTTAAATTATACATAAATATTCCCAGATTAAAACTGTAAAATAAATATGTTATCTTTAGAATACTATGTGTGTGAAAAAGTGCATCTGTGTGCGCTCGAAAATCAGAACAAACATAAAACACGCAGCGCTTTTTTCTGAAGTAATAAAATTATATTTAAAATGATAGTCAGCACAATACAGGTTTAATAACATACGGTTGGAAGGTGAAATTTGGCCTTGTTTATGATGCCAATATTTCTTGAAATAACTTTACAAATATTATCTACGTGTTCCTTCCAAGAAAGTTTTTCATCTATAGTTATTCCCAGAAATTTAGAATTTAAAACTCTTTGAGTAATAGTACAATAAAAAAAAAAACATTGCTAGCTGGAAGTTCATTTATTATGTTACTGAAGAGCATGTAGTTCGTCTTTTGCAGATTGAGAGATAATTTATTTGGCTTTGATCCATTCTGAAACACGTTTTAATTTCTGGTTTATGGTGGAAAGTTAAAAATGTGGGTCCTTATGGGAAAAGAAAAGATTTGAGTCGTCTGCAAAAAGAATAAAAGATAAAACCTCCGAAGACTTACAGAAATCGTTGATATAAACAAGAAAAGAATCGGGCCCAAAATAGTAGTAGTTTATTTATTGTAAAATTTGATTATGATTGACCGTGATGTTTTTATGTGCTGTTGCAATTCAGCCATGTGGCTGAAAAAAAAACCTATTCATTTATCCTACTCCATCCCCCGTTCGGTTTCCTAGTCAAAATGTAAATTTAATTCAGGTTAGACACACTTTGCATTATTTAGATCCTACATATTTTACATGTTATACGAACAAACGGTCCTAATTGTCACTGTTTTGACAATGTACTTATTAAACACGATCGCAAAGCCTTTTGAGAAATCAACCTATGCCAATGTTAATAGCATTGTATGCCAAGTAAGAAAATAACAATGACATAATCTGAATACGATCTATATAATGGGCAGTACAATATGGGACATTGGAATTGCCATTGAGTTGATATCTTGAAAGTCTCTGCGATCGTGTTTTAAGAAAGATATTTGGCGTGATATCTATTCATTCCTCAAAGAAGCATATCTGGGACAAAATAGTTGTTTGTGATAAATGTTTCCTCAAACTATATTTTATTGGTGACAATTTTGTTTTAATGTCTCGTTGCATGAATCGAGTGATTATGGATAAAACAGATAGTTTAGCGTATGGGAGAGTTGTGCCTAAAAATACGGAATTTCACGGGAAAATATAAATTTAACAATTTGAATTGGAATAGATATGGCGATCTCTTCTTTAAAACTTTAATAATCTTTTTTGTAGTTGTCCATTTGCCACCTTGGTTTCGAAATTCAACAATGTGATTTCTACTGTCACACAACACAATTTGTTACAAATAATTGTTGCCCTTTAAACAAAAATGCGTGCATAGATGAGGTGCAACGACAAAGGCAGTTTTTGTGTTCATAAAAAGTTCTTAACACTAAGATATAATTCATTTATATTCCTTATAGATTAAAGGTAAGAGCATGGTTGTCTTCATAGTATGTATATTTTAGTGACATAGGCCAACTCCGATATTTTTCTGATATATTTTCTTGAAAACAAATGGAAATTTATTGTGAATCTGGGGTTAAATAAAATCTGGAACTGGTACAAAGATAGTTAGATGTTATACTAAACAGCCTTCTTTAAATTTTCGAATGTATCTTTTTAGAGGGCATGGACTAAATACATTCTTTGAATTTGGTAAGAAGTTAGATCCCCCCCCCCCACCCCCAAAGGAAAAAAAGAAAAAAAAATGAAAGGCCCTAAAAAACGTACCTTAACCTGGCTTTATTGACGATATATACGATATATATATATATTCCTACTTGATGGAACCAATGGAATTATTTCGAAAGAAAGAAGCAGGTAAACAAAATTAGTGTCTTATCTTTCTCTTCTTTTCTTTTTATGCAGCCCCTCCCTGCTGACATCTGGATAAGCTAGGGGAGACCGGGCACAATTTTAACACTTTTTTCCAAATCTGACGTATCAACTTTATCATAGTTAAATACTTACTTAAGCCCATCTGCACTAGTTTGGCCAGGAGGGATTACACCACCCTGCGTGGTCACTGGCAGGTGGTTATCTCATCAAATCAGCTCTCAATTAACATAAGAACAGGGGATCATGGGGGACCAATGGTCACCGACTAGGCATTGTTTGCTATATATATAGAGGGCGCAAGTAGCCATAAGTAGTGCAGTGGGGCTTTAAAGGTATATGAAATGAAAGATGCATATCATCTTGGCTTGAAATATGACTAGGTTTGGGTTTATTAAGTGAAAAAAGTTATTTTGAAGACATTATCATTTCAAAACCGGAAGTCAA
The DNA here is from genome assembly GCA_037976565.1 of Mesocentrotus franciscanus. Classification (NCBI taxonomy): domain Eukaryota; kingdom Metazoa; phylum Echinodermata; class Echinoidea; order Camarodonta; family Strongylocentrotidae; genus Mesocentrotus; species Mesocentrotus franciscanus. The sequence continues at coordinate 26,873,369 of CP137671.1, forward strand.
GTGTTACAATTGCCCCACAACACGGGGCAATTGTGACACACCCATAGGGCAATTGTAACCACATACAATTGTACCAACAGATAATTTGGTATAGCCCTCGAGCCAGAACGGGATTGCGCACGCTCTAGAAGCGCGTTCGAACGCACTAAGAACGGGATGAAGACGTGTTGAACTAGTTAGAATGGGTTTGGACGTATTGGGAACGAGGTAGAACTAGTTAAGAACGGGTTTAAACTGACTACGGGCGGGCTTGGACTGCTTGGAAAATGGCATATTGACCCGATCTGAACTTGATATTAGTGAGCTTTCGATTTAGGCACCCGACGTGGGCTACTACGAGTTACTGGAGCGTGGAGACGTTGCGCAGCTCACGTCCGTTTCCTTCTCGGAAGTGCTTTCGATTTTTCACGACGGGGCTTTCGTCGGTCACGTGACCAATTTTTGAGATCAGGTGACTAAGTCAGGTACTAAATTCCGGTGCGCAAAAATCTGATACGAAGAATAACATAAGGATGCATGAGAGAAAGTGATAGAATGATAAAAACAAAGAATATCATAAGAGAAGGTGGTAGAAGGAAGAAACAAACAATAACATAAGGAAAGACAGAAAGAGAAAGTGTTAGAATGATAAAAAACAAAGAATAACATAAGAGAAGGTGATAGAAGGAAGAAACAAAGAATAACATAAGGAAAGACACAAAGAGAAAGTGTTAGAATGATAAAAAACAAAGAATAACATAAGGAAAAACAGAAAGAGAAAGTGATAGAATGATTAAAAAAACAGAGAATAACATAAACGAAGGTGATAGAAGGAAGAAACAAGGAATAACATACGGAAAGACAGAAAGAGAAAGTGATAGAATGATAAAAACAAAGAATAACATAAGAGAAGGTGGTAGAAGAAAGAAACAAAGAATAACATAAGGAAAGACAGAAAGAGAGAGTGTTAGAATGATAAAAACAAAGAATAACATAACAGAAGGTGGTAGAAGGAAGAAACAAAGAATAACATAAGGAAAGAGAAAGTGATAGAAAGATTTTAAAAAATAACATAAGAGAAGGTGATAGAAGGAAGAAACAAAGAAAAGCATAAGGAAAGACAAAAGGAGAAAGTGATATAATGATAAAAATTGAGAATAACATAAGAGAAGGTGATATAGAAGAAAGAAACAAAGAACAACATAAGGAAAGACAGAAAGAGAAAGTGATATAATGATAAAAACAAAGAATGACATAAGAAAAGGTGATAGAAGAAAGAAACAAAGAATAACATAAGGAAAGACAGAAAGAGAAGGTGATAGAATGATAAAAACAAAGAATAACATAAGAGAAGGTGATAGAAGGAAGAAACAAAGAAAAACATAAGGAAAGAGAAAGTGATGGAATGATAAAAACAAAGAATAACATAAGAGAAGGTGATAGAAGGAAGAAACAAAGAATAACATAAGGAAAGACAGAAAAAGAAAGTGATAGAATGATAAACACATAGAATAACATTAGAGAAGGTGATAGAAGGAAGAAACAAAGAATAACATAAGGAAAGAGAAAGTGATAGAATGATAAAATCAAAGACTAACATAAGAGAAAGTGATAGTAGGAAGAAACAAATAAAAACATAAGGAAATTAAGACAGAAAGAAAAAATGATAGAATGATATAATAACAGGGATACCGAGGAAACTGCACCCACGTTGCCGTTTTCACGACGACGGGGATTCACGGAAATTGCCCCCGACTCCCGTCGTGTGATTTGGAAGGGAACGTGGGCCTAGAATCTCGCACATGCGCAGTTGATAAATATGACGTCACACGTCGTAGCCCACGTCAGGTGCCTAAATCGAAAGCTCGCTATTTTAACTGACTGTGGACGGAGTACAGACGAGATGGACGTATTGAGGACTGTTTATGAACATACTAGGATCGTATTATAGACATTATTTACACTTTCTGGCCCGACAACAACCCGTTTTACGATTTTCTAGGACGGTTTCAGAACGTAGCGAGAACTAGTTTGGTGTGATGGGGGCTTTAATATTAGTTTCAAATGCATCGCTCTGAATGAAAGTATTCTAAGCACAAATGGTGACAAAATTACCTTATGATATATTTTCTACATTTTAGACGTTATAAGCAGATCAAGCACTTGTTGGACACCCTAACAAATAATTATAAAAATAAAATAGTTCTCATGTAGGAATTTCAAAAACCAGCAAGGCAATTTGCAATAGTGAAACTGAAAGGCTGAATATACCACTAAATGAAGATAAATCGGACCCTACTGGCCGTGATTACAATATATAATTTTCATAAAAAATAATTATATGATTTATATTGAAAATCCAATGATCCTCAATCTGTACCAATTAAAAAAACTGAACAACCTATGACAATTAATAAAAAGTAAATAAATGAGAAATCCACATATTAAAAGAAAATTAATCATGCAGGTCCCCCAAGAAATGTGTGACATGTTTTAATGACAATATAAATATTTTTCATATATTTTCCTTTTAATATATTTTATTTTTAATGCTATATTATCTGAGTAAATGTGTGATATGTTTTAATGACAATATAAATATTTTTCATATATTTTTCCTTTTCATATATTTTATTTTTAATGCTATATTATCTGAGTAAATTTGATAATTGCTTGCCAACTCCAATTTTTGTATATATTTACCAAATAATTACTTTCACAGCAATATCATTATAATATCTGCATATTTATGTTACGTACTAACTGCTATATATATATTTTTGCCAATTTAATGCTTGAATTCTAAGTTCTGAAATGTCACGTACATGCTTGTAGTAATTGATTACCTCTAATCACGAGCCGAATTTCATGTTTTGACGTTTCTTTAGGATCTGACAGAGGGGGGATTCCGACACTTCCCTGTAAGTTGGTCCAATTAATGACCCGGTAGTGTAGGGTTAAAAATGTTGTTGGATCGAGGTAGGCCCCAAAACGCCAGTGTAAAGGACATCTACTGGTATTTGTAGTTCATGGGTGTTTAATACGGCCACTTTGTTCCAAAATCCTGCATGTAAATATATAACCAGGGATAATTATATATATACTGTTGAGATATTATGTTCCTTCTTCCTAACAAATCAGTATGAATTTCATCCAGGAACTACAACTATGTGTTTGTAAATGACAGTGTAATATTTCTTATTTTTAAATTATGAATTCTTTATTTTTGAAGTTTTCAAAATTTCACATAATTAATCTAATATTCAAGTTGAAACTTTTATTCACTTACATGTGTCCTTGTTCAAAATTTGAATACAAATTGTTGTTGTTGAGCACATAGAATTCATTGTACATTGTAATTTATACATGTATTAATTTTGTCTTTAACAATGTTATGTATGGATGAATCACTGGGAGAATGATGAGGCTTCAGACAATATCACAAATTTAACCACGGCATGAAATGACCCCACAATGACCCAAATGGGGTCAAAGAATGGGGTCATTCTTTGACCCCATTTGGATCATTTTTGTGACCCCGATGTTTGGTTATTTAAAGTGACAACGGAGAACGTGGTCATTTTGACCCGGTTTGTAGTAGGTGCATTATTGGCCACGGTAAAGGGGTTAAAAATAATTCCGTTGTGGTCATTTTTTAAAGAATGTAATAATCAATGTGACTTTGGAATCTATTGTGGCGGGAAACGGGGTTTGGGGTTTTGTGTGAGATGATGATGTGTAGGTGTTGATTCGTGACATAAGGGGGAAGAGTTTTGTTGGGGGTAGAATCGCAGGGGCGAGTCTGGGTACCGCATCTTATTCCATTTCCTCGCTCTCAAGTTTCCGTTCACACACGCTCTTTCTCTTCTTTTCTTGGTAGCGATATCGAGTTTGCAACAGTGGGTCGGAGATTGGTAAATCGCATCATCAATAGTGATCTGTCAGTTTATGACAGGTTCAGTGACCCAATCAGAATTCTACATCAAGCGTCTCTCCAAGTACATCGGTTTTGAGCCATCCGTTTCAACATTTCATATCCTGTTGCTCTACATTCTGCGATTAAATCATCTAAATTATCTAAATCGCATACGAATTTTAATAACTCCAAATTAAGGATACAGAGGGTATGAATTACGGTGCATTTTTATTGGAGATCTAAAGCTTCCTTTTTATTGTATATTGACTGATACATCCATTTTTGTTTATATCGGTGACTCTACTCGTATCAATGCATATAAATTAGATGACAAAACACACTTTAAAACACATTTGTAATGGGCATCATGTTTTAAAAAAAGCTCTACCGTACCGGGAGAACTGGAGTAAGCACAGAAATCCAATGTTTCGGCCTATATTGACCCTTGACCCAAAACAGCACATAACTGTATCTACTTTCAGTTTCCTTAAGTATAATTATCTCTTTAACCAGTCCCTCGCTTATACTAATACAGTATTCAATGTATTTGTGTTGGGAGCAGAGCTGTGTGGTATGGAAGGGGTAAATGACAACATTCACAATCTTTCATTATCTAAGATTTGGTAATCAAAAAATGTTTACGTCTAGTTTGCTCTTGTCAATTTGGGACATGTGTAAGCAGAGTGGAGGTCAGAGTGTAAAGGGCTTAAACCAAAGAGAATTATAACTGTCCTAGCTCCACTCTCGAAAGAAGACTTCCTGCTTAAAGTGGCAATCCGTCACACTATATCATGGTAAAGAGTAACTTGTTTTCTTGTCTATTGATACCCAATTTATTTTTTTTTTCTGCCACGGATGACTGGGCATCATGGTTTTTAAAAAGTGACGTCAAAATCTCCTTGTATCAATTGTTTGGACTGATGCACCGAATATTGGTCAGGCCATATAAGCATAGTTAAGCAGCATTTTTCAACCGGCACACAGTGGGCCAGGGAGGAACCAAGTGCGCTAAAAGTAATTTTTGCGATTTTTTTTTTTTTTTTTTTTTTTTTTTTTCTTTTCTTTTCTTTTTTCTTTTCTTGCCCAGTTGAAAGATAATACATTAAAGAATACCTCAGTAAAATATTTCATTCCGGTATGCACAATAAGGGTATAAATTTACTCCTTCAAACAGCAAAATCTTACATATTCACAGGTTTAGTGCAAAAGTGACATATTTTATAAATCTTTCAATTTAACATGGAGTGTTTAAGCTATTGATATGAAACTGCTCTCACATATTCCTGATAGTTCATTTCACTGTATGAATGGGGTAAAAATGGATAGAAACACAATCTTCAAAACATAGTATAGCGTAGTTCACAGAAAAATGGACTAATTATCCATGTTTTTTTATAAATCCAGAGGAAATGTTTAGATTTCAAGGTATTTCCACTTTAATTTTATTACCACCATTTTCTCTGATGTCTAAGCTTTAAGTTGATACCAGATTTGGCTGCCATCTTTTGCTTGTTTTTATGATATAGCCGATTTACCTTGCCACATGCATTGCCCCGACAAATTTGTTATTTTGGTCCGTGGTGTCAAAACAGCGCCCCCACGCGCCGTAATTATGACCGCGATATCCTTCATGATTTAGCCGCGGACCAAAATGAGTAATAATAATATGGTCTGCGTCATACGATAACAGAATGAATAGAAAATGCCCTCTTTTCTGTGCTTAACAGGGGGAAGAACGTGTAAGGACACTGAGATAAATATTAGAATTTAAACTTGTATGGTAACCGAACATTATTAAATATCACGAATCTTATCTTTAATTGTTTAACGAGGCCGTTCAGGGGGTGTTAGCAATTTGACCAATTAACCAGTGATGCCGTAAAAAATGATTCCCAGTTAAGTACTTGATATGTCTTGACGCCATAGATCCAATTATTTTATTCCTGAGAACACGAATTTATTGCTTGCATGTTTTATTAGTATTAACGCATAAGTTAAGATGAATTATCAATCATCATTATTGCATACTTTACATACCTATCTCTATCTGTAGAGTAAATGGTATCTGATTTTCAAGTGGCGAAAAGGCAGAAGATAGTAGTCATACAGACGAATCACACATATCTATTACAAAAGAGAGAGAGGGAGAGATGGAGGGAGATGGCGGGCTATGAAAATAAAATCACCAGTCGAAAATGCAAAAAAACGTGCGTATATATATATTTTCTAACTCTCCCTAAATGTATTTTCCCAATGATAATATCAACTAGTTACTTGAACAAAGTTGTGACAAATCATTATTATTAATTATTTTCCCCCTTTTTTTTCTTCAATACTTGGAAACACATGTATTTGTCTTGTACGTATCGTCATCCATTTACAGATGTTGATCTAAACAGTCATTAGTATAGCTCTATTTCTCCTTTTCTTTTGAACTGTCGATTTTGTAGAACAATTCAACGATGATGATGAAAAAGTCACAAAATTACCCTTCAACGTACCTTGATCCTACCATTCAAAGAATCCCTACTTGATGGGCCATAATTAATGCGCTCTTGTACGTGACCGATTAGAAAACAAATATCATCACAAAAACAAACATCTATTTAATGGTAGAATGTCAAACGCTATCGATGACATTTTGAATCTAGCCCGGGGTAAAATGGCCTGACACTGGGTTCAGAAGAACATATCATCCACTTTCCTCGTAGTTTTATTTTTTTTAGTTCTGTTAACTATGCCTTTTCAATACCTTCAATTTGGCTTCCATGGAAAAGAGGCTAAAGAATTATAAGCATGAAATATGTCAGTGATTTACCAGTTTTTTACTGAAATAAATATTGGTGTACATTCATGACATTTCAACTATTAATTTTTCCCTTTCATTTACTAAATGTTTCCTCTTGCTGTGTCTGTATACGAAACGTTATGCTCTGGTGACACTATACTTGCTCCGCTGTCATTTGTACATGTTCCAACACGAACAGAATTCCTTTATTTCGACCATGCACCTAACAATATATTAGTACCTCAAACTAAGCCTAAACCGAACCCCAAACAAGGGGCGCCAGAAGTGGGGGCAGGGCGGTCGCCCCAAAAAAGTGGGGGGCAAACGCATTTCGCCCCGAAAAAAATCAGCAGTAAATGAGTAAAAAAAAACATTACGCATGCCCCTATATTTATCAATGGAGGATTTTATAACAGCAATACGCGCATATCGTGGAAATATTGTGAGAGGATGGGAAAGCGTGTGTATTTTTTATTATAGGGGTGAGCAGACATGAGCCCCTGAACACTGGCGTACTGATTTGGGGGCTTTAGGGGTGGAGCAGTTGCCCCCAAAAAAAAAAAAAAAAAAAAATCAAACGTGGTTTATTTCTAATTCGAAAGAAAGAATGATTGACCTGCCAGTGTCACAAATGAGGTATCAAAATATGCTCATCTGACCGTAAAAAATGCCTAAAACCCCTGAGCTTACGGGGGCTCCGCCCCGTGGACCCTACCAAGGACCCTAAGGCTGCCCCCTGGATGCTCATCTGACCGTAATTAAATACCTAAAACCCTGACCTTCCGGGGGATCTGCCCCCTGGACCCCACCACGGGCCCTAAGACGGGCTCCTGAATGCTCATCTGACCATCATTAAATGCCTAAAACCCCTGAGCTTCATTGGGCTCAGCCCCCTGGACCCAACGCCAATTAGTGACCGGCCAGTGTCACAAATAAGGTATCTAAATATGCTTTTCTGACCGTAATTTAATGCCTAAAACCCGTGAGCTTCCGGGATCTCCGCCCCTTGACCTTCGCCGGGGCAAAGCCCCTGGACCCCTCGCCAGCACCACTCGCTTCGCTCGGTACGTTCTACCTGATCGTTAATACTCCACTTTGAAAAACGTTCCGCGGGGCCTGCATATAACATGTAAGAGTGGTGGTCATGCAGATTTTTCTTCCCCCTAAACGTTTTTGCTCATTACGCCACTGCCCCTGAAAGGTGAGCCCCCTATAATGTTTGCCCCCCAATCCCATACTGCTTCCGGCGCGCCTGCCCCAAACCCAACTGCAACCCGAGCCGAACCCGGCTTAGTTTTTATGAAATAAAGTCCGAAGTATAATGTTGCAGGAGCGAATGTCGTCAGAGTAAATGTCATCGGATTAAACGTCGGGTCACTCGTCCTGACCGCTTCATGTTTCTGGTCATAATCTTCAAAATCATCTTTAAGCCTTATCACATTCGATTATTGCTGGTGGTTAGTTCGTATAAACACACATTCATTCAATTTGAAGGTAGTGCTCTCTACCCATTTTGTACCCTCTGGTTTGTTTGCAGAGTTCAAGTTTTTCCTTTTTCTTAAGTCTACGAACTTTTTTTTCTTCTCTTTCCTGGAGAACGGACGATGAACGCTTGATTGCTTTGGTATAGTAAAAAGAAAATCATGGACATGATGTACTACCTTAGTTTGAGAAAGAAGGGAGAGACATAGAGAGAGGGGGAGAGGGAGAGAGAGAGAGAGAGAGAAGGGGTATTATTTTAAAATCACATACTGTCTTACTAAACTAATAAACCTACATTCCATCTACCACACATTAATTGTGTTAAGATTATACAGAAATAATTTTGTTTGTTTGTTTACCTGTTTTAATGATCATTCATTAATTTCCTCTACCTGGAATGGCCACTCATCGTAATTCTTTGTGAAATGGGAAATTATATACGACAATGAAAAAATAATCGGTATACAGGCATACCGAAAGGACAGAACATCTTAAACAGGACGGCAAATGAGCTCTTTGAGGTTTATGCAAAATGAAATACACATGTAGTAAGGAAGAAAAAGAAAGATGGGATATCAACTCAAGAATTAAAATGAAGTTGACGTTCATTTTGTTCAGTGTATCGCTTGAAAAATTAACCTTACCTCTGATACCGAAATGAAATTATGATATAAACCATTACCCATATTAAACGGGATTTAGGTGTATGGGAAGTGTTAGCCTACGTTTTAAAGTGACTCGGTAACATTGTTGAAGGTTGATGAAAAAAATCCTGTAATTTGTGTATAAAATGTTACTTATTATATTCCTTCTGATGTATTTACCCTCTAACATGCAAACAAATCCTGTAAAACCTCAAACCACAAAGATATTTTTGTTTTTTCTTTGAAGGCGTCACTGTGCGACACTCTCTAACAGTAAATGCTCCCAACCATTTCAGAATTTTCCCAACCGTTTTTCCATGAAAATAAGACATAAGACAGGCTTTCAAAATCGTTCAACATTTAAATGTCTGGAATGATATATAGAGCCAATTTATTGCTTTGTGACGATTAACATTCATAAATTGTAATAATATAGTTGGGAGAATTAAGGAATCGATCAAATGAGTTCTTCCCAATTTTTATCATTAATAATGGTTTGTTTTCACTCACTGAAACTTTAAGATTATCTTTAATTGTACCTCTAGCATTGAAATCACCACCTTGGCACCATTTTCTCTCATTTGAACAATGTTAGATCCTTGGTTTACGGATTGAGGGTCACTACCAAAATACATCTACAAATTTGATCAAGCTAACCACACATAAAGAGGGACGAGTTATTTGTAAATCCGTGTTTGGTGAACAGAAATATGCTTCAAGGTGTTACCAACCGAGAGGGAAAACAGTTCACCTTGGTTGGTAAAGAGGTGTTAAAACGTGGATGCTGGCGTTTGGTTTTCTAAGCGAACTGTTTAGCTAGTGGATTTGAATGTATTAATGCAGGTTTGTGGTGTTTGCCCTTAAGAAAGGGTTACGCAGAATTTGATATTCTTTCACGCAAATGCAGAAATGTTCTGAAAGTGTTTGGTGTTGTTCAAAAGGTTGCCAGTACATAAGGTTAAAATGTCGTCAATTTTATTTGAGATGTTCAATGCAGTCCATAACTTTTTGCATATGTATTCATTACACTTTCACATGACGAATTATTAATCTGCCGTGTACATTGGTGGCTTTTTTGTAAAAACATACAACTTATTAAGACATGATTATTCTCCTTTCACAAGTAATTGTTTGGTTACAATTGCAATCATGTTTTAATTCAAAAGCTTTCAAGTGCCTTATTTCTGCAGTCCTTTTTGTGGTTCTTATTGTGCAATTGCTATTCTTCATGAAATCGTATCACAATGCAAATTAACTTTCAATTGGAATACATCGAACTTCGTGCATCTATACATGTAGCATCAGGGCGCCATTTCTTAGCGCTCTCCAACCAGGCTTGACCACGTGATCAAACGAGAAGGCGCCATGCGTGGCATCGTGATTACGTAACACACCTCGAACGCACTCGTCCCTCTTCCGACAAACAACTTTCAAGTGCCTTATTTCTGCAGTCCTTTTTGTGGTTCTTATTGTGCAATTGCTATTCTTCATGAAATCGTATCACAATGCAAATTAACTTTCAATTGGAATACATCGAACTTCGTGCATCTATACATGTAGCATCAGGGCGCCATTTCTTAGCGCTCTCCAACCAGGCTTGACCACGTGATCAAACGAGAAGGCGCCATGCGTGGCATCGTGATTACGTAACACACCTCGAACGCACTCGTCCCTCTTCCGACAAACAACTCCCCATCGTCTCATCCTGGTTGTATTTGTGATCTGATTATGGTGATAATCCTTCATCTGAAGTTAAACCTCCATGCGGTAATGAGAATAAATGGAAATTATTCTCGAGTCCATGCAAGTCATACTAGGATGATTTCATGCTCATTAGCTGACGTATCACCACTGCCGAGATCTAATGAAGTCTCTTGTGTAACATTGTCGAAAAGAGAGTGCATCACCAGGCTTGACCACGTGATCACGTGATGGTGATAATCCTTCACCTGACATCTGAAGTTAGACCTGTAGGCGGTAATGAGAGGAAATGGAAATTATTCTCGAGTCCATGCATGTCATACTAAGATGATTTCATGCTCATTAGCAGACGTATCATCACCACTGCCGAGATCTCGTGAAGTCTCTTGTGTAACATTGTAAAAAAGAGAGTGCATCACCAGGCTTGACCACGTGATCACGCGATGGTGATAATTATTCATCTGAAGTTAGACCTCTAGGCGGTAATGGGAAGAAATTGAAATTATTCTCGAGTCCATGCAAGTCATACTAGGATAATTTCATACTCATTAGCAGACGTATCACCACTGCCGAGATCTCGTGAAGTCTCTTGTGTAACATTGTCGAAAAGAGAGTGCATCACCAGGCTTGACCACGTGATCACGTGATGGTGATAATCCTTCATCTGACATCTGAAGTTAGACCTCTAGGCGGTAATGAGAGGAAATGGAAATTATTATCGAGTCCATGCAAGTCATACTAGGATGATTTCATGCTCATTAGCAGACGTATCACCACTGCCGAGATCTCGTGAAGTATCTTGTTTAACATTGTCGAAAAGAGAGTGCATCACAAGATCTTTATCTTCTTTCTCTACAGGAATGCCATGCCGATTTTTATTTTTAAAGATAATAAACTAGTCAAGAATTTACCAAAATATTGGATGATATACCATGATATAGGCCTAACCAATGTCTGATTGTATATTTGTTTATGTTGTCAATTTATATCGTAGGCATCATAAAAGACTTTTTTATGGAGGTATCCTTTTTTTCTACAATGTTGAGAACAGCGTATCGGATGGCAGAAAATTAGCAATGTGGACGATCTTCGGCTCGTGAAAACTTAACTGTTGATTATTTCCTGGTGATTCACCCCAGGGTAATTACATACAAAGTCTTTGATTGATTGATTCGAATTTATTCAATTTCATATCAATTGTTTGCACAATAAAGAACATCGAAAATATTATCACTAGTGATATTCGTTTGTCTCGCAATGTGGTCAATAAGGAATCTAAAAGATCTCGACGTTTCGTGCGCCGCTGCAACACTTCGTCAGGTGATAAAAACTAATGTAAGCAAGGGTGTTTTATACTCTACGGGAGGACCGGCGCGACGGTCAATAATCGATCGAACTATCGAATTATTGACCGTGGTGGATTATCTTTGTCATGAATATTAAAAGTACTATGTCCCATTTGCAGGCCAAAAAAATGAAAAGGTTAAATTCCAACGGCATTTGAAAGACAATACTAATTTAGAACTTCCCTAAAAAAAGGGGGGCTTGAAAAGGTCTTTAAGTGGGAAAATAACGACTATTAGTTGTCGAATCGACTTAGGAGCTATAGAGCCAGTAAGTAATAGTCTGATTTTCAGACCATTGTACCGAATGGTCGTACGTTTTATGCTGCGCAAAGATTCAATCAGTTTAATTTTGGCCATTACAAGAAGTGGGTTATTGATGTAGACAAATGCTCATGTACCCTTTACAGCTCATTTTATGTATGTTATTACCAAAGATGAAAAAGGCCAGTCAGTCACTCAATAGTGTCTGACAGTGAAGTCTAGCAAGTAAACGGGTTTCCTTGCATAATTTGAATATTAGGACACTGCTAACGTTTAAATTTCACAGATAGGACATACATGACATATTCATAATTCCTGCAAAGTTCTACAGAATTTGATGTTGGCTGCAAAAGGGACATAGTATATTTAAAGGAGGAAGATGAAACCTAGCATTCCATAGAAGTGTGAACTAAAATTCTTGTTTAATCCGGACTTAGTCCCGGCTTAACTTATGAGAATACCACCCATTAGTTTTTGTATTAATCCAGATCACACTACGAATATTTCTATATGGTTATATCCGTTAGGGAATATCGTTTATAAATTTTCAAAACAAAGTAATGAGACTACTACAACAACTTCTACTACGTTTACTACTACTACTAATACTACTACTACAATTTCTTTTACTACTACTACTACTACTACTACTACTACTACTACTATGTCTAGTAATAATGATGATAATACAAAATAACAGTAATAACGATAATAACAATAGTGATAATGATAATAATAGTTATAACAGTAGACATAATAATAATAATGAGACGAATGACGTGGTGTGCCTGTTTTGTTTTTTTAAGGATCTATGGTGTTAACGGTGAGATGGACAGAGAGAGAGAGAGAAAGATATGGTAGTATATTATATAGAGAGAAGGAGAGCGGGAGACGGGGTATAGTCATGTAAAACAAAAATGAGCTGGACAGAGGGATAAAAGAGGAATCAGAATGCATGCACTTGAAAGGAGGCAGGACAGTAAGGAAACATGGTAGGGGTGAAATAAGAATATAAGGGGCAAAAGGTAGAGTTAGAGAAAATTAAGGAATATCTAAATACATAAAAGAGGGAAAACGAGAGCCAGGGGCAAGAAATGGAGAGGTTGAGATAGTAAGAGAGAGAGAGGCAGAGACAGGGGGAACAGAGTAAGAGAGAGGAGAGAGAGAGAGAGAGAAATGCGATGGAGAACGATATAGATATAACACGCAAAATAAGGCATTTCATTAAATTGTTTGTGCTTATATATGATATGTTATAGTAGTCGAAGAAGGTGTTAAATCAAACATAAAATGAAAGCAAAACAAAAACAAAAACAACAAAAAATTGACCAACTAGGAATCGAACCTAAGTCACCGGAATGGGAGTCGAGTGCTTTAACCAATAGACCAAAATATGTCCCATAGACATTACATGGAAAGCTGACAAACGGCCTTGGCATACTCGCAATTTCAACTTTCGATTGAAAATTTCGACATGATCTCAACATCAAAAAACAAAAGGGACATTGGCGATAGCTCATAGTCTCAGCTATAACATACTAAAATGTGGGAGAAAATAGAGCAAAAAGAAGCGAGATACTGCTGAAGGATTAATGTCATGTAGATTCATGATGTGAACGAAAGTCACCTTCCATAGGCAAAACACGCAAATTAAGAAAATTCTGACACATCGCCTTTAATTGAAATTTCCACTATACCAGACATCTGTTGATATTAGAAAACATGTTCATGACGCCAGGTCATGGACAATAGTAGTTGAATGAATAACATAGGCCTACATAAATATCAAGACTTATATATATTTATCAAGACTTTTTAGATGGCACACACCAGTCAACTTTCGTAACCTAAACTCTTCTTTCTAAGATTCATATTATATATTCTGAAAATTCAGATTCTAAAGAAAGTCTTGTCTTTATTGTTAAAAAAAATAGTAAACCTAATAACATCGTTTTTTGCATGATTTAGTTCAAATTTTACATGGAAAAGTAAAAAAATCTACAAATTCGACGATTGCAATGTCTTATGCCTCCCTCCCCGGTTGACAATTACTAGATGTAGACACCACACTTTCATAGCTCAAATATAGACGAATAATGTGTAAGAAAAAAAGTAAATGTTTATATATATCTTTTGAAATTGGAATGGGCTTTTTGTGATTTTCTTTCACCAAATTTGATAGAGTCTTGAAATAAACCAAAGATTTATTTTTTAATGACGTTAAGGGAACAAAGTGACTATCACAAAAACAAACAATAATATTAATCAACAAATTCCATTTGCAGATCGGGGGATTGGGCTCCCGATATGTGAGGACTTTTGTTTTGCTTGTCATCGCGAAATGTAGATTTAATAACATGCAAAAGATATATGTGCGATTTTTAGAGGGTTTGGGGGCGGGAGATCTCCACCCTATTTTTGCCCCCCTCCCCCGGCCTCTACCGGCCCCAAAATCCTAGATCTACCAGTGAACTAGGTTGTTATTGGAAATAAGCATTTATACATCATAAAAGAAATATAGCGGGTTGAGTGTAATGAAAAAAGAAAAAATAATTGCTCGTTGTTATGGAGCTTATGATCTGAAAAAATAATATCTTGTAAAGCTTTTTTATACCACTAGTGATAAAGATTAATTTAAAAACATTTAAAAATATAAATTGTATTCTTTCTTTGCATTGCCAAAATCTGCCTCCTCCCCCTCCCCCGTTTAAAAACAAACAAGGAAATATAAATATCCTTACAATATAATAATGGTGTTTGTGTACGTGGTGGCCTAGAAAGAACGGAACACCTGCAATCTACAATTATAACTTCATTGACAAAACGTTTACTTCATGAAGTAGATCATTCTTTTTCGAGATGATGAAAAATGATATCAAGAGTATCAGCTTCGAATCATTATGTTATTGTAATTGGAAAATATTAATTTGTCCTTACTTTATGAGCGGCACAGTATAGTCTGACAATACATAGGCATCTCTTTTACTTATCTTAATATTGATGAAAGCTAGGCCAACATTTGTTTATGAACTAGAATAAATAAAACCGATATTGGGATTCCTGGGATTACATTTGTAATGGCTTACACATATATTTATCACGACTTTTTCGATGACGAACACCAGTCAACTGTCGTAACCTAACCTCATGTTTCTAAGATTCATATTATATATTCTGAAAATTCAGATTCTAAAGAAAGTCTTTTCTTTATTGTTAAAAAAATAGTAGACATAATAATATCCTTTTTATGCATGAGTTAGTTTAAAGTTTACATGTAAAGGTAAAAGAAAATCTACAAATTCCACGATTGCAATGTCTTATGCCTCCCTCCCCGCTTGACAATTACTACATGAAGACACCACACTTTCATAGCTCAAATATAGACGAATCATGTGTAAGAAAAAAGTAAACGTTTGTATATATCTTTTGAAATTGGAATGGGCTTTTTGTGATTTACTTTTACCAAATTTGATAAAGTCTTGCTTATAAATCCAAGATTTATTTGTTAATGACGGTAAGGGAACAAAGTGACTATCACAGAAACAAACAATGGTATCAATCAACAAACTCAATTGGCAGATCGGAGGGATTGGGCTCCCGATATGTGAGGACTTTTTTGTGATTTTCATCACCAAATGTAGACTTAATAACATGTAATAAATATATGTGGGATTTTTAGGGCTTTGGGGGTGGTGGGGGCGGGAGATCTCCACCCTATTTTTGCCCCCCTCCCCCGGCCTCTACCGGCCCCAAAATCCTAGATCTACCAGTGAACTAGGTTGTTATTGGAAATAAGCATTTATACATCATAAAAGAAATATAGCGGGTTGAGTGTAATGAAAAAAGAAAAAATAATTGCTCGTTGTTATGGAGCTTATGATCTGAAAAAATAATATCTTGTAAAGCTTTTTTATACCACTAGTGATAAAGATTAATTTAAAAAACATTTAAAAATATAAATTGTATTCTTTCTTTGCATTGCCAAAATCTGCCTCCTCCCCCTCCCCCGTTTAAAAACAAACAAGGAAATATAAATATCCTTACAATATAATAATGGTGTTTGTGTACGTGGTGGCCTAGAAAGAACGGAACACCTGCAATCTACAATTATAACTTCATCAATGACAAAACGTTTACTTCATGAAGTAGATCATTCTTTTTCGAGATGATGAAAAATGATATCAAGATCATCAGCTTCGAGTCATTATGTCATTGTAATTGGAAATATTAAATTGTCCTTACTTTATAAGCGACACAGTATAGTCTGACAATACATAGGCATCTCTTTTAATTATCTTAATATTGATGAAAGCTAAGCCAACATTTTTTGATGAACTAGAATAAATGGACCCGATGTTGGGATTCCTGGGATTACATTTATAATGGCTCACACACATATTTATCAAGACTTTTTCGATGACGAACACCGGTCAACTGTCGTATTAAACCTAACCTCTTATTTCTAAGATTTATATTATATGTTATGACATTTCAGATTTGAAAGAACGTCTTGCCTTTATTGTAAAAAAAGAAGTAGACATAATAATATCCTTATTTGCATGAGTTAGTTCAAAGTTTACATGGAAAAGTAAACAAAAATCTACAAACTCCACGATTGCAATGTTTTATGCCTACATCCCCGCTTGACAATTACTACATGTAGACACCACTGTTCCGGCACAAATTGTCGACGGCGACAATTTGTGCCGATTTTTGCAAAAGCTGATGGCACAAATTGTCGACATTGACAATTTGTGCCGGTCTTGCTGAGTTAAATTTTTCTCCTCCCTGGCGAATATTTGTGCCGGGAAAACAAAAGCTGGCGGCACAAATTGTCGACACCGGCACAAATTGTCGCCAGTCACTGAATATGTAGCGGTGAAGATTAACAACGATGAGAAAAATGAGTCGTGACTGAGGGTGGGGCAGGGGCGGCGGAGCGACTTCCTAAGTGGGGGAGGGGGCATTACATTATCTGGGATGCTTTCAATATTTGTTTCTCTTAATACATCATACAATATATTGCTTTTAAAGCATCATCCTTTTGCAGTTTGGTGTGATGGTCTTTGCGAGCGAGGAAAAAAATTGAGATTTGTGAGGTCGCAGTGCGAAAAATTATATCTTTTAAAGAGGGAAAAGCCCAATCCTGATGGGGTTATAAGCACACTCTCATCAGTCCTACTAACAACAGAAGACTGAAAAGACTTTTGATAAGCAACATAATTATCATCTATAAATGCGAGTGAGTGTAGCGAGCGAGCTCGGAGGGAAAATGCTCTTAGTCGCTTTAACTTAGGGCTACGTTTAATGAGAGGAAAACGGGACACTTATCGAAAGGGATAAGACACCTATTAGAAAAGAAAAGGTCCTGAGCACTTGTCAAAGTACAAAGGGAAATTATCATAGGTGAAAATGGGGCACTTCTTATACCTGAAAAGAGGCACTCCCTAGGGATGAAAGAAGGGCACTTACGAGTATGGTAAATGGGTATTTGTCGACGGAAATGGGGAACCCATCAGATTTTGATAGGGGCATTTATAAGAGGTGAAAAGGGGCATTTATGAAAAGGGGATAGGTCCCTTATTACAAAGGGAAAGGGGCACGTATCATTGTTAAAAGTAAATTATCAGAGGTGAAAAGGGGCACTTATTGCTCCTGACATGGGTCACTGACCAGATACGAAAAGGGGTACTTATGAGAAGGGGAAGGAGCTCTTTTTTTAATGGGGGCACTGATCATAAAGAAAAGGGGCACTTCTTAGAAAGGAAAAGGAGCACATGTGAAAATAAAAGGTGCGCTTGTCGGAGTTAAAAATGGGGTAGTTATTAAAAGGGAAGGAGCACTTCTTACAAAGGAATAGGGGCACTTGGCAAAGTAAAGGGGGCACCTCTCAAATTTGAATAGGGTAATTATCAGAGGTGAAGGGGGCACTTATCAAAAGTTTAAAGGGGCACTTCTCGTACCTGAAAAGGAGCACTTACTAGAGATTAAAAGGGCAGTTACGAAAATGGAAAATGGACACTTATTGCAAAGGAAAATGGGAACTTGTCGAAGGAAAAGGGCACTTTTCAAAATAAAATGGGCATTTTCCTAGGTAAAAGGGGGCACTTCGGGGGTAATTGAAAAGTGGGGAGCACTGTGCCCCCGGGAGCGCCGCCTCTGGGGTGGGGGAGGGGAGGGGAATATATCATATATCCCTCTCCCAAAAATGAGGTGGGGTGGGGAGATGATCTGAAATATTATCCCCCTACATTTGAAAGTTGATAACAATGATGATAGTAATACCACTGATATTGTCCACGCCGAACTAAGTTCTCAAGGGGACTTAGAGACGCGTGTGTGTGTGTGCATGCATTAAATACATGCATTAAATTAAATTATTACACGAAGTCGCGTTCATTCATTCACATAAGAATCATTCTGTTTCGCTCTTTTGTTAATTCTTACATATTTATATGAGTTATCGTCCGGGGAATGTTGTTAGTTTCAATCGCATCATGGCATCGTTGACCCGTTCTTATACATCTTGTTTGCCTTGTTCTGGTATTACGTCAGTTTTATGCATGAAAATAAAAACTTGTGTTTTTTTAAAGACTCTCATTTTTCACATTGATCTTTTTTGTAGCAGTATATGTACTCCATCGCTCTTGCGTGTCTTTCACCTTAGGTTTTCTTTGCGTATTGTACAATTGGGTAAACTCATTAGAAAACATAAAAATTTCTACTAATTCAATAATAGAAAATTAGTAGAAACTAGATGAAAGAGTAGATTAATGCAACTACAGGACTGGAAGAGAGAAATTGGGTGAAAGAAGGGTTGGTGGCATAGCCAGATCTTTAGTATATACGGGAGGAGAGATGTCAGCTGTCAGCCGAAAAGCCCCCAAAATGAATAATAAAGTGCAATAGATACTAATGACTGTATTTTTTTATACAAAAATTATATATCAGAGTTCACTAATTTGAGGTAAAAAAAAAAAAAACCTAATACTTTGAGACCTTAATTTTTATATCGTTATAATGCTAGAGTGAAATTGCTTTTAAGCAATTATTGCCTCACCTTATTGTCTTATCTCCAACTGCAACTTGAGGCAATAATTAATGCAACTATAGAACTCCCCTGGCGGGGGTTGTATACTTTTAACTTTACAATCTCACGAGGAAAAAACTGCACCATCAAACAAACGGGTTATACATTAATATCAACAATTTAATATAAATAATCAACTCAAATTATCAAGGGTCGTATGATCGTAGGTGGACACACCAAAAAATACACACAATAATCAGATGGTTTCCGGAGGGAAGAACTCCCTCAGACGGCAAATAATTTACATAATAATAACAGCGATCATAGTAAACGGAATCGGGAACACCACGGAGGTAAATCTCCGTCACGTTCAAAAAGGTATACTCAAATATAATCAATCATATATATAAAAAGCAACAAATGTCAATCATCAAAAATCAAGTACAAGAAGGATCGTTAATTAGTTCAGCAATGCGTTCAATAAGAAAATCATATTCAAACCTAATCAGCATTAACAAGGTCAGGCAATAACGATGCTGACGGTGGCGACGAAACGATGACGACGATGATGACGAAGACAGCGATGATGACAAAGACAGCGGCGATGACGGATAAGAAGACGACGACAGAGACGATGACGAAGACGATGGTCTTGTTGATGAAGGTGATGAGACAATCAATCGATGAATGCGATGATGGTCATGAAGATAATGTCAATGATGTGGTGATGACGATGACGATAATCAGCGAGTCAGCACGGCACAACGGTTGACGGTGATCGAATAAACAGTGGTTAATAAAAGATAATGAGTCGATGATGGTGATCGAGGTGTTGACGAAGACGACAATCAACGTGCCAACACAACGAATAATGAGTCGATAATAGTGAGGTGATGACGAAGACGACGATCAACGTGTCAACACAACACAGCAGATGAAGGCGAGGTGATGACGATGACGACAATCATCGTGTCATCACAACGAAGAGTGTCCGTGGAAAAGACAGATCCTAGTATATGCTAGTAAAAGCGATAACAAGTCTCTCCACAAAAAACAATATAAAAGAGTCGAAGGATGAGCAAGTCCACCGGGAGAGGTCCGGGGACGAAGTCGATGAGTCCATGTTGGACGAAAATTCGACCGGTACAATAACGAAACACAGTAACGACCTGGGTGTACCGATAAAAATAATCCCTCTGATTTCCACATGGAAAAAATCAGATCGAAGCCCCAATCACTGGTGTCGCGTGATTGGTTGAAACGCGCGCACAAAATTAATATGCACGTATACGCGCTGTACGTAACAATACGAAATCTACATAACAATAGAATATATTAACAAACCAGACAGAACCGGTTGGGACATGTCTGAAAGCCAGACAGCGGACTACGCAAGGGAAATTAATTAATGCTCCCTAGCCGCCATCTTGGAAATAGAAAAGCAATACATATTAAAAATGTACAAATCAATGCATAAAACGTTATTATACATGCAAAAATTAAAAATCGTGACATTTGGTCACTACACAACTGATTAACAAATCGTCCTTCACCGACGTAGATAAACACTGATTAATAGTGTGTCGAGTAATAGAGATGAAAAAATCATGGGTCACACATACTCGGGGGGGGGGGTTAAAACCCACGACCTCCTGATCTCTAGACAGGCGTCCTATCCACTAGACTAGCGAGCTTTCGCCCGATAGCCAGTGTTGGTTCTATTCCCTTGTATTAACGGGTACCGCATATTTATTCAAATTAATGAATCTTGCGTCGGGTTGTTTTTATTGCAATTGGTTAACAAATTGCCCTTCACCGACGTAAATAAACACTGATTAACAGCGTGTTGAGTAATGAAGATGATACAAAATTCGTCAAACAATGTACGAGATGGAATATATTGCCAAAATATATTAGTGTATGTTAAAAAAAAAAAAAATCATATATTGACAACAGCCATTATAGATTACATCAACCATTAAATCTGCATTTCAAAATCATCTATAGCATATCTCTAAAGCCCACATCACACCAAACTAGTTTTCACTGCGTTCTCGACAATGTTGCCGAACGGGTCTAAACTGTGTGCGAACGGAGTTGAACGTAGTACCAAATGTTTACGATCTGTTTAAGGACTTTATGGACGGGCTCGGACTGGACTAATGTCTATAATACGATCCTAGTGCGTTCATAAACAGTCCACAATACGTCCGCAGTCAGTTTAAACCCGTTATTAACTATATACCTCGTTCCCAAAACGTTTTACTAATTGATGCTCGACCACGTCACGTTGTAACACGTTCCTAGTAGATACGGCTATTCCGTTCGTAGTACGTCCATCTCGTTTTAAGTACGTTGTCTCTCCGTCTAATTGCAGGAAGTTGGACATTTTGAACTGGCTCAAAGTTCTAGAGCACCCTTCCCGTGCAAGCTAGTCCGAACCCGTCAATGAAGTTCTTTAAAAGATCGTAAACAGTTGCTACTAGTACTACGTTCACTCCATTCGCACACAGTTTGAGCCCGTTTGGCAACATTTTACAGAACGTAGTGACAACTAGTTTGGTGAGATGGGGGCTTCACTTGAATGCCTTGATCTGCAAAGCTTGAAGCGTTGAAGTTGAACGGGAATGAGGAATGGCGAGAACGCGCTGGGTTTTTATAGCCCGCGAGCCAGGACGGGATTGCACACGCGGAGGAGGAGCGCGTTCGAACGCACTAAGAACGAGAAGAGGACGAGTTGAACTGTCTCTGAACGGGGTGGTCGGGTTACAAACTAGTTAGAACAAGTGGCGAACTAGTTCAAATGGGTTCGAACGTATTGGGAACGAGGTAGAACTAGTTAATAATAAGCTTAAACTGACTACGGACTGGCTTGGACTGCCTGCATGGAAATGGCAAATTTACCCGATCTAAACTTGGTATGAACTGACTGTGGACGGGGTACAGACGAGATGGACGTATTGAGGACTGTTTATGAATGGAAAAGGATCGTATTATAGACATTATTAACATTCTGCCCCGACCACAACCCGTTTTATGATTTTCTAGGACGGTTCCAGAACGTAGTGAGAATTACTTTGGTGTGATGGGGGCTTAAGCCAAGTTTGACGAAAATCCATTCAGGCGTTCTTATCATAATAAAATTATTTGTGATCATAAAGGTCTCGATTTGAGTTCACGAAGATTTCAAAAGTTCTCCATGACGGAAGTCACCCTCACACACACACATAAACCCACTTCCACACCCACACCACAAACAACCACACCCACGTAACAAACATTTTTTTTTATGCATTAAACTACGTTCAGATTAGCATCGAAGGGCCCGCCTTAGGGCCCTAGGCGGAATCCAGGCGGCAGAGACCCCGTAAGCCCAGGGGTTTTAGGTATTAAATCACGGTCAGATAAGCATGTTTTCATACCTCATTATTTTGCGACACTGGCAGGTCACTATTCTCTTTCTTTCTATTTCTCTTTAATATACTTTTTTTCAATAGGGGGGAGCTCGAGCCCCCCGAGCCTAAAGCTTTATTTCATACAAATACACAAAACAGTTCCGAAAGCTTAAATGCGTACTATTTCACAAGATATAATAAAACAATATGAATAATTCTAACGATACACTTACATGCAAAAGCATGATCATTTTTGCGTTTCTTTCTGCCTGCAAAATAGTTTCTTCTGTACTTTGTTTTGATGCTGTTATGAGTTTATATTCATATTATCGTTATCAAACAGAAATAAATAAATAAATACATTTGAACAATGATAGTTGTACAATGATGATAGAAGAAGCGATAAAAATCGCAACTGATCTTTCCTTATTTTCCCCCTTTTCTTTTCTTCTTCCTCTATATTTTCTTTCCCTTTCTCTCCTCTTACCTTTTCCAATTCCCTTCCCTTCCTTCTCTCTCTCTCTCTCTTTTACCGAGGGGGGGAGGAGGTAAGGGCTTTCCGCCCCCCTCCCCGATCCACACCTTGTTGGTGGGGAAAATCGCAACTGATCTCCCCTTCTTTTCTTCTTCCTCTTTTTTGTTCCATTTGAGCTATCATCTTTCCCTTTCCCTCCCCTTTGGCGGGGCGGGAGGCAAGGGCCTTTGCCCCCTCCACCGATCTACAACTTGTTGGCGGGAAAATCGCAACTGATTTCCCCTTCTTTTCGTCTTCCTCTTTCTTGTTCCCTTTTAGCTCTCCTCTTTCCCTCCCCTTTGGCGGGGCGGGAGGCAAGGGCTTGCCCCACGATCTACAACTTGTTGGCGGGAAAATCGCAACTGATATCCCCTTCTTTTCTTTTCTTCTTCCCCTTTATTTCCTTCCCTTTATCTCTGCTTTTCCTTTTTTTATTTCCTATTCGTTCCTTCTCTCTTTTTGTTTTGCTGGGGGGGGGAGGCAACAGCCTGGAAGGCAAGCCCCTTAACCCCCGATTTCTTTTTTCCCCTTTTCTTTTCTGCTTCCTCTTCTTTCTTTCCCTTTCTCTCCTCTTTCCCTTTCCTTCTTTTCTCTCTCTCTCTCTCTCTCTCTTTTTGGCGGGGAAGGCCCCTGCCCCTGGATCCGTGCCTGCACACACACATACACACACACACACACGTAACATGACCTTGACCGTTTGTTTGTGTATATGCATACATAAGTCATGATATGAAGTTATGCCACTTACGGTTTTGAACTTGATCGCTCAATGTAATGTGCTTTGATCATGGCTGCCGACAATTTAAGCCGTCAACACCCGGCACAAATTGTCGCCGTCGACAATTTGTGCCGCAACACACCTCACTTTCATAGCTCAAATATAGACCAATGATGTGTAAGAAAGAAGTAAAAGTTTGTATATATCTTTTGAAATTGGAATGAGATTATGACTTTATTTCCCCAAATTTGATAAAGTCATGCTTAAACCCGAAGATTTTTGTTTTAATGACGGGAAGGGAACAAAGTGACTATCACAGAAACAAACAATTATATTAATCAACAAACTCCATTGGCAGATCGGGGGACTGGGCTCCTGATATGTGAGGACTTTTGTTTTGCTTGTCATCGCGAAATGTAGATTTAATAACATGCAAAAGATATATGTGGGATTTTTCGGGGGCTTTGGGGAGGGGCGGGAGATCTCCACCCTATTTTTGCCCTGCCAAAATCTGCCTCCTCCCCGTCCCACGATTAAAAACAAACAAACAAAGAAAGAAATATAAATATCCTTACAATATAATAATGGTTTTAGTGTACATTGTGGCCTAGAAAGAACGGAACACCTGCGATCTACAATTATAACTTCATCATTGACAAAACGTTTAATTCATGAAGCCGATCATTCTTTTTCGAGATGATAAAAAATGATATCAAGATCATCAGCTTTGAGTCATTATGCCATTGTAATTGGAAAATATCAAATTGTCCTTACTTTATGAGCAACAGTATAGTCTGACAATACATACTTAGGCAATCTCTTTAAATTATCTTAATATTGATAAAAGCTAAGCCAACTTTGTTTATGAACTTGAATAAGTAGAACTGATGTTGGGATTCATGGGATTACATTTGTAATGGCTTCCACACAGTAAATCAAGATTATTAGAAAGGATTATTAGAAAGCAGGAAAGCGTTATAGATTTCCTACAACCTTTGTACACAATATTTTGTGAAATGAGACTTGGTTATAAATAGTACAGGCATTTGAAAACTATTTGATTTGATTGATTAATTTCTATATCATATTTTAAACATACATAATGTCCATCAGCGTGATATAATTTACGTTTCAAAGTACAATACATGATACTCATACTTTATAGAACATAGACAATACATAGGAGAACATTAATCATTTTTACATTTAACACATGATATAGGAGGGATACAGCGTGAGCTTGAAGCTTGAAATGCTTGCAGCCCTCGATTAAACTAAACTATTATTAATTAAACTAAAATAAACTAATCTTAACTATTTAAACTTAACAGCCTACAGTATATATGAAACATAATGAAGAGAGAGAATGACTTGCAATAGAGAGAGAAAAGATGAAGAAAAGGAGGGAAGAATGTAGAATTCCAAAATACCAGACACATGTTGATATTAGAAGACATGTTTATGACGCCAGGTCATGCACAATAGTGGTTGAATGAATAACATACATAAATATCAAGACTTATATATATATTTATCAACACTGTTTAGATGGTACACACCAGTCAACTGTCATAACCTAAACTCTTCTTTCTAAGATTCATATTGTATATTATGAAAATTCAGATTCTATTAAAAGAAAGTCGTGCCTTTATTGTTAAAAAAAAATAGTAGACATAATAATATCCTTTTTTGCATGAGTTAGTTTAAAGTTTACATGGAAAAGTAAAGAATATCTACAAACCCCACGATTGCAATATGTTATGCCTACCTCCCCGCTTGGCAATTACAATATGTAGACACCACACTTTCATATCTCGAATTTAGACCAATCATGTGTAAGAAAGAAGTAAACGTTTTTATATATCTTTTGATTTTTTTAATGACAGGAAGGGAACAAAGTGACTATCACAGAAACAAACAATTATATTAATCAACAAACTCCATTGGCATATTGGGGGATTGGGCTCCCAATATGTGAGGACTTTTGTTTTGCTTGTCATCGCGAAATGTAGATTTAATAACATGCAAAAGATATATGTGCGATTTTCCGTTTGGGGGTGGCGGGATATCTCCACCCTATTTCTGCCCCTCCCCTCTACCGGCCCCAAAATCCTAGATCTACCTGTGAACTAGGTTGTTATTGGAAATAAGCATTTATACATCATAAAAGAAATATAGCTGGGTGAGCGTAATGAAAAAAGAAACATTATTTGCTCGTTGTTATGGAGCTTATGATCTGAAAAAATAATATCTGGTAAAGTTTGTTTATACCACCAGTGATAAAGATTAATTTAAAAACATTTAAAAATATCAATTGTATTCTTTCTTTGTATTGCCAAAATCTGCCTCCTCCCCGTCCCACAATTAAAAACAAACAAAAAAAAGAAATATAAATATTCTTACAATATAAAAATGATTTTTGTGTACATGGTGGCCTAGAAAGAACGGAACATTTAAGGTATTCAATTGATTCCATTGTTTCGACCCTAAGTACTGAATAGTTCTTTTACCACTCTCTTAAATAATAACACCCATTTTCTTGAAGGGAGGCAGTGTTTTTTTCTTTTAAAAATCTTGTTTCGACTGAGTATTGGTGTTTTGTTAAACGTTAGCATACGTCCGGGGGATTGCATTTACAGATTAGTAAACTTCGCTTAATCTATATGAACCTGCCACATTGAGTGTACGTTTTTCATTGTAAACCCTGAAATAAATATGGTATGTGGGTTCTTGGATGCGCTCCCAGGATCATTTTGATAGCCTATTATCAATTTTTACCAGTCTATCTAAACGTCCATCTGACCAGTTTGACAATAGTCGAATAATGGCATTTCGAGGAAGTACATAGTAACTTACACATAAAATTTGGAATACATGGCTTTGCAGATCTTCTAAGAAAATAAATTCTCTTTGATATTTTCTTTGCCATAAAGTCAACATGGTATATATTTGACAAATTTTCGTCTATAGAAAGACACCTAAATATTTAAATTCTTTTATCCTTTCAATTTCCTCTTCATTTTTAGTTAGGTGCATGATAGTAAAGGCACCAAGACGTTGATTTGTAATAAATATCATGAACTTAGTTTTCTTAACATAAAGTGTAAAATAAAAGTCTTTCAACCATAAATAGATATCATTAATACCACATTGCGTGTCTCCCAACAAATCTTAGATGTTCCTACGAATAAAATAATTGCATCATCAGCGTATATGTTTATTTTCGGGTGTGTTGGGTGATTGATAGCGGTAACGTATACATGATAATCATTATTGTTACTACTCAAATTGATAGAAATCGGCAAATATTTCGTTCATCTATTCTCAATACTAAGGAAACCGCTAAGATGGACAATTAGAAAGATTATTCAAGAACAATATAGATGAAGGTATTTCATAATCATTAACACGGTTATTATTTGCCAGTATAATTCAGTTTTTTTCCAGGTTATTAGATTTATTCCGATTTACTTCAATGCAGTTTTAATTAAGACCTGCCTTTTAAACGGCGCAATGTAGAATCATTTCGATTTATAAATATGTATGAAGACATCTCAATTATACAGCAAGCCGAAACAAGCCATATAACAAAATGAAAATCAATATTATGTAAATTGTAAATTTTGTTATATTTTGTATTATATTTCTGATGTTTGTAAACTATGTCTGAACATTTTATTAACGTGTGAGCATCAAAAATATCCATGTCTAACTTTATATATTGGACAAATAAGTACACGAGATGTAATGAAATGAACAAATTTAAACTGTTTCCTTTCTTGTTATTATTCGCTTACCCTGTTTGTACGAGGATATTGCGATATCGTATTCTCATGTAAATATCCTACACCAGTTTATTTCCATCTTTCTCACCCTCTCCATCTTCATCTATCCATTATGCTCTCTTTTTCAGCCCTTCCCTCTTTCATTCTCCTCCTCATACATCCATGTACATCCCTCTGAACATAGTGTTTTTATGGAACACGTACAGTCACCAGCCATATATAGTTTGATTAGTTTTTTTTCTAGAACAAAATTTACTCGCGTATAGTTGAATAGTTTTATGTTGTTCTGTAGTACACGATGCATTTCCCTTTAAATCTGATGATTTGATATCAAGCGAAATTCTGAAGTATTTTCAATAAAACTGAATTCATATAATGAAAATGAAACGTTTTGTAATTTACGATATTTTCTGTAATTATTACTAGGGCTTAAAAAATTGAACGCATTCTCCTCGAAACTTCTTATTAGCAATGAAATAGATGAAAATATTGATGAACTGGTTGACGTAGCGCAGATTGTAAAGAACAGTAAGGATGGCGACGCCATTAGGGATGGTCTGAGACAATCGGGACTTCTGTTCAGTTGTCATGATCTGAATGGCCAACGCAGGGAACAACAAGACGAAAAAGATAATAGTCATGATGACGAGCATTTGGGTTGTCTTGTGGTCCGCCTGTTGCTTCGTTCGTGTTGTACGCTTCTTGAACGGCTCTTCAGTACCACTGCATCGAGGCTTCTTCAGGTCGATTGAAACGTTGACGTCACCTAACCCATAGGCTCCATTTGCTTTTATATCAGCATTACTACTGACATCATCGCCAGGGGGTGGTGCACTTGATAGTTGAACTGAGGGCTGGCAGTCAGTAGGGGTAGAAATGTTGGAGGTGGACTTAGTCTTCGAGACGGTAGCTGATATCGAGGAGATGCGCCCTTCAGCATCACTGGCTCCTAGGCCTTTTGTCATCCTCTCTCGGAGAGCATGGTGGTGACGAATGACGCGGTAGATCTTCACGTACAGCACTATGATTATAGACAACGAAGCGCCGGACAGGACCGAAGGGAGCGCAACGTATATCTTACGAAGCAGAGGATCATCCCCGAAGGCGTTGCACATATCGATGCCTTGGCTTTGCTCTGGTCTAGTATGGAATGCGATCGGCAGGTGAATCAAGATCGAGAGCACAACAGATGCCGCTGACACTGTCCAAGCTAGTGGCGACGAAAAACGGGTTGAAAACGGGCGGCAGACCGCGAAATAACGACACACAGCTATGAATAAAGTTACCAACAGACCTGCACAAAAGAAGCCATTCTTTAAGATGTTTTCGAAGATGCACAGCCAACGAACAGTCTTGGATGTCGCACTGTTTTCAATCATAAGCAAGCATAGAAAGAGATCGAGGAGGGCAAGGGCGATCACCGCAACATCAGTTGGGTTTTTGTTTTTTCTCCGATTGAAGACAAATACAATGAAAATGTTACCCGGAATGCCGATTACACCGGCACAGGAGGCGACCGCGATATTTGTCAGACGGAAAGCATTCATTTTGAATTGAGGCCGGGGTAGAAATAGGAGACTTATATAGGAATTCCTTTTGTTAAGAAATAGTTATATCAGAAACCAGTACTGTTAGAGACGAAACGTTGCACTCTTTCTTTCAAATTTGGTTATAACAAGATTCTTGTCGAATTGATCGCTTTTATCCCTGCCTAGCGGCCCGCTGAGAGCGGCCTGTCAAGTACTAATAATCGCGCGCCCGAGCAAAAAATTAAAGCACGCGCGTGTATGTCTGCATGTATTGTGTGCACGCGTATAGATCTATATCATAGAGATCTATATAGATCTCTATGATCTATATCACGGGTGGCCAACCTTTTAAAGCTCGCGGGCCACAGCTAACGATTGGCATAACTTGGCGGGCCGTAGGTAGTCTCCCCCTCCCCCACACTCTTGCAATACGTGTACAAACCTGCAATTCAGCTAAAACAAACAAGCAAACAACAAAATCATTGAAACAAAAATCAGGCTTACTTTTTGGTGTCATTTCTGGGGCTGCATTTGATCCTACGGGTGACTGTTTGGCGGGACACCTTGAAACTTTTGTTTTTCCTTTGGACATAGTTCCTCAGCGCATATGCCAACATGCACTCTTTCACAAATTCCCCATCTGAAAACGGCTTGCACTTTTTGCTATTTTTCGGGAGACGATGAAACTAGAGAGCACAGCTTCTTCTTTGAGAATTGTTGGTTTCACAAATGACTCTTGCTGACGTTTCAGTCGGGTCACTAATTTGTCAAGTCTTTGTTTTCTAGCCCCACCCTGTAACTCTCCATAATTTGCTAGATGCAGCGGGTCATAATGACTTAATGTACGTCTTGCTATGTTGTATTACATTCACACTCTGGTGACAAAATGAGGCAAAGTCGTTTACCTTTTTCTTCTATGAAGAAATACTTCCGAGACAAATCTGATTGAAAGTTTCTGATTGAAATGATATGTGAGTGTACCTCGGTCCCCAGCTAATTTCTTCTCCTCCTTTGTAAAATAAGTTCGTGGTTTTTGTCTATTTTTACTATCTATAAATATCATATATTTTATCAAAATTATGATATGATTCAATAACTGTTCCTTTCCTATGTTTAACTCAACTATCCCTACATGGATACCTTTCCAATTTATATTTGTAATCTCTACTAATTTAAATAAATTCCTACACTCTTCCCAAATTGGTTTTACTTTCTCACAAAGACAAAATAAATGCTCGTAAGTTTCTTCATATTTACCACAAAAAGAACATAAATTACTATTAACCATTTTAAATGTATATAAATGTAATTTAGTATATATAATATTTTATATACCTCACTTTAGAAATCTAGCCATCTGATTGGTCGAAATTGGAGTCGTGAATTCAAGCCATGCCCCACTCACAGGGCATAGCAATAGCCCACAGGGCCTAGTTAACATTTTCTACCCTCATCCTCATTATCCTGCGATCCCCATTGTTGGTTTGCGTGTTAAAATTGTCTTTGTGCGAGCGCAGACGCCATACACTGCATGCTCTATGTCTACGATTCCCAAATGATTGAAACTTTCACTCATTTTTCAAGCGAATATTAACAGACAGTGTTTCAGATTTTCTGTGATGTTTTAACAAATTTTTACTCACTAAAAGGCTAAGGTAAGAATTCTTGGTAGATTTTTGTTTTAATTCGGCATATAAAAGTCATATCGACTGCTTTAATACTCGAGGACTAGCTGTTTCTATACTGGCTTGCGGGATCACCCAGGCGCGCCTCGGGGTGATAGTAGGGGATTCAACTACCCCTTGAGCGTATAGAAACAGATAGTCCTATCGTAGCAGTCGATATAACTATAATAAAGCATTTTAAATTGAAATTCTCTAAGCTTACTATTCAATGTGCATTTTCTAAGTCTTAAAAATACTATTGTATATCTTTTCCATGAATATTATAAGTCTGTTCTAAATTTCGTTCTGCATATGATTTTTCTACTCTCTTATTTAATTAAAAGGCGTATATAATTTTTGAGGTTATTTGATCTAACATAATTATATACCTTTTCAAACATAATAATATCCATATCTAATTCCCTATCTATATTTGAGTGAGTATTTTTATTTAAAAATTGTTACCATGAAGGGGGGATGCCAAGAAAAATACGTTGTATTTTAGGGGCCTAGGTGGAATCTAGGGGGCAGAGCCCCCGGAAGCTCAGGGGTTTTAGGCATTTAATCACGCTCAGATGAGCTTTTTGATACCTCACTATTCTTTCTTTCTTTCTCTCTTTCTCTCTATATCTCTTTAATATATTTTTTCGAAAAAAGGAGGGGGAGGGAGCTCAAGGCCCTCGTGCCCCGCTGTTCCACGGGCCCTGACCTGAAGGCCTCTAAATAAGCATATTTCTTGCCTGACTGTAAATTTAGGAATTTGTCATTTTCCAACAAACGCATAAAAAAGTATAATTTACTAAAAAGTGAGGAAAAATCTCGGAAAATTATGGCATTTCAGCAACATTTCTAAATCACCGGTATCGAGTCAAAAATAAACCACGTTTGAATTTTATTTCCTTTCTCTCCTCATTCCCTTTCCCTTCTTTTCCTTCTCTCTCTCTCTTTTAGATTTGCTGGGGCAAGGGCCTTTCCCCCGATCCACACGTTGTTGGCAGGATTAATCGCAATTGATCTCCCCTTCTTTTCACCCTTTTCTTTTCTTCTTCCTCTTTTTTCTTCCCTTTTAGCTCTCCTCTTTCCCTTTCCCTGCCTTCTCCCTTATTTTTGGCGGGGCGGGGGGGGGAGAAGCAAGGGCCTTTTGATATCCCCCTTCTTTTCTTTTCTTCTTCCTCTTTTTTTCCTTCCTTTCATCTCCTCTTTTCCTTTTTTCTTTCCCTTTCCTTCCTTCTTTCTTATTTTTTGATGGGGGAGGCATGGACCTTTCGCCCCCCCCCCAATCTCCTTCTTTTCCCCCTTTTCTTTTCTTCTTCCTCTTCTTTCTTACAGAGTGACAAAATGTCAGCTGTGGAGTCCCACAGGGATCACTTCTTGGTCCTCTTTTATTTATCCTTTATATAAATGATTTTCAATATTCTTCTGATGTATTATCCCTTATTTTGTTTGCAGATGATTCAAGTATATTTTTTTCACACAAAGATGCACAAGTCCTTTTGCAAACAGTTAACTCAGAGTTGCGCAATATTACTGCATGGATTCATGCTAATAAAGTACTGTCTCTTAATCTTACAAAAAACAATTATATGATATATAGCAATTCGCTCAAGATGTTGCCCGGTGACATTATTTTAAACGGTGTTCTGGTAGACAGAGTAACATCAACTAAATTCCTAGGTCTTTATATCGATGAACAATTGAAGTGGAAAACTCATGTAAATAATCTATGCAAAATATTGTCAAGGCATACTGGTGTAATTCGTAAGTCTACTCTTCCTCAAAGCATATTACTTATCTTGTATTCAACTTTAATTCTACCTTATGGTGTGCTTGCTTGGGGCAAATCTCTAATAACACAATTAGATAAACTATTCTTGGCTCAAGAGAACAATCTGTAATGCTGACTTTCGTGCTCATACAAATCCTCTTTTTTATCATCACAGGATTTTAAAGGAAGAAGATATTTATTATATGCAATTGGGTTCCTAATAATGTATGATCTCAACTCAGGTTTACTGCCACTGGCATTAGCCAAGATTTTCAAGAAAAACAATCAAATTCACAATTATGCCATAAGAGGTGCTTCTGCATTCCACTTACCCCATGCAAGGACAAGTTTACTCTCAACACTTTAGTTTGCACTGGACCAAGGTTTTGGAACACTCTTGACTCAAGCATTAGCCATTCTGTCAGTATATCTGTCTTCAAATGTAAACTGAAGTTGTACTTATTGAATAATTAATTAGTTGATTCTTAATCTATATGCTGTCGTGATTTATATTTGAACTTAATCCATTCCTTAATTTACTACTGTATAGCAACTGCCGACTTACCTTTTCCTTTTTCTTTCCTTTTCTCGCCTGTAGCTAGCTTTCAGCTTACAGTGAAAGTATGTTAATATTTCTTTCTTCCCCCCCCCCCTCTCTCTATATCCCACGTTATTATCACTCTTATCGCCCCCTTTTGTACATATATAGTCTCTTCTCCCCACCCTTTTTTTATTACTCCGGTAAACCATGTTTATAATCATATGGTATAGTTTATAGTTACTTGTTTTAGTACTTTAGCGCCTTTGACGAACATTTCTTGTATTAATCTATTATATAACAGGCTGTTTTTTGTTGTTGATGGTGTCTAATGTTATTGTTTTGAGGGACCTGAAATGTACAAGCTTAGCTTTAATTAGGTCTCCTCGTCTTTTCTTCCTTTTTTCTCACTTAAATGCATTACATGAACTTGATCCTTATAGTGTTCCTTTTATATACTCTACATGTTATAAATCTGTTAAATTGTATTGCATTCATGTTGGAAGAAAGACAAATAAACTTGAACTTGAATTTGAACTTGAACTTCTCTCCTCTTTCCCTTTACCTTCTTTTCCTTCTCTCTCTCTCTCTCTCTCTTTTTTTTGGTGGGGGGCAAGGCCCTCACCCCTGGATCTTGTGGCGGTGCATTAGTAGAAGTATATAGTAGTATAATAGTAGTACCATACTAGTATAGTAGCTGTTGGCGAAGATTCTTCTTCACTATCATGCACTTAATTGCACCCCATCTCTCTCCCCCACCAGCCCCCTCTCATGTTAACGATAAATTTGATTATAAGGTACACTGCGCAATGACACTGACACTGACAGCTAGCATCTGATCAAGGGTCAGAGCCATATTAATGTCACTTTAAGTGACATTAATATTTATGGCATAATTCGAGCTTAGATATATAGACTATAGGGTGTCAGGTAAAAATGTCAGAGGAAAAAATGTCAGAGGTAAAAATGTCAGAGGTAAAAATGTCAGAGGAAAAAATGTCAGAGGAAAAAATGTCAGAGGTAAAAATGTCAGAGGTAAAAATGTCAGAGGAAAAAATGTCAGAGGTAAAAATGTCAGAGGAAAAATGTCAGAGGAAAAAATGTCAGAGGTAAAAATGTCAGAGGTAAAAATGTCAGAGAAAAATGTCGGAGGTAAAAATGTCAGGTACACAAAGAAAAGGTAGATCTATAGGGGTTAAAATTGGTGCCGTCATAATATCTCAGCACTTTATCACACAAAATGTCGAGACGTAAGCTACTGTGCTAGTCTATATTATATTTTATAAATGACTGTGTATTGTACTCGTACATGTCCTGAGGATAATACAATGTGGAAAATAAATTTGAAACTTATATTTTGTGATCAGGTTTGCATATATTAATTTCTATCATTTTTCGATATTTTAAATTGGTTGATGTTGTAATGTTTATTTGGTTTTGAGGAAGTAAGCCTAAGTACATAGAATATTAAGATTGAATGAGATAAAACAGGGAATCAGTACGGATCGCACAGCAATTCCACAAATTCAGTAATTAGACCCATGCATCTTCATGTGCATCCCAGCAAAGACTGTTATGACAAGAAAACATTAATAAAAAGACATGGATGCTTTGTCCTCCTCATCAATACTTTATTACCGGTACAAAAGTTTAACACACAATATTAAAGCTTCGCTTGAAGAATGTCAGATAGTAGGCCTACAAGTGGTAAACGTTGAGACATAATCTACCCAGGTATTTTGTCATGCAGTGCTTTCGACCATAACACTGTGTAACTTTATATTTAAACAATATCATGTTTGTGATTAAAAAACGTGGGAGAAATACAGTTTAAGTCCCTCAATTTCAAATGTTTTCTGCCAAATTCATGATGCATTTTGTTCAATGTGTAGACTTGTACAAATATGTACCTGCTGGAAACTGTCGTATACAGTGTATGCCAGCACACCTTTTATAAATCCTGCACAATATCCTTCAAACAATATTATCATGTATACAAGCAGTATCATGATGCTATACACGGGCGGATCCAGCTTTTTATAAAGGGGGTTGGGGTGGTATGCGAGGAGCGTAGCGACCGAGTCCAAGCGAGCGGAGCGAGCGAGGGGAGGTGTGGGAGGGTGTCCCCTCCCACAGTAAGGAAAATTTTTGAAAATCTGTGTGTGAAAATGAAAGATAAGATTTTAAAAAATGGTCCCGGATTTTGGGGGGTTGCAACCCCCAACCCCCTCTAGATCCGCCACTGCTATAAATGTGTACAGTACGTAAAACTATGTTTCTGATATGTTACTCATGAATAAATATTTGTCAAATTCAGAGTTTGATCAGTCTCACAGCAAATAGTTATAGAACGATGTAGCTTAAACAGAACCTCTGCAAAGCGCGCGCTTATCTGGAATGTGATGGTGCGGTTAGCATATTGATCTACATGTAACATAAATGGTAGCCTAGATATGCGTTGGGCTTATATATACTAATCGTGTTATGGAGACAGGCATCGGCGCGGGGCGTCAGCTCGGGCTGACGCCCGCGCCGATGTCAGTCTCCATATTAAACGCGATTAGTATACTTGCCATAAAGCCCGACGCCTATCGGATAGGCTACATAAATGGCGGCTTTCTGCTTTGTATCAGAGTATCAAAGCTGCTTATTGATGTTCTCCCAGACTATTTATACCGCAATAGTGATCGACGCAGCGCCGTAGCCAGAGTTTGATGTTTTTTTTTGTTTTTTTTTTTTGGGGGGGGGCACATATAGGCCTACATGTAATCGATCGACGTCCTAGCTGGGGAGGGGTCTATGAGGAAGTGTGTATGATCTTGGAAATTTGGGGGGCACGTGCCCCCGGCCCCTGGCTACGTGCCTGGATAGACGATCAACTCTTTCAAAGCGCGCGCGCTTCTCGATCTGGAATGTAATGGTGCGCGGTTAGCAGTTTGATACAAAGCAGAAAGCCGCCCATGTTACATATTATGTAATATGGGCGGCTTTATCTGCTTTGTATCAAAGTATCAAGCCCACAAGAAAGTGAAATTGTTGGAAATATGCATTTGTAGGAAATTACATTTTATAGTAGTCATTGCCACGCTGTTAAAATGTCCATCAATCTTCAGAAGGGACAGTGTGAAGTGGCCGGGGGGGGCGGAGCTATAGGACTCACAGCGTGATATCTAATTATCCTCTTTTCGGGGCTGTGATGACTTTTCTTTTTATTTAATGATTACACCATCGAGCCACAATTACTCAGCCTACTAATTCATGGCCAAACTATTCGATTTATACATTCTTTTTTTCCAGAAGTTTGCTCAGTGTACCAGTATCACTTGCTTAGACAAAGGCATATGAGGGGAGACAGCCGGGTCACGTCTATGCCCCCAAAAGAAGGATACACCCCTCCCCCGTCTCCCCTCGGCAATAATCGGGCAAAAAGTCACAATTTCGGGCAGCCAAATAAAGTTAAAGAAAGAAGAAAATAAAGCAGCGCTGAAATTAATGACTGCAGAGAAGCCTTCGTTATATCTTTTCGATATAAGACTAATATACAACCATTACCATTATTCAACCTGCACACATGCTTTAAAAAAAACACTTTTACCTCGATCTGACATTTTTACCTCTGACATTTTTTCCTCTGACATTTTTTCCTCTGACATTTTTTCCTCTGACATTTTTTCCTCTGACATTTTTACCTCTGACAATTTTTCCTCTGACATTTAATTACCTTTGACATTTTTACACCGGGCCGACTGCGTTATTTTTTCGTACCACGGCGAGCCCAGATTCCTATTATATCATGAATATTCATTACGCAGGGTCGGGGAAAGTCTCGATTCTCTTGAATATTCATGTATGATCGAGGCGGGAACTATCCTACGCGTGTAGCATGCGCAGCATCGAATATCGTGTGTAACACGTTGGATTAATGGTACGGTAGGCCTATAAAACGACATAGAAAAGCAATGTCATGGTCTTTTAGATAATACAGTCATAAATGCTGTGTTTATACTAGTAAATGCCAAAATGTCAGTAGAAGACTATATAGCATATATTTCAAGCAAGAGTCTTGATAGGCAATTTATGAGTAGGCCTACCGTACTTTTCTGAGGTCAAGTTGAATCTAGTTCTTTTCATGAAGGGAAAATAATCAGTTCGCTGTTTGCTTTTTAAATATTACAAGCAGAGGTTGAATTTTGGTATTGAATATGTGATACATTATTATAAACATGAGTTAAATTCAATTGGCAAAGGTGACTTTGATACACTGCTTGTATATAGTGACTTAGTTTTGTCCCTTTGGTTATCAATTAGTATTGAACAATTAAGTGTGTGTATTTGATGCTTAGGAAAGAAAGCAGTTATTTAATCCGGTTAGAATTGGTGAGAACGAATATAGCACTGTGTGTCACAAATAAATCCTTATTCGTTAAATGCGAAATATTATCTTTACGAGGATGAAGTACGTAGCTATAGAGTTTGATTTCATAAGTCATTTATTATGACAGGTACATAGTATGTGAAACGACACATCATGCAGGCACTAAAGTAATTATTCAGTGGTAATATTATGCAGTTAAGTGAGCATGCATAGATCATAGAAATAATTTAAGTGCAATCCCTTACAAAAAAAGTGAAGGGTAAATGAAGGGTAATCTGAATGGTGAATGGTAATTGAAGGGTATTTCAGTGGTAGAGTTTAATACAAAGGGTATCTTAATGGTATTTGAATGATACCATTTGAGTGGTGAAGGGTAAAAAAATGAAGGGTAAATTGAAGGGTATTTCAGTGGTAGAGTATAATTCAAAGGGTATCTTAATGGTATTTGAATGATACCATTTGAGTGGTGAAGGGTAAAAAAATGAAGGGTAAATTGAAGGGTATTTCAGTGGTAGAGTGTAATTCAAAGGGTATCTTAATGGTATTTGAATGATACCATTTGAGTGGTGAAGGGTAAAAAAAAATGAAGGGTAAATTGAAGGGTATTTCAGTGGTAGAGTGTAATTCAAAGGGTATCTTAATGGTATTTGAATGATACCATTTGAGTGGTGAAGGGTAAAACAAAATGAAGGGTAAATTGAAGGGTATTTCAGTGGTAGAGTGTAATTCAAAGGGTATCTTAATGGTATTTGAATGATACCATTTGAGTGGTGAAGGGTAAAAAAATGAAGGGTAAATTGAAGGGTATTTCAGTGGTAGAGTATAATTCAAAGGGTATCTTAATGGTATTTGAATGATACCATTTGAGTGGTGAAGGGTAAAAAAAAATGAAGGGTAAATTGAAGGGTATTTCAGTGGTAGAGTGTAATTCAATATCTTAATGGTATTTGAATGATACCATTTGAGTGGTGAAGGGTAAAAAAGAAGGGTAAATTGAAGGGTATTTCAGTGGTAGAGTGTAATTCAAAGGGTATCTTAATGGTATTTGAATGATACCATTTGAGTGGTGAAGGGTAAAAAAATGAAGGGTAAATTGAAGGGTATTTCAGTGGTAGAGTGTAATTCAAAGGGTATCTTAATGGTATTTGAATGATACCATTTGAGTGGTGAAGGGTAAAAAAAAAGGGTAAATATGAAGGGTATTTCAGTGGTAGAGTGTAATCAAAGGGTATCTCAATGGTATTTGAATGATACCATTTGACTAATTTGAGTGGTGAAGGGTAAACAAAAGATGAAGGGTAAATGAAAGGTAATCTGAATGGTGAATGGTATTTGAAGGGTATTTCAGTGGTAGAGTATATAACTCAAAGGGTATCTTAATGGTATTTGAATTATACCATTTGACTGGTGAAGGCCGGGTTAAAAAGAATGAAGGGTAAATGAAAGGTAATCTGAATGGTGACTGGGTATTTGAAGGGTATTTCAGTGGTAAAGTTTAATACAAAGGGTATCTTAATGGTATTTGAATGATACAATTTGAGTGGTGAAGGGTAAACAAAATGAAGGGTGAATGAAGGGTAATCTGAATGGTGAATGGTATTTGAATTACAACATTTGAGTGGTGAAGGGTAGGCCTACCAAAAAATGAAGGGTAACTGAAGGGTAATCTGAATGGTGAAT
The DNA here is from genome assembly GCA_037976565.1 of Mesocentrotus franciscanus. Lineage (NCBI taxonomy): Eukaryota > Metazoa > Echinodermata > Echinoidea > Camarodonta > Strongylocentrotidae > Mesocentrotus > Mesocentrotus franciscanus. The sequence goes on from CP137671.1 coordinate 26,912,479, forward strand.
GGTATTTGAAGTGTATTTCAGTGGTAGATTATTAACTTAATGGCCCGAATTCACAAAGGAGAATTATAGACAAACCTTATAAACTCTCTAAATTTCTAGGACTTAAACTTTAAATCCATTTTGAGACTTAAAACATTTCGACTTAATTAATTTATATAAATCCTTGAGAGACTTTATACGGTAAACTTCCTGCCAATCAAGATGGCCCGTACCGTAGATAACGTCACGCAATATAAAATTTCAACGAATCAGATCTCACAATCGAGCGCGCGTACCGTTGATACTGTACCGGTCGCGCCATCTTCGAACGTGCATTGCGAGTGTCTTGAAAGAATCAAGTAATGGACGATTTTCTTCGAGGAATAGATCTGGATAGGAAAGTCATCGAGCTCCTAAAAGGTAAGCATCATGACGTATGAATACTGAAGAAGATTTCTGGTAAATTTTTGTTTGAAAGTTTATTGCCGATGATAACAAAATTAGCTGGAGAACTTGTCGAATTTGAAGTTGGCCGTTCGAGGTCTTGCGAATGGCATAGGGCACGCCGTAGCCCAGCCGGCCAGCCGGCCGCCCAGCATAGCGCGTAGATCTATATAACCATTAACTGTAGTCTGTATAGTCTACAGTGTAGGCCTACATGTAGACTATGTAGTATGTATAATGTACATAGATTTCTAGGACGGGGTTGTAATTTGTATTTCCAAACACTTACCTTTAGTTAATACTTCCTAAATATGAAAGCTCAAAAGCAGCGCAAGACCTAAACCATGATGGACCTACTATTACTAAGAAGGTCCATGCCTCAGATCAACCCTGTACTAGTACTACTACTAGGCCTACTACTACTAGCCTATTCCTGTAGAAACTGCAGTAGATCTAGGCCTAGTCTAATCAGTAATCTATGCTGTAGTGTAACATAAAAACTTGATGAATTTGTCATACAATTACAAGTCAATACCCTAACGGGCCTAAGTAGGCCTACTACTAGGTCTACTTCTACTAGACTATTAATACTAGATCTAAGCCTAAAAAGTAAGGGCTAGAGTCTTAGAGATCTAAATTAATAATTTACATGCGAGTCTGAAATGAAATATTTGCGAAATTGAAAACAAACCCTTGCAATTTCGTTATCAAATCTGTACTGTGACCATATACATGTACCGTACGGTGTAATGTCAATTGGAAAAGTCACACATAGGCCTAGATCTAAATGAATTAGGATTTAGGCCTAGATCTAGTCTAGGTCTAGCCTACTACCCCACTGCACTCGCAAGAGATGCGTTGAATTGCACGTTGCAAATCGAACTGTGCTGTACTAAACTAACTAGATCTAGATCTACATGTACTACTACTAGGTCTAGGGTCATTCAATCCAGAGAAAATTCAGGCGCGTAGCCAGGGGTAGGGCGGTCGCCTCCAAAAAACGCCGGCAAAACCAAATAAAGAGAGAGAAGAGAAAAAAGTAAAGAGGACGTAGGAAGAAAAAGGAGCTGACGAAGAAACATTTTTGAAAATTCAGACAAGGATTATCATTAAGATAAGAGTCGAGAACGGTACAACGAAACGTCTTCTTTCTCTAAACTAATAATTTAATGAAACGTCAAAGCTGAATGCAGATATGGATTAAGAGTCGAGAGCGTATAATATAGTCTACAACAAATCGTCTTCTTTCTCTAATAATTTAATGAAACGTCAAAGCTTCGCTCTGGAGGAAACTGAATTCAGACACGGATTAAGGATTAAGATTTCTCTAATAATTTAATGAAATGTCAAGGCTTCCTCCTTGCACCCTCCCCTAGGGAATGCGCTCGGTCGCTGCGTGCTAACTACCACCCCTACATGCCTGACAACATTTGTATTTTTAGTTGATGCTGTGATACTAAAAGTTAAAACTTAGTTAATTATAAAACCACGTCAAGAATCAAATATTTTTTCATCAGATGCAAGCCATTTTTAGGACTTTTTATAATTTTAAGTTAAACAATTTAATAATAATAATAATAATAACAATATTTATAAAGCGCAACATATCCATCTCTAGAGATGCTCAAGGCGCATACAAAAAATTAAATTTATATTAGGAATTAAACATACTTAAGATTAAAGAAATATTAAATATTAACTTACATGTAAATTCATCATGGCATCGACATGGTATATACAATGTGGCAAAGGGTGATTATTATTTGTTTGGCATGCATTGTATAAAGAAAACATTGAAATTTAACAATATGCATTATGCATCAGGTGAGTTTTAAGCCCAATTTTAAAAGTAGAAAGAGTGTTGGCCGTCTGAATAGAGAAAGGTAACTTATTCCACAAAGAAGGAGCGGCTGATGCAAATGCTCGATCCCCCCAATTTCTTTTGGTACGTATTTCTTTAAGCCTAACATTATTATGTGATGAACGTAAACCAGAACGACCTGTGGAGTGGGGTGATAAAAGGGATGAAATATATTCTGGAGCTAGATCATTTAGTGCACGATAGGTTAAGAGAAGAATTTTATAGATCACACGCTGTTGAACAGGGAGCCAGTGAAGAGATTTCAAGATAGGAGTGATATGTGATGATCTTCTAGAGTTTGTTACAAGGCGAGCAGCAGCATTCTGAACTTTTGCAGTCGGTTAATTTGGTTGGCGGGTAGTCGAAAAAGTAATGAATTGCAATTGTCAAGATGCGAAGTAACAAAAGCATGTATTAATTGTTGGGTAGATTGAGGTGAGAGATATTGCCTAATTGCCCGGATATTACGGAGATTACAATTGGCCAGTTTAACACAATTTGAAACATGGGTTTCAAGTGACATGGCAGAATCAAATATTACACCAAGATTCCTAGCTTGATGAACAGGAGATACAAGGGCAGAACCAACTTGAACATGAGATACCTTAATTTTACTGAGCTGTCTACTGTTGCCAAGTAAAATGAATTCTGTTTTCGCATCATTTAGTTTTAAGCGACTCTCAATCATCCAGTTCCTTAAATCAGCTATACAATTTTCAATTTTTTCACATTTTCATCTATTTCTTTCTGGACCGGTCTGCAAATAAAATAAAGCTGTAAGTCATCCGCATACATATGATAATTGATACTGTGTTTCTGAACAATATGCTGTATGGGCAGAGTATAAACATTAAACAATTGCGGACCGAGAACAGATCCTTGGGGACAGAAAATCCAAACTAACTGAGGCAGAGGTAGCATCACGGACACAAACTTCTTGTGATCTACTAGAAAGATACGACATAAACCACTTCAAAACCACACCACTGAGACCCATTTCCTTTAATCTATTAAGCAAAATGCAATGATCAACAGTATCAAAAGCACTGCTGAGATCAAGCAGTACTAACCCAGAGACATTTCCATTATCCATACCAATTAATACATCATTGTTTACCCGTAACAATGCACTTTCCACGCTATGCATCTCCCTGTATGCTGACTGGAAAGGATTTTGCAAATTCTCATTCTTCAAGTAAGACTGTAATCGACTAGACACAACTCTTTCTATTACCTTGCCTAAGTATTTCAGATTTGCAATTGGTCTGTAGTTTTTCAAATCCTTTCTGTCAAGAGACGGTTTTTTCAGAAGGGGTTTGATAAGAGCATGTTGTAAACATTCGGGAAAGAATCCACACTTTAGAGATTTATTAACTATCTCAGTGATATAAGGAACAAAGTCACTGACAAATTCTTTAATTAAGCAAGTAGGTACAGGATCTAAATCACAAGAAGACACAGGGAATTCATGATGATTTTTCTGATTTCAGTAGATGTGGCAAGAGCAAATTCCGACACGCCAGTAGAAGTGACAGGAACAATTTCTGAAAGGGTGTCAGTACTTATGTTAGAACTTAAACCAGTTAACTCTTCCCGAATACTTCTTATCTTACCTACAAAAAAATCACAAAAACGATTAGCAAGATCATGATCATTATCAGTGTTGGGATATATTGGATCCTTCTTCCTGTCTAATAACTTGTTAATAATTCTAAACAGACGTTTCTGGTCTCCCGAACAATCAGCAATGGAAGAAGAATAGTACTGTTTCTGTGCTTGGTCTATAAGATGAGACACATGTTGCTTCTGCTCCATGTAGAGAATGCGGTCGGCAGGGATTCTAGAAGATCTCCAACGCCGCTCAAGTCTCCGTCGAAGGCGTCTTGCGCTACGAATGTCGTCAGTCAACCATGGTGACTGAGGTTTGATAACAATAGTTCGAGTCTTCTTTGGAGCAAGCTTATCAAGTAAACGATGGAGAGAGTTCTCATACTGTGCAACACATGAAGCGACAGTATCATGATTAAAATCGATGGAAGATAACGCTGCATGGACACCAGTTTGAAACTTATGACGATCCATTAATTTTATGTTACGAGTGACGATGGACTTACGAACGGATTTAGGTTTCCTTAGAAGTAGATTGCACTGAATTGCAAAATGATCCGACAGTCCGGGTAGAATGGCGACATCTGAGAGAACATTTCCTGATTCTCGAGATATGAAAAGATCTAATGTGTGTCCACAGCGATGAGTTGATTCCAGAACATGTTGCTTCATCCCATACATAGACAACAGATTAAACTCTATTTAAACTCTAATTATAAATAAATGTGGGTGTACATGTATAGACTATAGTTTATACATGTATGTTCTGATGTAACCATTTTTTAAATTCTAGAGTCACTGAAATGATGAATTATCACTACAAGTCTACAAGTGGTCAAAATATGTAATGATTGTCAAAAAATTCTTACTTTGAAGGTTTCTTTAGTAGATATTGACTCAAAATTGAACATTTTTCTTGGCAAATTTTTATATAGAAGTGGCATATATTGAAACTTTTTTTAATGAGGACTTACACTCCTAGTCCTATTTGCCTTTAAAGGTATAGACCAGTTTTGGAAACGCCCCCCTCTCAAAATATGAAATGGAAGCTCTCATTACCAATCATGTGAAAGAATATGTTTTGACTAATACATGATGATACAAATTTTGCCGGGAAACCGCCTACTAATTGATATATTTGGTAAATTATTATATCTATTTGGACCAGATAGATATTGCGCACGTGTCGCGTAGTCCCATATACATCTTTCTGTGTACAGTGCTTGTAACTTTACCAAGACTGGGCCAAATTTCTTATCATTTTGATGATTCAAGAACCTTGCAGTACACACCAATAATTATATGCTAGATGATCAACCTTTTCTGATCGAATTTATTTATTTGTTTGTTTAACTATTCATTGCTTTATTTATCAATTGTTTTATTTGTTCATTTTTTAAAATTTAATTTATTTGTTATTGGTTTGTTTGTTCTCAAAATCAACACCAACCACCTCCTTGCACAAATGTAAGCTAGCAACTATACCTGGAGCTTGATTTAACTGTTCACATGCACCCTTTGGATACTGATCAGAGGCATGTTGGATGTGCTGACTCCAGTATTTATTTTCTTAACACACAATTTTACCCTAGAGGGCAAGTGATTGGACCTACCAGGGTCTGGTCACCAGTAGCCTACCGGTACCTCATACTAATTAAAAGTACGCAAATGGGATGGAAAAATTATGATGAATGCTACAAAGTAAGACAATGTTTGTGATTTAAATTTACCTAGTCTCTCAATTGTAACCACATTTTCTTTCTTACTTACATGTACCTGTCTTTACATTTTCTACATTAGCCATATAAAAGAATTAATAGAGAAGAAATTATTTTGAGTATTCTCAGTATTATGAGAGTATAAAATCAAAAAGGTAAAAAAAAATATATATAAATATGAAATCTCCTATTAGTTAAGTTCTATATTTGTTCAACACAAGATGATGTGTGGGCCACACACCGCATTTCTCAATTCTGTTGAGAGGTTGAACAATGCAGTTGCACTTTCCATTTTCCCCCCTTTTGAAATCTCCTTTGTATTGATTTTTTAAAGGTTGAGTGGCTGAAGTATGCATGTCAACATTTTAATTTTGTTTTTGTTCGTCTAGCAATTGGGGGTTCTACGGCCCCATTCCCTAATTCTCCTTAAAGGAAGGAACCAGGGGGCAGGTTAGGATAGTGGGGATGGGTCTGTAATCAACCCCCTCTAACCCTGCTAGATGCTGTAATGGAAATATAGACCACCAATTTTATTAAAAGAAAAAGGAAAAAATTACGCTCTGACAAATTACCAGAGACAACAGTTTACAGTTAATACTTCTATTATTTTGTATTTCTCGTGGGTGAGCCCATATCATTTATAACAAGTTGAGGATATATACACAGATACATTGTACTCCTTTTTCCTTGCAAAAATACTTCTGGTACCCATTATTAATTTAGCTTATCTATTCTTACTGCTGCAACTGAAATACTTGCAGTAACCCCAGTTCACCCCAGTTCACCCTCATTAAAGCCTGGTCCTTGTACTTTCTCTTTGTCGCTCTCACCCCTTTTGAAGCTAGGTTATTTAACTGTTTCTTAATAAATTTCTTTAAATACAGTAATACATTAAGTCCCTCCTCCTGAACTTCCTCGGACCCTGAATGTTCCCACTGCCTAACTATATTCCTCAAAAATAGACAGGAGCAAATTGCTGTAAGAAGCGCTCAGAGTTCCTGAAAGTATAAGACATATTTCACTATTTCTTGTACTTTTGTAATTCCATGGGCATGGAATTAAGGGACCAGCTTTACAAAAGGATTAAAAAAACAACACAATGCAGTCTTTCATAATAGCACTTACATTGATGTTGCATGATAAATAGATCATTTCCACGGCAGCCCACAAAGCGGTATTGCAGGGTATTGATCAACTTTCTAGTTCTTTCTAATTCTAGTTTTGAATACACATAATTTTCGCTGCTTAATTTCTAGATCAACATCGACTTGGCAAAGTTATACCCTGAGAAATGTGACAACTTTATCAGGAAATGGGGTCCATTCTTTTGGACCAGATTATCAATCTGGCCAGGAAGGACAACCCACTCTACCCAGTGCTGCTGGAGAAAGTATCTGTCTTTGAAGATGCTGATGGCGACAGTAAGCTAATTTTTCACATTATGCGTAGATCTAGTGGCAAATTCTATTTCCACATTGCTCTTAGTTAGAAATAACAATTCTTAAATGTAATTGAAAAATAGTTCTGCTAAAGTAAACTGAACGTATGTAAGCTAGTATTACTAAACTATTTGTGTAAATCATGCAAAGTTTATGTTACATGTCTCAGCTTGCCCCCAGTTGAAACGGATATTCGTCAAAGGTATGGAAGATCAGGGTGAGAAAGAAATTGGAATTTATTTTTTGTCTTATGTAAAGTCTTAATGAACACAACTTCATTTCTCTCAGGGCTGGGGATATGAATTAAATGTGGTTTTAATTAACTTAATTGATTTGATTCAGCCCTTCAAATATATAAACAAAACAAAACAGTATCCAAATCAAATTTCTATACCCCCCTTGTTCCAACATGATTGAAATGAGCCTAATATCTTTCTTTTATGTAATAGAATAGGTGCTATTCATTCATTATGGTTCCATGTTTAATATTTTTGATACTGAAAAGGATTGATAACATTCTGTTTGTATTTTGGTACATTCTAGAGGATCTGTGTAGTTTGACAGCCTTGATATCAATGCTGCACAGTATAACAAGTAAAAGAAAGGGGAGGACCACAGATGCTCAAGATTGGAAGTGCTCAAGTACTTTGTACAGAATGTGCCTGTAAGTTTTTTTTTTCTATTTTGAACTAAGTATCACATATTCTCCCTAGAAAAAGTCCCCAGCAATTGCATGACTATTCGAAGGGATATTTAATAAAGAATTATAATTCATTTTCAGAGATAAAATTGGTGTTGATTGTGTCCATCCTTTTTTTTTCATGATGAAACAAAATATACAAATTGAAATAATTACAATTAGAACAACTTCAGCCAGTCATAGCCTGTCTATGTAAGACCAAAGAAGGAACCTTGGCAGGTTTTGGTTGTTGGACTGAAATTAATTTGAATTTGTTACCAAGAGTCTCGAGTGTTGGTTGTCATTTGGCATAATTATGCATTCATAGACCTTCATGTCATATAGCATTTCGTTCTTATATACATTTTTGCAGTTTTGGTCTCACAGACTGTCGGTCTTATGTTTATGAAGATGGTTAGACTTGATGCAAGGGCTACATTTACTCTTCCCCTGCTATGCCATTGTTTATCAGAAATCATCAGCTCACTTGTTTCCAGTGAGATTCTCTTTAAAATGTCAAATATTACAACAATTTTTATGCCTCCTTTTTCAGGAAGGAACCAATGGGCAAGGTGTCGCCGACCGGAAAGATACCACCTTCAGCCAGCCATACCTAGTATCAGTCGAAGTGGAGAAGTAGCCCTCTCAGTATTTCCTGGTGCTGGATAAGACGTGTCGGTGGTAGCAGCTGGGTTTGACCACCTATTCAAGGCCCACTACATGTTCAACATTGAATATGCCTTGGTGCTTGAACCATTCTATCACTTTGTAGCTGCGTACATGCCTCTATGATATTTCCTCTCTTCCCAAGTTAGGGCTTCCGTTAGGTCACTAGCATGCACCCTCAAAAACATGACTGAAACAAAGACATAAGAGCTGCTGCTAGTGTAGTGTACAGTAGATGAAGATTGCTTTACAGTGCATATCAAAACTTTCCAAATAAACCTGGGTAGTCCTGAGTAGTCCAACCCTAGATACTTTGGTAAATCATTTTATTGTATTCTAAACAAAGATATTGAAAAAATTAATGAAATAAGAACACAAACCCTAAACAAAAGATCACTTTGACCAACTTCGGTTGGAAGTTTGATTGTAATCATGCATTTACACTAGCAGCAGCTCGTATGTCTTTGTTTCAGTCATGTTTTGAGGGTGCATGCTAGTGACCTAATGGAAGCCCTAGCTAACTAGGGAAGGGGGGAAAATATCATAAATAATTAGCTCACCTGACAGGCTGAGCCAAAGGCTCAAGTGAGCTTTGTGCATTGTGATAAGTGTCCCTCATCCTCATCAGGGATAAAGAGAAAAATATTCCCCCTTCTGGGGTACATGAGGATATGCATGTGCCCTTCTTGGGTAAATTGTATCTTTCAGGGCTATGGGGATATGCTCCCCCCTCCCACAGAGAAAGTGTCCCTCTCAAAAATATAGGGTTATGTTTGCCCTGAAACATGTAAGATAAACCTTACATGATTACTTTAAAGGTAGTTTATCCCTTTTTCAGCCAACATCAAATTCTGTAGAACTTTGCAGGAATTATGAATGTTACGTATTTCCTGCATGTATCTGTGAAATTTAAACTTTAGCAGTGTCCTAGTATTCAAATTATGCACGAAAACCTGTTTACTTTCTAGACTTCATTGTCAGACACTATTGAATGACTGACTGACTTCGTTTTTTCTTTGGTAATAACATACATAAAATGAGCTGTAAAGGGTACATTACCATTTGTCTACATCAGTAACCCACTTCTTGTAATGGCCAAAATTAAACTGATTGAATCTTTGCGCAGCACAAAACGTACGACCATTCGGTACAAGGGTCTGAAAATCAGACTATTTAATTAAACGACAGCGATTGCTAAATTAAATTCGACAACTAACGGTCGTTATATTCCCACAAAAGACATTTTCAAGCCCTTTTGTTTCTGAGGAAGTTCTAAATTAGTATTATCTTTCAAATGCCGTTGGATTTTAACCTTTTCATTTTTTTTGGCCTGCAAATGGTACCTTTAAAGCCTGTCTGCACTTGTTTGGCCAGGAGGGATTAGACCACCCTGCTGGTCACTGACAGGTGGTTATCTCATCAACTCAGCTCTCAATTAACATAAGTAAGAGAGGATCATGGGGGAAAAAACGGGCACCGCTTAGTCATTGTTTTCTATATATAGGAGCAAGTAGCTACAAGAAGATCAGTGGGGCTTTAAAGGCATCGTTTAACAATGTTAAATCTGAGATGCATGGCCCTACGTGTTATCAGTGTCTGTGATATGGTGTAATATTGCAGCCCTAAAAAAATTGCACTTCAAAATTATCATGAAGTGCCTCAAAAAAGTAAAAATCTTTTGGAGTGACCGGTTTGACCATACTCATTTTCCCCAATAGACTGCAGTGTTATCAAAACAGTTAGGAAAACGAATTTTTAAATTTTGATTTGCAATCATAAATATCTTGATAATCAGACAGGCGATCGGCTTGTAAAAGTCATGGGGTTCCTGACTGACCTAAAGGTTTATAATTATCATTGCAGCATGAGCTAAATCCAGGATTTTGTTTCAGAATCTGAGACAAAGTTTCCCAATCCCTTTAAATAGCTAAGTTTAAGACTTACATTGGTTAAGCACTTTAGCTAAACTATTTTTCAACTACATTTAAGAATTGTTATTTCCAACTAGGGTATGAGCAAAGTGGAACTAGAATTTGCCACTAAACACAACAATAAAATAAGTTCCCGTACACAAAAGTTCCCATACACAAATTTTCAGCAAGGAATCTTTGTAAAATGGCCATTTACTTCCACTTTGGCCTAATCTATACATCGTTCTCCATCTGTATCACACAATACATAGATGTTTTTTTGCTGAATATTGTTCTCTGGCATGTGTTCTATAATTCTTGTTCAGATGTCAATGAACTTTGGCTGTAAATGTGATATTAGGCTGTAACTTGGGCTTATGAAATTTGGTAGAAATGTTAGAAGTAATATGTAGAATATTTTTATGTGTAAGATTCAATTAAATGTCAAAGGCCAGGGTCAAAGGTCAATACACCTAGTCCGAAAATGCCATTTCCCCATGTCTTCAGCTTTTCGATCACCAGATATGATTGAGCAAAGAATAACCTATGAGATGTTTATAAAAGGCTAATTAATGGGGAGAGGCATACCCAGCGACTGCGTGTGGTTGAGTTAATCTAGTTTGTTTTTTTCTACATGGAATTTTGATATTTTCAACAACAACAAAATCACTAGGGTGAGCGAACAAGCGATGGGTTCGAAGGTATGCATTGCGCATGTCCAAGCAGTGACCTGACTCGATTCTTCTCTATCTTTCCTTATAATTGTTTACTTTTTATTCTTTCTTTTCTATTCTTTACTATGTATTTCTTTGTTGTTATTCTTCTATCATCTCCTCTATCTTTCCTTTTCTCCTTTCTTCTTTTCTATTATTCCTTATATATTTCTTTGTTATTCTTCCATCATCTTCTCTATCTTTCCTTTTCTCCTTCTTTCTTTTTTCTATTATTCCTCATGTATTTCTTTATTTTCTCATATCATATTCTCTATCTTTCCTTATCTCCTATTTCTTTTCTGTCATGTATTTCTTTATTTTCATCCTTTCATCTTCTCTATCTTTCCTTTTCTCCTTTCTTTTCTATCATGTATATTATGCATTTCTTTTATTTTATCCTATCATCTTCTCTATTTTCTTCTGCTTCTTTCTTTTCTATCATTCCATATTTCTTTTATTTCATCCTATCATCTTCTATCTTTCCTTTCCTCCTTTTTTTCTTTTCTATCATCCATATGTATTTCTTTTATTTTATCCTATCTTCCCTTTTCTGCCTCTACTTTTCTATCATTCCTTATGTATTTCTTTATTTTTTACCCTTCTATCATTTTCTCTATCTTTCCTTTTTTCTGCTTCTTTCTTCTGTTCTATCATTCCATATGTATTTCTTTTATTTTATCCTATCATCTCTATCTTTCCTTTTCTCCTTCTTTCTTCTTTTCTATCATTCCATATGTATTTCTTTTATTTTATCCTATCATCTTCTCTATCTTTCCTTTTCTCCTTTTCTTTCATTCCATATGTATTTCTTTTATTTTATCCTATCATCTTCTCTCTCTCCTTTCTTTCATTCCATATGTATTTCTTTTATTTTATCTTTTCATCTTTCTATCTTCCTTCTGCTTCTTTTATCCTATCATCTTCTATCTTTCCTTTCTTCTTTTTATCCTTCTATCATCTCTCTATCTTTCCTTTCTTCTTTTGTATCATTCCATATGTATTTCATTATTTGTATCCTATCTTCTCTATCTTCCCTTTTTTGCCTCTTCTTTTCTATCATTCCTAATGTATTTCTTTATTTGTATCTGTCTATCATTTCTCTTTCCTTTTCTCCTTCTTCTTTTCTATCATTCCATATGTATTTCTTTTATTTTATCCTATCATCTTCTCTATCTTCATTCTCCTCTTTTTTTCTCTCATTCCATATGTATTTCTTTTATTTTATCCTATCATCTTCTCTATCTTGATTCTCCTTTTCTGTTCTTTTTTCTTCTTTTACTTTATCCTAGCATCTTCTCTATCTTTACCTTTCTCTTCCTTTTCTTTCATTCCATATGTGTTTCTTTTATTTTATCCTATCATCTTCTCTATCTTCCTTTTCTGCCTTTCTTCTTTTCTACCATTCCATATGTATTTCTTTTATTTTATCTTATCATCTTCTATCTTTCCTTTTCTCCTTCTTTTCTATCATTATATATTTCTTTATTTTTATCCTATCATCTTCTATCTTTCCTTTCTTCTTGTTTATCATTCCATATGTATTTCTTTATTTTTATCCTATCATCTTCTCTATCTTCCCTTTTCTGCCTCTCTCTCTCTTCTTTTTTATCATTCCTTATGTATTTCTTTATTGTTATCCTATCCTTTTCTCCATCTTTCCTATCATTCCATATGTATTTCTCTATTTTATCCTTCCATCATCATCTCTATCTTTCCTTTTCACCTTTCTTCTTTTCTAACATGTATTATGTATTTCTTTATTTGTATTTGATTCGATTTCGATTTTGATTAAATTAAGAAAATCACTCATGTTCGCACCGTTTACATGCACCGATTTTGAAGCTCACTTTTTGCTCTATGTGTGAATGGCCCTATTGTCACTTAGGTTTGTCGCAGAATGTCAAAGCTAATCTGAAATTGTTTGAAATTACATGTGGCTTACTGTCACGCCCCAACAATATATTTGGGTATTTCTTGAAAATGGGAGTAGTTAGTTTTCTCCATGATGTACCAATTCTGTAAGGAAAATTGTATTCCATTTATGAAATGACTGCATGTGTTACATTTTATTGCCAGATTCTGACATTCTGTTGCAATGCTGTCAATTATTTTTATCCTACCATATTATGTCCAATTATTTTTGTTTGTTTCTTTTCATAATAAAATACTATTAGTCTAGTACATACAAGTCTATAGTATAATTCATGTATTGAATGGGATATGTACTTCATTGCAGACATTGTTTTCTAACTTTGTGGTTTTTATTCAGTTCATTACTCGTCCACCTACCATTCAGTATACCGGTACCATGTATGAACTTATGTATTATGTCCATATATAATACAGTATATAATCCCACTTTCAAAAGAAGTCTGAGATAACAAAATAATGGATTTTATAAATCATTTTTTGTGGTTCCATGAAATGAAACGAAATACTGATATAATGTTAGTTTTACCAATCCAAAGGACTTTGTTATAGACTGAAGGGTAAACCAATGGTGAACTGGGTGGTATACTGAAGGGTAGCTAGACCAATGGTGAGCTGAATGGTATACTGAAGGGTAGCTAGACCAATGGTGAGCCGAGTGGTATGCTGAAGGGTAGACCAATGGTGAGCCGAGTGGTATGCTGAAGGGTAGACCAATGGTGAGCCGAGTGGTATGCTGAAGGGTAGACCAATGGTGAACCGAGTGGTATGCTGAAGGGTAGACCAATGGTGAGCCGAGTGGTATACTGAAGGGTAGACCAATGGTGAGCCGAGTGGTATGCTGAAGGGTAGACCAATGGTGAGCCGAGTGGTATGCTGAAGGGTAGACCAATGGTGAGCCGAGTGGTATGCTGAAGGGTAGACCAATGGTGAGCCGAGTGGTATGCTGAAGGGTAGACCAATGGTGACCGAGTGGTATGCTGAAGGGTAGACCAATGGTGAGCCGAGTGGTATGCTGAAGGGTAGACCAATGGTGAGCCGAGTGGTATGCTGAAGGGTAGACCAATGGTGAGCCAGTGGTATGCTGAAGGGTAGACCAATGGTGAGCCAGTGGTATACTGAAGGGTAGACCAATGGTGAGCTGAGTGGTATACTGAAGGGTAGACCAATGGTGAGCCGAGTGGTATGCTGAAGGGTACCAGTAGACCAATGCTGAACTGAATGGTACAACGAAGGGTAGATCAGTGGTAAACTGAGTGGTATACTGAAGGGTAATTACCAGTGGAGAACAGTGGTATACTGAAGGGTAGACCAATGGTGAGCCAGTGGTATGCTGAAGGGTAGACCAATGGTAAACAGTGGTATACTGAAGGGTAGACCAATGGTAAACAGAGTGGTATACTGAAGGGTAATTACCAGTGGAGAACGAGTGGTATGCTGAAGGGTAGACCAATGGTGAGCCGAGTGGTATGCTGAAGGGTAGACCAATGGTAAACTGAGTGGTATACTGAAGGGTAGACCAATGGTAAACTGAGTGGTATACTGAAGGGTAATTACCAGTGGAGAACGAGTGGTATACTGAAGGGTGAACCAGTGGTACGAAGGGTGAGCTGAATGGTATATGTTGAAGGGTATTGCAATGATGAGCCGAGTGGTAAATTAAAGGGTATTTTACCACTGAAATACCCTTCAAAGGGTATTTTACCATTCAATATGCAAATTAAATATCCCAATTATTTAAATCGGTATTTTACCACTGAAATACCCTTCAAAGGGTATTTTACCATTCAATATGCAAATTAAATGTCCCAATTATTTAAATTAGTATTGAAGGGTAATGAAGGGTAAATGAAGGTAATTCTAAATGGTATATTCCAACACTGAGTGGTAAATTCTGAAGGGTAATTGAATGGTGTTCTAATGCACCAGTGGTAAATTTTGAAGGGTAAAGGCAATGGTATACCATTCAATTTACCCTTCATTTACCATTCAAATTACCCTTCATTTACCATTCAATTTACCCTTCATTTTTGTAAGGGCTAGCTTAGCTATAACCCGATCACCAGCGTTAAGCCCGACCCGAAAATGCCTCCAGTCAGTAAGACATCCCCGGTCACGAGTCAATGCCGTCCAGTCAATTTAATGCTCCTGCATAACCGCCGAGCGGAAAGCTGACTGACCCAAACCCCCGGCATACAGGCATTACGTGTAACCAAACGTGAGAATACCATCCTGGCCCACCATCAGGCTTCAGTGGCATCCTAAGGGCCACCATCAGGCCTCGAGGGTATACCAGCAGCTCCTCGACATATTCAGCTCCCTGTCTAGCCTCACAATTATGAGGTACACAGGGCGATCAGTGAGCTGCTAAACTGCCAAATTCGCTGAAGCTAAGTGCCGAGGCCTCATAACATAACCATCCTATGTACACCACAGGGGATATACCGATTACTCACTTAACTCAATGTACATAATATAAAGCATCCCCAAAACTTTCCTTCTTAACTATAACATGTTAAGTGTGCACATGTAATTATAAAACTACGCAGAGCGCAAATTACATTTAGGCCAAACAGGCACTTGCCGCCAAAAGCGCAGATTTGTTAGTGCACCTTGTAAATGGAAACCAGCTTGTAACAAATTAATTAAGCTCTCTTCAGCATACCCAACCATAAAACCAGCATCCTACATTGTGCTCATTTAACCCCATACACTGTTAAATGAATGCAAAACTATTGTATAGTATATTTCACAAAAAAACCTAACAAATTCGTTTGCAATAACGATCGCATATGCCAGTACTGCTTAACTTATAAAGTTCAGACCTTTAAGCCAGATCTTGCATCAACATCTCTCACTAATCTATTGAGCATAATTTCTCATAAATATTCATATCTCCATCTCATTCTAATAAATGGACTCAAATACATGCACTACTTTCGTGCTATTTAAACCACAATA
>CP137671.1:26928885-27190349 GCA_037976565.1 Mesocentrotus franciscanus
CTACGGCCCCATTCCCTAATTCTCCTTAAAGGAAGGAACCAGGGGGCAGGTTGGGATAGTGGGGATGGGTCTGTAATCAACCCCCTCTAACCCTGCTAGATGCTGTAATGGAAATATAGACCACCAATTTTATTAAAAGAAAAAAGGAAAAAAATTACGCTCTGACAAATTACCAGAGACAACAGTTTACAGTTAATACTTCTATTATTTTTTATTTCTCGTGGGGAGCCCATATCATTTATAACAAGTTGAGGATATATACACAGATACATTGTACTCCTTTTTCCTTGCAAAAATACTGGTACCCATTATTAATTTAGCTTATCTATTCTTACTGCTGCAACTGAAATACTTGCAGTAACCCCAGTTCACCCCAGTTCACCCTCATTAAAGCCTGGTCCTTGTACTTTCTCTTTGTCGCTCTCACCTTTTGAAGCTAGGTTATTTTACTGTTTCTTAATAAATTTCTTTAAATACAGTAATACATTAAGTCCCTCCTCCTGAACTTCCTCGGACCCTGAATGTTCCCACTGCCTAACTATATTCCTCAAAAATAGACAGGAGCAAATTGCTGTAAGCGCTCAGAGTTCCTGAAAGTATAAGACATATTTCACTATTTCTTGTACTTTTGTAATTCCATGGAGCATGGAATTAAGGGACCAACTTTACAAAAGGATTTAAAAAACAACACAATGCAGTCTTTCATAATAGCACTTACATTGATGTTGCATGATAAATAGATCATTTCCACGGCAGCCCACACGGTATTGCAGGGTATTGATCAACTTTCTAGTTCTTTCTAATTCTAGTTTTGAATACACATAATTTTCGCTGCTTAATTTCTAGATCAACATCGACTTGGCAAAGTTATACCCTGAGAAATGTGACAACTTTATCAGGAAATGGGGTCCATTCTTTTGGACCAGATTATCAATCTGGCCAGGAAGGACAACCCACTCTACCCAGTGCTGCTGGAGAAAGTATCTGTCTTTGAAGATGCTGATGGCGACAGTAAGCTAATTTTTCACATTATGCGTAGATCTAGTGGCAAATTCTATTTCCACATTGCTCTTAGTTAGAAATAACAATTCTTAAATGTAATTGAAAAATAGTTCTGCTAAAGTAAACTGAACGAATGTAAGCTAGTATTACTAAACTATTTGTGTAAATCATGCAAAGTTTATGTTACATGTCTCAGCTTGCCCCCAGTTGAAACGGATATTCGTCAAAGGTATGGAAGATCAGGGTGAGAAAGAAATTGGAATTTATTTTTTGTCTTATGTAAAGTCTTAATGAACACAACTACATTTCTCTCAGGGCTGGGGATATGAATTAAATGTGGTTTTAATTAACTTAATTGATTTGATTCAGCCCTTCAAATATATAAACAAAACAAAACAGTATCCAAATCAAATTTCTATACCCCCCTTGTTCCAACATGATTGAAATGAGCCTAATATCTTTCTTTTATGTAATAGAATAGGTGCTATTCATTCATTATGGTTCCATGTTTAATATTTTTGATACTGAAAAGGATTGATAACATTCTGTTTGTATTTTGGTACATTCTAGAGGATCTGTGTAGTTTGACAGCCTTGATATCAATGCTGCACAGTATAACAAGTAAAAGAAAGGGGGAGGACCACAGATGCTCAAGATTGGAAGTGCTCAAGTACTTTGTACAGAATGTGCCTGTAAGTTTTTTTTTCTATTTTGAACTAAGTATCACATATTCTCCCTAGAAAAAGTCCCCAGCAATTGCATGACTATTCGAAGGGATATTTAATAAATAATTATAATTCATTTTCAGAGATAAAATTGGTGTTGATTGTGTCCATCCTTTTTTTCATGATGAAACAAAATATACAAATTGAAATAATTACAATTAGAACAACTTCAGCCAGTCATAGCCTGTCTATGTAAGACCAAAGAAGGAACCTTGGCAGGTTTTGGTTGTTGGACTGAAATTAATTTGAATTTGTTACCAAGAGTCTCGAGTGTTGGTTGTCATTTGGCATAATTATGCATTCATAGACCTTCATGTCATATAGCATTTCGTTCTTATATACATTTTTGCAGTTTTGGTCTCACAGACTGTCGGTCTTATGTTTATGAAGATGGTTAGACTTGATGCAAGGGCTACATTTACTCTTCCCTGCTATGCCATTGTTTATCAGAAATCATCAGCTCACTTGTTTCCAGTGAGATTCTCTTTAAAATGTCAAATATTACAACAATTTTATGCCTCCTTTTTCAGGAAGGAACCAATGGGCAAGGTGTCGCCGACGGAAAGATACCACCTTCAGCCAGCCATACCTAGTATCGGTCGAAGTGGAGAAGTAGCCCTCTCAGTATTTCCTGGTGCTGGATAAGACGTGTCGGTGGTAGCAGCTGGGTTTGACCACCTATTCAAGGCCCACTACATGTTCAACATTGAATATGCCTTGGTGCTTGAACCATTCTATCACTTTGTAGCTGCGTACATGCCTCTATGATATTTCCTCTCTTCCCAAGTTAGGGCTTCCGTTAGGTCACTAGCATGCACCCTCAAAAACATGACTGAAACAAAGACATAAGAGCTGCTGCTAGTGTAGTGTACAGTAGATGAAGATTGCTTTACAGTGCATATCAAAACTTTCCAAATAAACCTGGGTAGTCCTGAGTAGTCCAACCCTAGATACTTTGGTAAATCATTTTATTGTATTCTAAACAAAGATATTGAAAAATTAATGAAATAAGAACACAAACCCTAAACAAAAGATCACTTTGACCAACTTCGGTTGGAAGTTTGATTGTAATCATGCATTTACACTAGCAGCAGCTCGTATGTCTTTGTTTCAGTCATGTTTTGAGGGTGCATGCTAGTGACCTAATGGAAGCCCTAGCTAACTAGGGAAGGGGAAAATATCATAAATAATTAGCTCACCTGACAGGCTGAGCCAAAGGCTCAAGTGAGCTTTGTGCATTGTGATAAGTGTCCCTCATCCTCATCAGGGATAAAGAGAGAAAAATATCCCCCTTCTGGGGTACATGGGGATATGCATGTGCCCTTCTTGGGTAAATTGTATCTTTCAGGGCTATGGGGATATGCTCCCCCCTCCCACAGAGAAAGTGTCCCTCTCAAAAATATAGGGTTATGTTTGCCCTGAAACATGTAAGATAAACCTTACATGATTACTTTAAAGGTAGTTTATCCCTTTTTCAGCCAACATCAAATTCTGTAGAACTTTGCAGGAATTATGAATGTTACGTATTTCCTGCATGTATCTGTGAAATTTAAACTTTAGCAGTGTCCTAGTATTCAAATTATGCACGAAAACCTGTTTACTTTCTAGACTTCATTGTCAGACACTATTGAGTGACTGACTGACTTCGTTTTTTCTTTGGTAATAACATACATAAAATGAGCTGTAAAGGGTACATTACCATTTGTCTACATCAATAACCCACTTCTTGTAATGGCCAAAATTAAACTGATTGAATCTTTGCGCAGCACAAAACGTACGACCATTCGGTACAATGGTCTGAAAATCAGACTATTTACTTAAACGACAGCGATTGCTAAAGTCGATTCGACAACTAATAGTCGTTATATTCCCACAAAAGACATTTTCAAGCCCTTTTTTTTGAGGAAGTTCTAAATTAGTATTATCTTTCAAATGCCGTTGGATTTTAACCTTTTCATTTTTTTTGGCCTGCAAATGGTACCTTTAAAGCCTGTCTGCACTTGTTTGGCCAGGAGGGATTAGACCACCCTGCTGGTCACTGACAGGTGGTTATCTCATCAACTCAGCTCTCAATTAACATAAGTAAGAGAGGATCATGGGGGAAAAAACGGGCACCGCTTAGTCATTGTTTTCTATATATAGGGAGCAAGTAGCTACAAGATGATCAGTGGGGCTTTAAAGGCATCGTTTAACAATGTTAAATCTGAGATGCATGGCCCTACGTGTTATCAGTGTCTGTGATATGGTGTAATATTGCAGCCCTAAAAAAATTGCACTTCAAAATTATCATGAAGTGCCTCAAAAGTAAAAATCTTTTGGAGTGACCGGTTTGACCATACTCATTTTCCCCAATAGACTGCAGTGTTATCAAAACAGTTAGGAAAACGAATTTTTAAATTTTGATTTGCAATCATAAATATCTTGATAATCAGACAGGCGATCGGCTTGTAAAAGTCATGGGGTTCCTGACTGACCTAAAGGTTTATAATTATCATTGCAGCATGAGCTAAATCCAGGATTTTGTTTCAGAATCTGAGACAAAGTTTCCCAATCCCTTTAAATAGCTAAGTTTAAGACTTACATTGGTTAAGCACTTTAGCTAAACTATTTTTCAACTACATTTAAGAATTGTTATTTCCAACTAGGGTATGAGCAAAGTGGAACTAGAATTTGCCACTAAACACAACAATAAAATAAGTTCCCCGTACACAAAAGTTCCCCCGTACACAAATTTTCAGCAAGGAATCTTTGTAAAATGGCCATTTACTTCCACTTTGGCCTAATCTATACATCGTTCTCCATCTGTATCACACAATACATAGATGTTTTTGCTGAATATTGTTCTCTGGCATGTGTTCTATAATTCTTGTTCAGATGTCAATGAACTTTGGCTGTAAATGTGATATTAGGCTGTAACTTGGGCTTATGAAATTTGGTAGAAATGTTAGAAGTAATATGTAGAATATTTTTATGTGTAAGATTCAATTAAATGTCAAAGGCCAGGGTCAAAGGTCAATACACCTAGTCCGAAAATGCCATTTCCCCATGTCTTCAGCTTTTCGATCACCAGATATGATTGAGCAAAGAATAACCTATGAGATGTTTATAAAAGGCTAATTAATGGGGAGAGGCATACCCAGCGACTGCGTGTGGTTGAGTTAATCTAGTTTGTTTTTTTTTCTACATGGAATTTTGATATTTTCAACAACAACAAAATCACTAGGGTGAGCGAACAAGCGATGGGTTCGAAGGTATGCATTGCGCATGTCCAAGCAGTGACCTGACTCGATTCTTCTCTATCTTTCCTTATAATTGTTTACTTTTTATTCTTTCTTTTCTATTCTTTACTATGTATTTCTTTGTTGTTATTCTTCTATCATCTCCTCTATCTTTCCTTTTCTCCTTTCTTCTTTTCTATTATTCCTTATATATTTCTTTGTTATTCTTCCATCATCTTCTCTATCTTTCCTTTTCTCCTTCTTTCTTTTCTCCTTCTTTCTTTTTTCTATTATTCCTCATGTATTTCTTTATTTTCTCATATCATATTCTCTATCTTTCCTTATCTCCTATTTCTTTTCTGTCATGTATTTCTTTATTTTCATCCTTTCATCTTTCTATCTTTCCTTTTCTCCTTTCTTTTCTATCATGTATATTATGCATTTCTTTTATTTTATCCTATCATCTTCTCTATTTTTCTTCTGCTTCTTTCTTTTCTATCATTCCATATTTCTTTTATTTCATCCTATCATCTTCTCTATCTTTCCTTTCCTCCTTTTTTCTTTTCTATCATCCCATATGTATTTCTTTTATTTTATCCTATCTTCCCTTTTCTGCCTCTACTTTTCTATCATTCCTTATGTATTTCTTTATTTTTTACCCTTCTATCATTTTCTCTATCTTTCCTTTTTTCTGCTTCTTTCTTCTGTTCTATCATTCCATATGTATTTCTTTTATTTTATCCTATCATCTTTCTATCTTTCCTTTTCTCCTTCTTTCTTCTTTTCTATCATTCCATATGTATTTCTTTTATTTTATCCTATCATCTTCTCTATCTTTCCTTTTCTCCTTTTCTTTCATTCCATATGTATTTCTTTTATTTTATCCTATCATCTTTCTATCTCTCCTTTTCTTTCATTCCATATGTATTTCTTTTATTTTATCTTTTCATCTTCTATCTTCCTTCTGCTTCTTTCTTCTTTTTTATCCTATCATCTTCTCTATCTTTCCTTTCTTCTTTTTTATCCTTCTATCATCTTCTCTATCTTTCCTTTCTTCTTTTGTATCATTCCATATGTATTTCGTTATTTGTATCCTATCTTCTCTATCTTCCCTTTTTTGCCTCTTCTTTTCTATCATTCCTAATGTATTTCTTTATTTGTATCTGTCTATCATTTTCTCTTTCCTTTTCTCCTTCTTCTTTTCTATCATTCCATATGTATTTCTTTTATTTTATCCTATCATCTTCTCTATCTTCATTCTCCTCTTTTTTTCTCTCATTCCATATGTATTTCTTTTATTTTATCCTATCATCTTCTCTATCTTCATTCTCCTTTTCTCTTCTTTTTTCTTCTTTTATTTTATCCTAGCATCTTCTCTATCTTTACCTTTCTCTTCCTTTTCTTTCATTCCATATGTGTTTCTTTTATTTTATCCTATCATCTTCTCTATCTTCCCTTTTCTGCCTTTCTTCTTTTCTACCATTCCATATGTATTTCTTTTATTTTATCTTATCATCTTCTCTATCTTTCCTTTTCTCCTTCTTTTCTATCATTATATATTTCTTTATTTTTATCCTATCATCTTCTCTATCTTTCCTTTCTTCTTGTTTATCATTCCATATGTATTTCTTTATTTTTATCCTATCATCTTCTCTATCTTCCCTTTTCTGCCTCTCTCTCTCTTCTTTTTTATCATTCCTTATGTATTTCTTTATTGTTATCCTATCCTTTTCTCCATCTTTCCTATCATTCCATATGTATTTCTCTATTTTTATCCTTCCATCATCATCTCTATCTTTCCTTTTCACCTTTCTTCTTTTCTAACATGTATTATGTATTTCTTTATTTGTATTTGATTCGATTTCGATTTTGATTAAATTAAGAAAAATCACTCATGTTCGCACCGTTTACATGCACCGATTTTTGAAGCTCACTTTTTTTGCTCTATGTGTGAATGGCCCTATTGTCACTTAGGTTTGTCGCAGAATGTCAAAGCTAATCTAAAATTGTTTGAAATTACATGTGGCTTACTGTCACGCCCCAACAATATATTTGGGTATTTCTTGAAAATGGGAGTAGTTAGTTTTCTCCATGATGTACCAATTCTGTAAGGAAAATTGTATTCCATTTATGAAATGACTGCATGTGTTACATTTTATTGCCAGATTCTGACATTCTGTTGCAATGCTGTCAATTATTTTTATCCTACCATATTATGTCCAATTATTTTTGTTTGTTTCTTTTCATAATAAAATACTATTAGTCTAGTACATACAAGTCTATAGTATAATTCATGTATTGAATGGGATATGTACTTCATTGCAGACATTGTTTTCTAACTTTGTGGTTTTTATTCAGTTCATTACTCGTCCACCTACCATTCAGTATACGGTACCATGTATGAACTTATGTATTATGTCCATATATAATACAGTATATAATCCCACTTTCAAAAGAAGTCTGAGATAACAAAATAATGGATTTTATAAATCATTTTTTGTGGTTCCATGAAATGAAACGAAATACTGATATAATGTTAGTTTTACCAATCCAAAGGACTTTGTTATAGACTGAAGGGTAAACCAATGGTGAACTGGGTGGTATACTGAAGGGTAGCTAGACCAATGGTGAGCTGAATGGTATACTGAAGGGTAGCTAGACCAATGGTGAGCCGAGTGGTATGCTCAAGGGTAGACCAATGGTGAGCCGAGTGGTATGCTGAAGGGTAGACCAATGGTGAGCCGAGTGGTATGCTGAAGGGTAGACCAATGGTGAACCGAGTGGTATGCTGAAGGGTAGACCAATGGTGAGCCGAGTGGTATACTGAAGGGTAGACCAATGGTGAGCCGAGTGGTATGCTGAAGGGTAGACCAATGGTGAGCCGAGTGGTATGCTGAAGGGTAGACCAATGGTGAGCCGAGTGGTATGCTGAAGGGTAGACCAATGGTGAGCCGAGTGGTATGCTGAAGGGTAGACCAATGGTGAACCGAGTGGTATGCTGAAGGGTAGACCAATGGTGAGCCGAGTGGTATGCTGAAGGGTAGGCCAATGGTGAGCCGAGTGGTATGCTCAAGGGTAGACCAATGGTGAGCCGAGTGGTATGCTGAAGGGTAGACCAATGGTGAGCCGAGTGGTATACTGAAGGGTAGACCAATGGTGAGCTGAGTGGTATACTGAAGGGTACCGGTAGACCAATGCTGAACTGAATGGTACAACGAAGGGTAGATCAGTGGTAAACTGAGTGGTATACTGAAGGGTAATTACCAGTGGAGAACGAGTGGTATACTGAAGGGTAGACCAATGGTGAGCCGAGTGGTATGCTGAAGGGTAGACCAATGGTAAACAGTGGTATACTGAAGGGTAGACCAATGGTAAACAGAGTGGTATACTGAAGGGTAATTACCAGTGGAGAACGAGTGGTATGCTGAAGGGTAGACCAATGGTGAGCCGAGTGGTATGCTGAAGGGTAGACCAATGGTAAACTGAGTGGTATACTGAAGGGTAGACCAATGGTAAACTGAGTGGTATACTGAAGGGTAATTACCAGTGGAGAACGAGTGGTATAACGAAGGGTGAACCAGTGGTACGAAGGGTGAGCTGAATGGTATATGTTGAAGGGTATTGCAATGATGAGCCGAGTGGTAAATTGAAGGGTATTTTACCACTGAAATACCCTTCAAAGGGTATTTTACCATTCAATATGCAAATTAAATATCCCAATTATTTAAATCGGTATTTTACCACTGAAATACCCTTCAAAGGGTATTTTTACCATTCAATATGCAAATTAAATGTCCCAATTATTTAAATTAGTATTGAAGGGTAAATGAAGGGTAATTCTAAATGGTATATTCCAACACTGAGTGGTAAATTCTGAAGGGTAATTGAATGGTGTTCTAATGCACCGAGTGGTAAATTTTGAAGGGTAAAGGCAATGGTATACCATTCAATTTACCCTTCATTTACCATTCAAATTACCCTTCATTTACCATTCAATTTACCCTTCATTTTTTTTGTAAGGGATACACAGGTATTTATTTTTTCTAAATGTCTGTAAATATGTAGGCCTATTCTTGTTATTTAATTTTAATACATGAATTGTCACTACGACCCAGTCTAAAGAATAAAACGTCAAATCCAGTTTTATCAAATTCACATTTGCTAATTGAACTTAACTCATGTTTATACTGTATCACATATTCAATACCAAAATTCAACCTCTGCTTGTAATATTTAAACAAGCGAACCTAGATCTAGAACTGATTATTTTCCCATTCATAAAAAGAACTAGATTCTAAACTTGACCTCGGAAAAGTACTCATAAATTGCCTATCAAGAGAACAATCATTTTACTCTTGCTTGAAATATATGCTATATATCTTGTCTACTGGCATTTTTTTTTGCATTTATTAATAATTAAACACAGCATTAATGACTGTATTATGATCTAAATGACCATGACATTGCTTTTCTAATGTCGTTTTATACCATTATTGGCATTAATCCAACGTGTTACACACAATATTCGATGCTGCGCATGGTAGTTCCCGCCTCGATCATACATGAATATTCAAGAGAATCGAGACTTTCCCGACCCTGCGTAATGAATATTCATGAAATAATAGGAATCTGGGCTCGCTGTGGTACGAAAAAATAAGACGCGGGCCGACTATATAGGTAGCTCAGATCTATATCAGGTGATCATCAAAGAATCGGTCACATGATCTCGTGCACGGTACTTATGCTAT
Organism: Mesocentrotus franciscanus; assembly: GCA_037976565.1. Taxonomy (NCBI): domain Eukaryota; kingdom Metazoa; phylum Echinodermata; class Echinoidea; order Camarodonta; family Strongylocentrotidae; genus Mesocentrotus; species Mesocentrotus franciscanus. Next base: position 26,938,579 of record CP137671.1, read on the forward strand.
GATCGAGTCGGATCGGCCTAGAAATTAGTTAGGCCTAGAATTAGAACCAATATTCAATTCAGTAATTGCTAAAACCAACCTGTATTAGTCTACTGCAAACAAATGAATCAACAACGGGCTGAAGAAGCCGAAATTTCAAAGGTAAGTAAAGATCGACAGTGAATTACTTTATTTTTGTCCTATAGACTAATATATTTCAATGAATAGAGTCTAGACCCTACACTACAGCCTAGGCCTAGCCCTAGTACTGTAGTAGTACTATTACAGTACTACTACAGGCTACAGTAGACTAGAGCAGGCCTTCTCAACTGGCGGCGCTTGCGGTCAGTTGAAGTGGCGCGCGACTGTTGCAAAAAAAAAAAGGGAAAAAAAGAAAAAAGAAAGAAAGAAAATAGACCTATATATTTTAGAATTAAAAACTCAGCAAAATCAAAAAGACGCAGTCGAAAATGTCTGCTTAAAGGTATAGACTAGACCAGTTTTGGAAACGCCCTCCTCTCAAAAAATGAAATGAAAGCTCTTATTAATATTATTACCAATCATGTGAAAGAATATGTTTTGACTAATACGTGATTATAATACGCTCCCTCGCAGCACAGTCAAACATACAGGTTGGCACTTTAACTACAAATTCTTTTCCTTTTGGCACTTCTATACAAACTAGTTGAGAAGGCCTGGTCTACAGCTAGGCTGTTATTCATAAGGACTGCTAAAAGTGCTATTCATAACGTGGAACTTCCCATACTTCTGGGACCGCTATTCATAATACTAATAGGAGAAGAGGGTCACTATTCATAATAGGAGTAAGGATCGCTATTCATAATATTAAATGAGGGTCGCTATTCATAATAGGAGCAGAGAGTCACTATTCATAATACGAAATGCATGAGGGTCGCTATTCATAATACGAAATGAGGGTCGCTATTCATGATACGAGATTAGGGTTGCTTTTCATAATACGAAATGAGGGTTGCTATTCATAATAGGAGAAGAGGGTTGCAATAAACAAAATGCTAATAACAAAGGGAAATATTGGATGGAGGACACCCCCACGACTATGGCTTAGCTGTGGGGGAGGGGGGGGGGGCTTCATAATAAAATATGGCCCTGAATATTTGTCTTTTTTTAAAGCCCATCTGCACTAGTTTGGCCAGGAGGGATTAGACCACCCTGCGTGGTCACTGGCAGGTGGTTATCTCATCAAATCAGCTCTCAATTAACATATGAAAAAGGGGATCATGGGGGACCAACGGTCACCGATTAGGCATTGTTTGCTATGTAGAGGGCGCAAGTAGATATAAGTAATCAGGGCTTAAATTAATCCAAGGCCACCAAGGCCATGGCCTTGGATGCCCTTTTGATTGGCCTCAATGCCCCTCTCATTGGCCTTGGAGATTTTTTGTGCCCTTTCCAATTCTTCCTATTTGTGCTGTAATATAGGAATGTGCCCTACAGAAAAGTGGCCTTGCCCTAAAAATATTGAAATTTAAGGCCTGAGTAATGCAGTGGGGCTTTAACCCTAATGAGGCCGGGGGGCCATTATGCCCCAGCGATTTTTCTGATTGTTGCAAATTTTCGCGGCGTTCGGCTGCGAAACGGCAGAGATCTTAGGGGTGGGCCTTGATTCCCCCTCGGTACTACATGTAGAAAGATCTCAAATACACCGGCCTCATTAGGGTTAAAGTAGGTATATTTTACCTTTCATCTTTGATAATTATATAGAGACATCCCCCGGGGTGACGAAAAAAAAGAAGTAAAACATAAACACATTTAATCCTATCGTAATTTGTCCTCCGTGTGGGAAATCTTGCCCCACCACCCTGCCCCCGACTGATCTTAACCAGACTACACCACTGAGACACTAAGTAGACCAAGTAGGCCCATTATCATAGTTATTTAAGGACCGAGTTTGATATTTCAGAAATGTTTTTGTAGAAAGTAGCTTTTAGTAGGACTTATGGACCTACAAATTATATAGCGGGGTTGTATCTTGTGTCTTATCTTGTATCTTAAATCAGTAACTATTTAACTTTTGTGCTGAACCACGCTGTGATACTTGGTACTTGGGTGGGTAATCCCTTTGGCAGCTCACTCAGGAAGCTATACTGGGATGGTAGGTGAGGCGAGTAGCTACAAGGAGTGTCAATGAAGTGCTGGAATGGTGTGTGGACAAGCACTTGTTAATTTACAGTAAGATATGCTAAGTCCAGTGCAAGTAAAAACCAAGCTAGTAAGCTTATATGATGTGAGAACCTACAGGGGGCTGCATCATTCTGATGGAGGGTAGAGCAGCCTCCTTGAAGTGGGTTATTCCTTTTGCATTGACTGCTGAGCCTGGTAGGTGGTTCCAGATCCTTATTGCTCTTGGATAGTATGAGAACTTGAAGGAGTCGATTGTTGCAACAGGAATTACATACTTCAGGTTGTGGTCGTGTCTTCCGAAGTATGTAGCAGGGATGACAATAGTTGGTTTGGGTATGGAGACAAGTCGATGATGGATCTTGTAGAGGAGGGTGCATTGGTCGAGGATTTGACGTGTGTGGAGCGTGTCCCACCCTAGTGCTGTCACAAGAGCCGAGGGTGATGTGGTGTATCTGTAATATCACAGCTAGTACACAAAGCGAGCCGCTGTTCTTTGTACTTGCTCTAGCATTTAAGAATACATTCAACTATTTTTAGACATGCAGTTACATATATGCATCGGATGGGTCAATCTGACAATAACAGGAATCTGCATAACATTTCTTAATTATTACTTTTTTTAATGTATTCTTAACCTCCAGGTCTAATCCAACACAATTCCACTATGATACGCTTAGTCTGCAACAAGCGATTCTTCGAGCCCCGCTCATCATGTAGTAAAAAAGTGGGTATACACACCCTTGTCATCGTGACCTCATTATGTATTCAAGTGACCTCAGGGTTCATGACCCCTGACATGATACTGAAGATGGCCACTGCAGGACGCCCTCCCATGACACCCCATGTCCAGGGTGAAATCTCTAGCAAGTGTGAGGCTGAACTGGCTGACCTCATGGCAACAGAGACCAGTGAACTGCTTCAGGGTGAGCAAGTTGATATGAATTTGGGACATACATGTATGTAAATATAAGAGACTTGTTGGTAGAGCAGTGCATGGTCCTGTAACTGGGAGGTTTAGGCTTTGAAACTAAGTTAATGTGCTAGTGCTTCTGCAATAACCAAGCCCAATGGGATCGCCGGAATTACAGATATGTCCACTAATTCCTTACCACATGTAAAAGCATAAACCTGCATGGGCCCATATTCATAAAACCTGAAAGCTAGTTGTCAAATTACAACTAGGCTCAGTAAGGTTTTATGAATATGGGCCCTGCTTTTTCAGCAGCAGATAAACTAAAACCATCTCTGTCATCAATCATATTACTCTCAGTTCATTTACTGTTTGGTTTTGGCAGTGGTCTTGAATCCTATATAGTTTGAAATCAATACATGTACATAATTTTAAAAGACTGCTTTGGTTGCCGGGTTTAATTACACATCTAATAGCACTTAATTTCTCACCAGATATGAAAACAAATTAACAACAGCTCGAAGAAATCAAGGATGGAAATTAAAATGACAATCATAATATAGCACTTAATACAATTGTCTCTATTAGAGTGCTTTACCAGATCATTACCCCAGGCATTTGATTAATTCATGCACACAATGTATGTGTACACTATATGTGTTTCATTTCCTATACTATATAGTTCCAACCTTGATGGCCTATGGTACATGTACATGTAGATGTCAATCACGGTGGCTTCTACCATCCTACAAGTTTTTCATTACCCTCCTGGGTACAGAGTGGCAAATGTGTAGAGTACTAACTTGCCAAAGGACATTACTGCTGTGCTAGAGCACAAACCCATGACCAGTAAACTGGAGTCAAGTGATCCATGATTCATTCAAATAGGACACATTGACTTTGACCCTAGTTTTAGTCCTTATCATTAATTTATATTATGCACATTAAAATCACCTGCTGAATTCATCAACAAGGCAAACTGCTACATCTAATTTGAAATGATTTGGTCTCAAATATTTTTCATTTCCTCTCAATTTTCAACAAAAAAATTGTTATATTGACACAGTGCATTTACTACATCTTTTTTATCAGAATAAAATATATGATCTACATGTATTCCAAAGGCTGATTTTTATTAACATTTCATTTTGCAGTTGTTGACTCTTTTGGGAAGCCCGGGTCAGGTCTTCTGGTCGGTAATGCAGTATGGATGGGCCACTATGATGAATGCAAGAGCATCTCAGGTTTCAACTTCTGCATGTCGTACCTACAGCTTACATCACAACAGAACAGTTCTAATATTCCAAGTCCTACGAGTGTAAGTATTTTGACATTAATATAACTTATATTTCATCTCCTTCGCCCTTACCAATGTTTTCATGTATAGCTGTTTTCATTGATGACATGGACAAATTAAATTTTGTGGGTTGTTGTTTTCAGGATGATTTAAATTACAGGATTCTTACAATACATGTGTACACATGCATTGCCAGCTCTTGCATGTATGTTGTTGAATTTAGAACCTGGCAATAATTTGTAAAATATAACCCTTATAGAAATATTTGCATACATGTATACAGTTTGTCATTTTCCCGGTGTTGGTTTATTTGTGGTATGATGATCTTAATTTTTTTTTTTTTTTCTCACAAAAGTCAGTAAATAACCAACCAGCACAGATGAAAGTTCAGAGATAGCCCAGCTTGTGATTGTGTTAAGCAGACCATCGTTCACATTCATTAATGAATACATGCTGACAGTTTCCAGGAGACAGCCAACCAGACGCTAGAAGCAGCTAGATACCTGACTTTAAGATTTGGGCCTTTCACTATTCACTTCAACACTTCATACTCTTGCCGCTGATTTCGATATCATCAGCATTTTCTCTTATAAAACGGCTCAGTTTTGTGGACTAACCTTCCCACATTTTATGTTTCTATTTTCTATTTTGAATATTATATACCAGTATTATTGTTTTTATCTTGACGTGTGTGGAAAAAAATTAATGAAATGAAAATATAACTATCTTTGCTTTCTCATTTCAGAAAACTCAATTGCTGTGGGGAGTGTGTATACCACAATCCTGCTCTGACTCCGACATACTGTATGCTCTACAAGATCTACTGAGTAAGAATATTTTGATGTGTTATTTACAAATTCTTAGTTTCTATCATTTCCCTTTGTAAAGTTACGAAGTGTTGCAAATTGGATGCAGTTGTAAATATGGGACATAAAATGGTCTAACTCTAACCCATAGCGTTTTGAGAGAGATAGTTGTGATACGCGCACACGTACACAATCAGAGATCAAGATTCTTGGAGCTCCAAATATCCCTCCCATAGAGATTGTATATGCACAAGTCACAACTATTTCTCTTAATACTTTCACCGTTTGTTTTTTTATTATATAATGTTATACCGGTAACTCTTTTGACCAAACTCGCTCTTAATATTATTTAACTAATTTTGCGGTGCTTGGGCCATATAAGCATTGCTTCTTTAGCACGCCCCTACGTTTCATTCTATTCATTTAGGTCAAAAATGTTCCTTTATTATTTCCAGTTATATATTCAGTATTTCTGCTTTGTCTTTTTTTACTTTATCAAACCAACACATCACTCTCTTTCTACATCTCTCTCTCTCTCTTGCCACATCACTGTGGCATTGTAAAAGTTAAATTTGAAGCACAATTATTATTTGCATGGAGGGTGTGCAATTAGCTCATGGTGATGAGTATCATCTTAAACCAAAAACCAAAAGCCATCCTCATAAAAATTAATACATCTTTTAATGTAATGTCATGTAATGTAATTGAAATTGATCAAATTCTTTTTTATGCTTCTTCTTTATGATCGTCATCATTATTTTTTTTTTTTACAATTAGTATTAGTATTATAGTTTTAGTATTATAGTTTTAGTATTATCATTATTATTATCAATATTATTATTAATGTATATATACAAAGTATTACTACTACAATGTACTACTACTACTACTACTACTACTACTACTACTACTACTTCTACTACTACTACTACTACTATCACTACTACTACTACTACTACTACTACTACTACTACTACTACTACCTACTACTACTACTACCACCACTACTACTACCACTACTACCACTACTCTACTACCACCACTACTACTACCTTTTCCACCACTACTACTACTCTACCACTACTACTACTACTACTACTACCACTACTACTACTACTACTACTACCACTACTACTACTACTACTACTACTACTACTACTACTACTACTACTACTACTACTCCTACTACTACTACTACTACTACTACTATTCTTACACTGCTACTTTTGATCAATGAGAGGGAGAGTATTCAGTTATTTCTTAACATTGGGACCATTACCTTGTTGATATTTTACAGCTTTGGTTGAAGCTCCTTTCAACATTACAGCCATAAATGCTTCTTCTGTCCTCTGTGCTCAAGATCCCCCTGCTCCATATAACAGTATAGGTTTTATTGTTACAATGTGAGTTCAAATCTTAATTTGTCTCTGTTGATTTTTTGTTGTTTCTTGTATCTGCCCCATAAAAAACAGAATCTTTATTCTCCACCCCAGACCTTAGGGAATTTGATTTGATTATATTTATTTTCTTCTGTATTCCATAGAAATATAAACAATTTTTGGTAACATAACAAACATATAATACTAATAAGTACTAATTTCTGACAATGAATCGTAAATAAGCAAATATACATAACAGTTTTTAGAGAAAAATCATGAAAAGATAAATTGTCTCAAAGTATCGTATTTCATAAAACTTTGTAAAATTATTTGTGGACTGCCATTGTAAGCAAAATGCTTGACAAAATAACAGCCCAAAACAAATCTTATGATATAGATGAAAAAATGTATTAAGCAGAACAGACAAATAATTGAAAGCGTAAATATAAGGATAATGATGATGTTAATCAGTTTCAGTTGTCCCAAACCTGTAACAAATAAATTGATTTGAATTGATTTAGGGTATCCTTGTTTGTATTTTGTGCGGCTATAGAATTGTATACTGATGATAATCTAAAATTGTGGATTCTACATGTATTTCAATTAATTGCTTTGATTTGATTTGTAATGGTATAATTATAATGGTATCCTTCTATGTACCTTAATCTATATAGGGCAGTTATAGGATTATTAGGAAGTTTGATGCTCCTAGGGGCTTTCCTAGACACCACCCTGCGTTCAGTCAACTACAAGGCCCCGCCCACCACCCGCAAGCTGGTCATCAACACGACATCAGACACGTACCCCTACCAGAGGGTGAGAAGCCCCCCTGGAGGTGATGAGAGGGGTGCAGTGGAGGAGGAGGACGACCAAGGGGTGCAAGACTTGGAGGAAGTCCCTACAGGTAAATTTTGAATGATATACTAATGATTATACCACTACTACTATTAGTAGTAACAATAATAGTAATAATAATAGTAATAATCATGATAGTAATAAGATTGATAATAACTATATATACATGTATGTTGTACGATGTATCTATCAAGGTATCTACAAAGTACTTTTATTACCCTGGCTTTAGCCCAGCTGCCCTAAGGAGCTCAAACATTCAAAGAATAAAGTCCTACCAGGTACCCTTTTATGATACACCTGTGTGAAGAGTGGCAAATGTAGATTAATGTCTCGCTTAGAACGTTGGTGCTGTGACAAAAATTCAAACCCTGTACTTTGTGATTCACAGTCTAGTGATGTACCACTAGACTATACAGCAGCTTACAAGTCCATGTATGTATTCTGTAGTATTGACAATGCATTATAATATTACTTGAGTGTGTTTACTTATTGTATTCTATCCCAGCTTGCACCAGGGCATGGCAACAGTTCCTGCTCTGCTTTGCTGTTAATCGCAACCTCACAAAGCTGCTGTCTTCTAAGACTAGTGAGGGCGGTATAGGCTGTCTGAATGGCATTCGGGTCATCAGTATGACCTGGGTCATCCTGGGTCATGTGCCACTCTTTATTCTTTTAGCAGGAGTTGTGGGTAAGCAAGTTTTTATTCTTACTTGAATGTTTCTGTGGATGAAATATGATTTTGGTGTAATATGCATTTTCCAGAGATTCCAGCCCACTTTATTATCCCCTCACCGACGAAGTCGGAGGGGATATAGAAACGCTGCTGTCCATCCTTCCTTCCATGCTTCCATCCTTCCGTTCGTAACAAATTTGGTTTCCGATCAGTAACTTTAGTAATGTTTGACGGATTTTCATGAAATTTGATCTGAAGCTACATGGTATCAAAATACAGGCTAAGTTCGATTTCGGAGTATGTAGGGCAAATGTCATAGCTCATTACATATGCGAAAAAATACACATCTGGTTTCCGATCGATTACTTTAGTAATGTTTGACAGATTTTCATGAAATTTGATATGAAGGTACACGGTATCAAAACACAGCCTAAGTTCGATTTCGGAGTATGTAGGTCAAAAGGTCATAGCTCATTTCATATGCGAAAAAATACACATCTGGTTTTCGATCGATAACTTTAGTAATAATAATAATAATAATAATAATCTTTTTAAAGTCCACTCCAAATTTTATTAAACCGAAAATGGAAATTCTTTGTGCCCAATTGATCGTGAGCCCGGCAGCCACTGAGCAGCGCCAGATCAACATTGCTCTATCCCCTTATTGTTGAACGCCAAACAAGGTAGCAGCGACTCCCATCTTTAACGTCTTTTAATTGGTATGACGCGGCCGGGTTTGAACCCACGACCTCCGGTTGTGAGGCAGACGCTCTACTGACTGAGCCAACACACCGTCCTGTGTAATGTTTGACGGATTTTCATAAAATTGATATGAAGGTACATGGTATCAAAACACAGCCTAAGTTCGATTGGAGTATGTAGGTCAAAAGGTCATAGCTCATTTAATATGCGAAAAAATACACATCTGGTTTTCGATCGATAACTTTAGTAATGTTTGACGGATTTTCATAAAATTTGATATGAAGGTACATGGTATCAAAACACAGCCTAAGTTCGATTTCGGAGTATGTAGGTCAAAAGGTCATAGCTCATTTCATATGCGAAAAAATACACATCTGGTTTTCGATCGATAACTTTAGTAATAATAATAATAATAATAATAATAATCTTTTTAAAGTCCACTCCAAATTTTATTAAACCGAAAATGGAAATTCTTTGTGCCCAATTGATCGTGAGCCCGGCAGCCACTGAGCAGCGCCAGATCAACATTGCTCTATCCCCTTATTGTTGAACGCCAAACAAGGTAGCAGCGACTCCCATCTTTAACGTCTTTTAATTGGTATGACGCGGCCGGGGTTTGAACCCACGACCTCCCGGTTGTGAGGCAGACGCTCTACTGACTGAGCCAACACACCGGTCCTGTGTAATGTTTGACGGATTTTCATAAAATTGATATGAAGGTACATGGTATCAAAACACAGCCTAAGTTCGATTTCGAGTATGTAGGTCAAAAGGTCATAGCTCATTTAATATGCGAAAAAATACACATCTGGTTTTCGATCGATAACTTTAGTAATGTTTGACGGATTTTCATAAAATTTGATATGAAGGTACATGGTATCAAAACACAGCCTAAGTTCGATTTCGGAGTATGTAGGTCAAAAGGTCATAGCTCATTTCATATGCGAAAAAATACACATCTGGTTTTCGATCGATAACTTTAGTAATAATAATAATAATAATAATAATAATCTTTTTAAAGTCCACTCCAAATTTTATTAAACCGAAAATGGAAATTCTTTGTGCCCAATTGATCGTGAGCCCGGCAGCCACTGAGCAGCGCCAGATCAACATTGCTCTATCCCCTTATTGTTGAACGCCAAACAAGGTAGCAGCGACTCCCATCTTTTAACGTCTTTTAATTGGTATGACGCGGCCGGGGTTTGAACCCACGACCTCCCGGTTGTGAGGCAGACGCTCTACTGACTGAGCCAACACACCGGTCCTGTGTAATGTTTGACGGATTTTCATAAAATTGGATATGAAGGTACATGGTATCAAAACACAGCCTAAGTTCGATTTCGGAGTATGTAGGTCAAAAGGTCATAGCTCATTTAATATGCGAAAAAATACACATCTGGTTTTCGATCGATAACTTTAGTAATGTTTGACGGATTTTCATAAAATTTGATATGAAGGTACATGGTATCAAAACACAGCCTAAGTTCGATTTCGGAGTATGTAGGTCAAAAGGTCATAGCTCATTTCATATGCGAAAAAATACACATCTGGTTTTCGATCGATAACTTTAGTAATAATAATAATAATAATAATAATAATCTTTTTAAAGTCCACTCCAAATTTTATTAAACCGAAAATGGAAATTCTTTGTGCCCAATTGATCGTGAGCCCGCAGCCACTGAGCAGCGCCAGATCAACATTGCTCTATCCCCTTATTGTTGAACGCCAAACAAGGTAGCAGCGACTCCCATCTTTTAACGTCTTTTAATTGGTATGACGCGGCCGGGGTTTGAACCCACGACCTCCCGGTTGTGAGGCAGACGCTCTACTGACTGAGCCAACACACCGGTCCTGTGTAATGTTTGACGGATTTTCATAAAATTGGATATGAAGGTACATGGTATCAAAACACAGCCTAAGTTCGATTTCGGAGTATGTAGGTCAAAAGGTCATAGCTCATTTAATATGCGAAAAAATACACATCTGGTTTTCGATCGATAACTTTAGTAATGTTTGACGGATTTTCATAAAATTTGATATGAAGGTACATGGTATCAAACACAGCCTAAGTTCGATTGAGTATGTAGGTCAAAGGTCATAGCTCATTTCATATGCGAAAAAATACACATCTGGTTTTCGATCGATAACTTTAGTAATAATAATAATAATAATAATAATAATCTTTTTAAAGTCCACTCCAAATTTTATTAAACCGAAAATGGAAATTCTTTGTGCCCAATTGATCGTGAGCCGGCAGCCACTGAGCAGCGCCAGATCAACATTGCTCTATCCTTATTGTTGAACGCCAAACAAGGTAGCAGCGACTCCCATCTTTAACGTCTTTTAATTGGTATGACGGCCGGGTTTGAACCCACGACCTCCGGTTGTGAGGCAGACGCTCTACTGACTGAGCCAACACACCGTCCTGTGTAATGTTTGACGGATTTTCATAAAATTGGATATGAAGGTACATGGTATCAAAACACAGCCTAAGTTCGATTTCGGAGTATGTAGGTCAAAAGGTCATAGCTCATTTAATATGCGAAAAAATACACATCTGGTTTTCGATCGATAACTTTAGTAATGTTTGACGGATTTTCATAAAATTTGATATGAAGGTACATGGTATCAAAACACAGCCTAAGTTCAATTTCCGAGTATGTAGGTCAAAGGTCATAGCTCATTAAATATGCAAATCTGGTTTACGATCGATAACTTTAGTAATGTTTGACGGATTTTAATGAAATTTTATATGAAGGTACATGGTATCAAAACACAGCCTAAGTCCGATTTCGGAGTATGTAGGTCAAAGGTCATAGCTCATTAAATATGCGAATCTGGTTTTCGATCGATAACTTTAGTAATGTTTAACGGATTTTAATCAAATTTGATATAATGGTACATAGTATCAAAACGAAGTCTTAGTTCAATTTCTGAGTTTGTAGGTCAAAGGTGAAAGGTTATAGCTCATTAAATATGCGAATCTGGTTTCCGATCGATAACTTTAGTAATGTTTGACGGATTTTAATGAAATTTAATATGAAGGTACACGGTATCAAAATTCAGCCTAAGTTCGATTTCTGAGTATGTAGGTCAAAGGCGAAAGGTCATAGCTCATAAAATATGCAAAAACACCTAATTTTATATGTGAAAATGTGGTTAACTTCCTTGCCTAGTAATATAATAGTATAGTCTAATGGAGATAACTTGTTCCGACGTATATAGGCCATTTGTACCCTGCAAGGGAATGCTACGTTTTGCGTTGACTTTTCTAGTTATCTTGGGCTTAATATTGAACAAGTTAAAGCCTATCTGTACTAGTTTGGCCAGGAGGGATTAAACTTCCCTGCATGGTCACTGACAGGTGGTTATCTCATCAAATCAGCCCTCAATAGAGGGTGCAAGTGAGGCTTTAAATGATGTTTAAGCTCTGCTTGCATTATGGTCTTCGATTTTAAATGTATAGTCTGAGGACATACATAACCTACATGTTTTCATTTTCCTCTTTTTAATTTCATTATTTTGCAGGGAATCCATCATTTGCCTCGGATTTCATTAGTCGATTTGGGTTCCAAGCAGTGGCCAATGCATTTTTCTCAGTTGATTCATTTTTCTTTCTCAGGTGAGAATGCATGTTTAAACAAAATGAAAAATGACTGCATAATATTTAAAATGGCGATCTTTCTTTGGTGTTCTCATCACTGATTGGCGTTGGGGGGGGGGGATGACCAGTATTGACTGACAAACAATTTTGAAATGACATGTGGTTAAATCATTTTTTATTGAAGAGATATCTCCATTGTCGCTAATTACATTGGAACCATTCAAATATTTACATATAATGACAATGCTGCATTTTGTGTGATGCCTATACAAAATGTCTGTTTTAGGGGCATTTAGCGTGGAAGTTTTTGACACTGCACAGCTATAGTAACCAGTTTCCTTTTTTTCAATGAAATGATGCAGAAGACTTTAATAAGTCATAGAGTCAGGCTTGAAAGCCAGGGGTGTGAAAAAATTCCACAAACACTTTATAGCAAATGTGCAGTTGGAGACACATTTAATATTTTAAATTCTGAAGTACATGTGATTTTTTGCACTATTTATTATGTTCATGTAATTTATGTTTTTAATGTATTGCATTTACAGCGGCTTGTTGGTTGCTTATATGGCTCTGGGTAGAATGGCAAAGACGGGAGGGAAGCTTCCTTGGTTCTGGTTTTATTTCCATCGATACTGGAGGTAGGGATTTGTATTATGTAAATGAATTGGTACTACATTTAGTACTATGGAATGAAAGTTGTAGCAATATAGCATAGGTCGTTATAGTAGAAGTTATAGAAGTTGTATAAAGTGTAGTTGTAGCTCTAACATCTTTTAGAAAGACATTAATCTACATGTACTTTGGCCACTCTCAAATTTGGTTAGGTAAATGGGCACTAGGCTGGAAAAAATTCCTTGAATGCTTTCATAGCATCTAATATGCTAGCTTGGGTCAAGCTAATAATGCAATGTCTAAGCACCATAAGTGCCACAGCGTAACAGATATAACTCCTGTATGAGAAGCCATTGTTTGTATTATTATCATCATCATCACCGTCATCATCATTATTATCTCTATCATTATTATTATTATCATCATCATCGTCAGTATTATTATTACCGGTACTATCATTATTAATTGTTTGGCATAGCTAAACATAATTCCTAAGAGAAAATTTGTAAAGTACCCTATAGCTGTGCTACATAAGAGCATTATTTTGTTATCCTCATTCTGCTCATCAGACTAACTCCAGCGCTAGGTATGACCATGTTGATCTGGCTCCATGTGAAACCCTACCTTGGTTCCGGACCTATCTGGCAGGCTACGGTCTACGATCCATACTGCTCCAAGTACTGGTGGGTCAACCTGCTTTACATCAATAACTTCTACCAAGATACTGTAAGAATAACAACCTTGTATATCTCATTTTACTTCCGCTCATCTTTATTTTGCCCTTTACATTGTTCTATAAAAAGGTAACCTAGACTTAATTTGCAATTCCCTTTGGTTTTGCACAATAAAGGTGATATTGGAAGAAAAAAAGTCACTGACAACTTAACGGTAATCCTCTCATTCCTATATAGACTTTAAACCTACTTTTCATTTACACATGTTACATTATACTTCTCTTTTTGTTTTCTTGCAGTGTATTGCTTGGGTATGGTATCTAGCTAATGATATGCAGTTTTTTATCATCAGCCCAATTCTGCTCATCATGCTACACAAGTAAGTTGCAACTAACATGTACTCTCTCTCCTCATATCTCTTATTTCTTTTTTTCTATCTGGTTTCATATTTTTGTATACACTGAATGCCCATTTCCCCTTTTTCCTATTGTTTATCCCTCCCCTCCCCTTCTGTCTGTCTCTCCTTTTTTTCCTTCTTGTTCTCCTTATAATCTTCTGTCTCTTCTTCTACTACATGTACTTCTTCTACTTCCACAACCCCCCTCTTCCCCCTCTTTCTCTCTCTCTCTCTCTCTCTCACTCTGCTCTACTCTTCTTGATCTTTTGTTCTCCTCTCCCTAATTCTTATGATCTTGATATACATAATGACAAATGAATATAATAAATACATGTGCAGTACATTGATTCTGAAAATGAACATAGTTAATAATTATATTTATTGTATTATAGCTACATATATATATATATATATATATATATATATATATATATATATATATAGTTGATGTGCAAAACAATATTATGCAAATATTTGTTCCCTACTGTTGTTTTATCTTACAGACTACCATTGCTTGGACTGCTTAGTATGCTAGTAATATGTGTGGTCAGCTCTGTTACTACTGGTGTACTCATGGCTAAACACAACTTCTCTGTTGTTTATATGTAAGTATATTGAATGAAAGGTTATATACAAAGTTTTGGTCTGGGCCATAGCTTTGGGGTATAAGTCAATATTTATGAATTTGAAAATGTAAAGTTGATAGTTGATATGCTGTATGTGACAGGGTTTTCCATCTGGTTATGTCATCAAACTGCCCTGAATTGTTTTATCCTGATGGATTTTTAAAATTCAATAATTATTTCAACCTGTATCCAGTTTGAAACAACTTCATCCAGTGGATATGCTGTTTGGACACAGGAAAAATTAGAAGAGAATGTCTCCTTTCTTTCAGCCACTCAAATTCCTTGAATTTCCCATGATTTTTCCATGACTTTTCCCTGATGTGAGTGATATTCTCAAATTTTTCTCATTTCCAATTTCACTAAGTCCTCAATTCATAAGTAATTAACTACGAGCAAACTAAAGTGATTTTATATATTTCATGTACTTATGATGTTTATTTAAAATGCCAATGTGTTATTATAATTGTCATCGTTTTTCTTGTGAGCAGAACTGACAATGTGTAAGGCAGTATGTGAAAACTGGAAATTAACTTAACTGACTTTTCTGATCTGAAAAAAATGTTAACCTTGATTTTTAAGATACATGTATCTAGGAACCCTGATTTTAATATGTTATTATTTCCCTTTTTTGCATTTTCACAGGGATTTGTCTAATCCAAACCCAGCCTCAGATGTAAGTCAAACCTTTTCGGAAGTGATCTATGACAAGCCCTACTGCCGCATTGCACCTTACATGGTTGGCATGGCGATGGGATACCTTCTTCTTCGTCTCAAGAAACAGAGTTTCAAATTGCATCCGGTATGATTAGTTCTCTATAACTTTATTATAGTATTGCCTTTAGTGATTATTTGCTGAAAAGTATTATCACTGTACTATGTGAGGCACTAAACTGCATTTGAAAGTTTTTTAGGGGGAAGGGCAATGGGGGAATCCTATTAGAACAAGGTTTAAATTGTCTCTTTTTTTGGGGGGGGTCTGCTTTAATTCTTTTGGGGGATTTTGGTTTGTTTGGTCTGTTTGTGCAAACATGATTATCAGATGTAAAATCAGAGTGGTCGAGTTGGTGGTTTTGAATCATTGGATCATCATATTCATGTAGCTTGCAAGCATCTATGTTGACTTAACACATAATCAAATTTCATTGATGATAATTCAGTTAAGGAGGTAAGATGTAGGGCCTATAAAGTTAATGCTAGCCTACACCTCGCACAGTTCAGACCCTGTGTCATTGGGTAATGACTACAACCGTTAAATTGTCCAGGGGCTGCAAAACTAACCAATATGCCATTATTGCTACCCATATTTTTTGATATTGTTCTTTGTAGGTTTTCATTTTGAGGAGATATTAGATATTTGCAGCAATATGTACCATTATTATTAGTCCTGTTGGACTAGGAGTCTTGTTCTGTTATGGACATTTTATGAATTCCTCTTTATTGTAAAACATTGACCATTGAATACTCAAATAAAGAATGAACATGAATAACACAGGACTGAGGTTTGCAAATGAAAGTATAAGTTCCTCAGGCAGGATAGCACAATAGTACATACCAAAAAAAAAGGATATAGACATATATTCATTAATTGGGTACATTAATTCACACATGCCAAGAAAAACAAATACCGGTAGTAACAGAAGCCCGACTCAGAAATAATTGACCTAAAGAGATAAAGAAAATAGTTGCAATAAGTATGAAATTACATGTACCTAAAGAGATAAAGAAAATAGTTGCAATAAGTATGAAATTAGGTGTACCGGTATATGGTAATTGTCTATAAAGATACGTAAGATTTGGCGGTCAAGTAGTATAATGATAAGCCATTGATTATTTTGGCAAGTGGATGAACATACAATCGACCTAACTACTTCTACTGAGAACTGAATGTCAAGTGGTAAATTGAACTACAGTATTCTTTTAGTTAAGTTCAGAAAAGAACTTTTCGGGTTGTCTTTCTAATACATGTAATGAGCATTGCTCCGTTTTTGTTGTTCGTTTTTTTAATAATCATTTCCTTGTGTCTCTTCTCGTTATCTTTTTAGTCTGTTGTGATTATAGGATGGTGTGTGGCTACAGCCATCGGAATGGCGTTGGTGTATGGGCTGTATGGAGGTTACAACAACCACCCACTGAGTACTACAGAGAATGCAGTCTACATGGCTCTGTGTCGGTTCGCTTGGGCGGTCAGTCTCTCTTGGGTCGTGTTTGCCTGTCACTATGGATACGGAGGTGAGTTTCAAATCTATCCAAGGACCAGAGTTAAAAGGGCTTTTCTTGTTCAAATTGGCAACATGGTAATATCTATACTCACTTTCGTATTCCTGATAAAATATTTATCTACGGTCTTATTAAGAAATGAGTGAATTGAGAATTGTACGAAAATTGCTACAGAGAGGTTAAGATTTTGTTGTTGAACATGTATTGCCATTTGTAAGGCTATATGTATAATTTTTATTTTCCTTGTAATATTCAATGACAATGCAACGAACCACATGCCATACTTCAGGAGGAAGTGGAGATTTTTTTCTTTGTGGTGCTTTGAAATCTGCCTGGAGTTCATGCCACAATGTAATTTAGAAAAAGTAAAAATTATCCACATTATAGGAATTTAATGTACACGTTCTAATTCTTTTATGAACAATTTTTATGATATTTAGGTTGGATCAACGACTTCCTGAGCTGGGAGCTGTGGATACCAATGAGTCGGCTGACGTATTCTGCCTATCTTCTACATCCTATCATTATTATGATCTACATCAACAACTTCGGTACCAACTACTTCTTCTCCATCTATATGCTTGTAAGTTTCTCAGCTTTAAGCCTTGTTCAGATATAAAGCGGTAAACCACAGCCCTTTTTTAATTTTTTTTTTATAATGACATAAGTGTAATATGTACTTCACATTGAATATTTGACATGTATTAAAGCTTCACTCAATGTGCTAAAAGCTTTACAAAAATACATGAACGTATTAACCCCAGTCATCTGATTCAGGCTTGCGTGCACACAGTGTATGCACATTCTTTACTCCCAGGGGAGCATTCCAACCAGTCACCATTTTACAGACACTCAGAATTCAAAACGCCGAGCAAACTAATTACGTTTACATCCTCAGTACCGAATACATTTTTAACAGCTGGGTGGAGAGAAGCAATGTAGATCAAAGGCCTTGCTGAAGAATAAGTGCTGTACCGGGGATCGGACTCATAAGTACATGTATTTTCATCCCCAATCAAGCATTGAACCACTCAAACTATGGCACCTCTATAATGAAATAACTGCTCAAGGATGGTAGTACATGTATGTAAAATTGCTAGTGTATCAGGATGCTCATGAAATATATACCATGGATACTAAATATCTGATTTGTTTTGTCTTGCAGGCATTTGAGATGGCAGCCATCATTACCCTGGCCTACACTGCTGCGATCCTACTAGCAGTATCCATAGAGTTTCCTTTTGGAAACCTGGAAAAAATGTTCGTGCCTTCACCAGATAAGAAGACAAAATAGCAGCTGTATAAACTTACATGTACAATGTACATCGTGATTGGGTTTTAATTGTGTATCATTTAAAGTACTTGTAAGATGAGAAAATGACAGGCGGAAAGAAAAGTGGCAGATCCAAGGGGCATCCCCCCTCCAAAAAAAAACAAAAAAACAAAACAAAACAAAACATGAGCTGATTGATAACCCCTCTTGTCAAAGAATGCTGAAGCCAAAATGGGGCCACCAAAATCGTGATAACCTTTTTATTTCTTTATTTTGTTTGCGTGTTATTGAGTTTTCAGACTTATACCCCCCCCCCTCACTGCCAGAGATCCTTCGTCAGTATTAGAGCAAAGAGATTCTAAGTACATGTAATTTCAACAGTCTGTGAATAGCAATAAAATTGCATGATTTTTTTTTATTGATGACCCCTCTTGTCAAAGAATGCTGTAGCCAAAATGGGGCCACCAAAATCCTGATAACCTTTTTATTTCTTTATTTTGTTTGCGTGTCATTGAGTTTTCAGACTTATACGCCCCTCACTGCCAGAGATCCTTCGTCAGTATTAGAGCAAAGAGATTCTAAGTACATGTAATTTCAACAGTCTGTGAATAGCAATAAAATTGCATGATTTTTTTTGTATGAACTTTTTCAGGCCTAGGATTTCCTTACTATGTTTTCATTTTTTTCTTCATTATTCATGTATATATTTTTTATGATATCCTTAATTCACAAACAGCTGCTCAAGGTGAATGCTTTTATCTTTATAATTTATGAATAATCCATTATGGAGGAATGGATGTTCTGGATGGTCCTTTTTAATACTTAGTTTCTTTGTTCTTTTAATTCTTTCTGTTGCCAATATTAGTGCTATTTGATTGTTTGTCTCAATTATACTACGTAATGCCATTTCGGGATTACGTTAAATGAGACCCCGTCAGTG
The DNA here is from genome assembly GCA_037976565.1 of Mesocentrotus franciscanus. Lineage (NCBI taxonomy): Eukaryota > Metazoa > Echinodermata > Echinoidea > Camarodonta > Strongylocentrotidae > Mesocentrotus > Mesocentrotus franciscanus. Next base: position 26,957,686 of record CP137671.1, read on the forward strand.
CGCATGCGCTAAACAGCAATTTTCGTCAGTCGCGTGTTATTTGAACGAAAGGACACCTTTCTGGCTCAAGAAATTAGATATTATTATCCACGCAATCCCGAATTTCTAAGGTAAAAACGTTATTAGTTTCATGCTTGACATTTACTGATAACTTTGAGACGCTTATTTTTATAAATCACGCCCTTCTGAAGTGATATTTTTACGATAGAATTGTATCGTCTCAAATGGATAGCAGCACCGCTGAATGTCCTCCGTCCGCTTCCACCCCAGGCACCGCCTGGTAGCGCGAGCCACGGGCTCCGACGGAAAGAAAAATTACCCAACTCCAGTGGCAAAGTCACGGCTGGCAAAGTCAGCAAGAGTGGGCCGGGAAAGCTAAAAGTAAACAAAGTCGGACTCAGAGCCAAAGGCAATGAGCGAGACGGGAATCAGAAAGTGAATTCAACGATTCCATTTTCTACTTTCAATAGGAGACTTGATAAAATGGAAGCGCTTCTCGCGCGAGTGGTTGAGACGTTGCCCGCTGCTAATGATACGGTTGTCACCGGCAGCTTATGCCCGTCTTCGTCTCGCGGCTCCACCGGCGGGGAAGACTTTGTGCCCACCGGGCTCATGGATTTTTACGGTCCACCCGCGGATACCGAAGCGGGCGCCGGCTCGGAGGAAGAGAATTTTGACACAGACATGCCTCAACCTGATAACTTTGTCATTCCCTCGATCGCCGCAAAATTTGCGATGGTGTCGGATATCGGAGATCCTATTGAGGAGGAGATAGCCCAATCTACTTCATATCTCATGACACATCTTGGAGGGGAAAGTTCTTGATGAAGTTTCTGCTAAATACCCAGCTCCGAGCAATTGTCAGATTATAGAGGCACCAAAGGTGAACCCTGCAATATGGGACAATCTACCTCCGATGACAAAAAGCCGTGACTTGAAGTTACAGCGAGTTCAAAAATCACTCACTCATGGCATCAATGCATTTACCCGCTCCGTTTCTACGGGCGGTATAACTGATACACAGCAAGATGCTTTGGCGTTGATTTGCAACGCTAACTTTGAACTGAACTGCCTGCGGAAAGAGCTCATAAAGCCTGACTTGAATGCAAGGTTTACGCATCTGTGCAAACCTACTCTGCCAGCTACTAGACTTTTGTTCGGTGATGATCTTGGCAAGCAGGTGAAGGATCTCAAAGATCAGCAACTGGCAGCGGCCGGTGTGATGAGGACAAGTTCAAACACCGCTTTGCTTCGCATCCCTATCGGGACGGCTACAATGCACCGGGGCACCGCTGGGGCTCACAGAGCCAATCCCACGGGTATAGCAGGCCAATGTCAGGATCGCAGGGTGGCCCTTTTTTAGGGTACAGACAGAACAGGAGGGGCAGACTACCTCCGTACACTCAGTCTCAGGCTCCGAACCAACCACAAATGCAAGCGCCAGGTGCCCAGAGGGGTCCCACGGGCCAGCAGAGGAGAAAGTAGAACTCCCAAGACCAAGTCATGACAAGGTCAGTGACTCACACACTAATCACATTTTTAGCGAAAATATTATGACTAATGCTAGTACTAGTAGTAGTGTTCCCCAAGTGGGTGGTCGACTGAGATATTTTAGGAAAAATTGGCAAGAGCTAACAACAGACCCTATTGTTATTAGGGCTGTCACGGGATACAAGATCGAGTTTGATGTAGAAAAAATTAAAGACTTGCCTGATTTAAAGGCTAAACGCTATAAACGGAGCGTCCCGGACGCTAAGCGCATTCAAGAAGAAATTACTAGCCTCCATCGTAAAGATGTTATTGAGCCCTGTGTACATGAAGAGGGTGAATTCATTTCTAATATTTTTACTACGCCAAAAAAGAATGGTGTACGTCTAATCCTCGATCTTTCAGAATTGAATAAATGCATGATGTATCAGCATTTTAAAATGGATAATATCCACACTGTGCTGGATCTTGTATCCACTGACAATTTTCTAGCCTCGGCCGACCTCAGAGATGCATATTATACAGTACCGATCCACCAAGAGGATAGGAAATACCTCAAATTTATTGTCAATGGTCAATGTTGGCAATTCAAAGCACTGCCCAATGGTCTCAGTACAGCACCAAGGCTATTCACAAAATTACTAAAGCCAGTTTTTTCTAAGCTTAGACAAGCTGGTCACATTGTGGTAGGATATTTGGATGACACAATCCTCATTGCAGAAAATGAAGAAAAGCTCATAGCAGCTGTTAAGGCTACCACTGACATCCTTGCACAACTCTGTAGTATTATTCAGACGACAAAAGGAGAATGGACACAAAAGGGTAGTACGATTTGGTTATCTTTTACTTTCACTTCGTGTCGTCGTTTCAACGTTGCCCATATATAGTCTTGTATAAAGACGTTATTAGATATTCCCACATCTCCCCCCAAGCTTATTATCAACAGTTCAAGAGTTCTTATTGATTTCCAAATAGTTTCAAATCCAATAAAAATCCGAAATATAATCCTGTTTAAGAGTTCACGGATATTCTCCTTAATTGTGTTCTTCGAGTCCCGAGTCCATTCCAGTTTACTATTAAACCCAAATAAACACTGTCCAAACCTTTAAAGTCTTGTTCAGTTTCAGTTCCTGCAAAGTTAATCCCAATTTTGGTATTTAAGTTTATCCCATTACATGGACAGTCGCTTTGGTGGTTTCACGAGTCGTCCAGATCGCGTTCGCGTCTCTGTCGCAGCTGTTGGTGTAGAGGCTCCCTCAGGCTGCTTCCGGTTGATCTGCTGGTTACGTTGGGAACCGGTTGAGTCGCTTTCATCAGAATCGTCAGGTCTCTCTGGATCGTTGCTCATGGATGACTCCGGCACTCTGGTCTTGGTGGGTTGACCTTGGACAGCAATCAGTGCACGGCGATTACGACGTACTGTCCCATGTTCTGTCTGGACATGGTAGGACCGTGGTTGTTGCGCATTCTGGGTGACTTTCCCGTAGCGAGACTGATCACGGATCCACACGGAATCTCCTGGTTGTAGCTCTGGAAGCTCACGTGAGTCATGACGTCTGTTGTAGGTCATCATTTGATCTGACCTGTACTTCTCCTCTTTCTCTCTCACAGTCGTCAGGTCCGGCTGTTGTACCCGTGGCAGCAGCATGTGCGGTAAAGTAGGAACCTGAGTCTGCAATCTCCTCCCCATGAGAAGTTCACAAGGAGCTAACCCGTTTTGGAGTGGTGACGCTCGATAGCTGAGAAGGGCTAACTGGATGTCGTCGTTCTTCTTCAGCAACGCTTTCACAGTGCGAACTCCTCTTTCAGCCTCACCATTAGCTTGTGGGTATCTTGGAGAGCTGGTTGTATGGACGAATCCATACTCTTCAGCAAGCTTTCTGAAGTTCTCGTTGGCGAACTGTGGACCATTGTCTGAAACCACAAGGTCTGGAATCCCATGGACTGCAAAGATCTCCTTCAGCGAAGAAATCACTGCCATTGTTGACTGACCTTGGAGTTGTTTGACCTCAATCCACCTCGAGTAGTAGTCAACTACTATCAGGAACGATTTCCCTTTGAGTTCGAACAGGTCCATTCCAAGACGCTCCCATGGCCTTGAAGGAAAGGATGAGCTCATCAAAGGCTCGCGGACCTCTTGGCGATGGATAGCACAGGTCAAGCAGCTTGAAATCATTTCCTCCAATGATTTTGATAGACCTGGCCACCACACTGAATCTCTGGCTCTGGCTCTGCATTTGGTGATTCCCAGATGTCCTTGATGTAGCCTCTCAAGGATATCAAGTCGCAGAGCTCTCGGAATGACTATTCTCTCGTCGTAGATAAGCAAGTCCTCTACCACACTCAGGTGTCCTCTCTGCTCATAGTAGTGTTTGAGGATCGGGTTATGTGGCATGTAGTCTGGCCATCCTTGAACGCAGTAGTCTCTGATTTTTGCACATACTTCATCTGCTTTTTGTGCATTTCTGATTTCCTCAAATCTCTGCATTGTCACTGGGAGGTTGATGGCTGATGTTGATGCATATGATTCAACCTCATCTACGAAGTTGACGTCATCCATTCCTGGCCTCTCTACTGGCGCTCGTGACAAGGCGTCAGCGGATGTCTGCTGTTTTCCTGGAACATACAATGTCTCTGCATCAAATCTCATCATTCTCATTCTGAAGCGTTGGAGTCGTGGAGGCATTTTCACAAGTTCTTTCGAGTTTAGAAGTGTGACCAATGGCTTGTGGTCAGTTTCCACCTCGAAATGAAGACCAAGTACATACTCGGAGAACCTCTCGCACGCCCAAGTAGCTGCCAGTGCCTCTTTTTCAATCACTGCATACCTCTGCTCAGTCTCGGTAGCGATCGAGATGCATAGCACACTGGTCTACGATTTCCATCAGTCTGCACTTGATACAGGATTGCACCCATTCCAGTCCCGGATGCATCTGCTGCAATGACTGTTGGCAGTTCTGGATCATAATGAGCTAAGACTGCTGTCGAGACCATCATCTCTTTGATCTGTGTGAAAGATCTCTGCTGCGCTTCTCCCCAACACCACACATTGTCTTTCTTCAGGAGTTGACGAAGGGGCTCGTTGATCTCAGCTAATCCTGGGAGAAACTTTCCCACCTGGTTCACCATTCCCATGAACCTCTGTAGCTCTTTCACGCTCGAGGAACTGGAAAATCTCGAATAGCTCTTGTTTTGCTCGGATCGACCTTGACACCAGTGTCGTCGATGAAGTGCCCTAAGAACTTCACACTCTGTTTGGAGAATTCACACTTTCCCTGATTTAGTGTGATACCTGCTTCCTGCAGGCGTTGTAGAACAGCTCGTACTCTGATGTCATGTTCTGTTTGTGTTGCACCATGGACTAGCACATCATCCATGTGACAAATCACGCCGTCAAGTCCTTCGAGGATAGTGGACATCGCTCTCTGGAAGACTTCTGGCGCTGACGTTATCGAGCGGCAATCGGTTGAAGCAAAATCTCCCAAATGGAGTGACAAAGGTTGTCAGTAGCTTTGACTCATCCTCCAATGGAATTTGCCAAAACCCGCTGTTGGCGTCCAGTTTTGTGAAGATTGTGCTCTTTCCCAGTTTTGCTAGACTTTCATCGACTGAAGACATCGGATGAATCTCTCGTTCAACTGCCTTGTTGAGAGATGTAAGGTCTACACAAATTCTCACCGAACCACTGGGCTTCAACACTGGAACCATCCCGAACACCACTTTGTCGGCTCAGTCACTTTTGAGATCACTTTTGCTCCAACATGGACTCTAGTTCTTTCTTCACCTTCGGTAGAAGCGGATGAGAACTTTCCTGGCTGTATACAGGCACATCGGCTTGGCATCTGAAGTTAACGTGATGTGGTATGCTGTCTTCAGTTTCCCCAAACCAGTGAAAAGTTGAGGAACTCAGCCTTGAAGTTTGCAGTTTCATCATCACAAGAATCGACTTCCTCCACTCTGCGGACTAGATTCAAGGTTCTACACGCTTTCCTACTCAGCAATGAAGACTCCTGATCTTTGACCACATAGAGAGTCTCCTTGATCTGTTTATCTCTATGCCTGAGAGTTGATGTCATTTGTCCTATTACAGTCAGGACTGTACTTCCTGGACCACGTAACCTCTTGGTTGTTGGTCTCATGATGTGTTTATTCAGCCATGGAGTGGAATCAGACAACACAGTAACGGCTGCTCCTGTGTCTAACTTGAAGTGTGTTTCATTCCCATCTACGAGGATCGATGAACTCCAGTACGTCTGATCGTTCTCGCTGACTTCACCAAGGAAGGGGACATCAATGTCATCGAAATCATCTACTTCGCTGACTCGAGCTTTCCATTTTAGCTTTGCTGCCTCTTGTTTTCCCTGTTCTGGTTGTTTGGCTTGACACACAGACTGGAAGTGGCCCATCTTTCCACATTGATGGCACTTTGCATCTTTTGCGGGACAGCTGGCACGTGCATGACTCTGCCTTCCACACCACTTACAGTTACTTTGCGGAGTTTGAGATGTTTTCTTCGAGTACGTTCCCTTGCTCTTAGGCCTTACGTAGTTTACGGCCGAGTTAGGGCTCTCACTCTCTGCACCTCCCCTCACAACAGACTTGTTTTGTTTCGGGCTTCTGACTGTCTACTCAATTGAACTGCTTTTGAGAGAGTTAGGTCTTCTCTAGACTGTAGTTGATCAGATAGGGAGTCATCAAGCACCCCAACTACAATTCTGTCTCTTATCAAGCCCTCCTTAAGTCTATCGTAGTCACAGTCCTCTGCTAGCCTGTACAAATCATTGATAAATGTGTCCACACTTTCTCCCGGGCGTTGTGTTCGTTTGTTGAATTTTGCCCTTTCAACAATGATGTTTTTCCGTACATTGAAATACTTCTTCAATGTTGCGATCACGTCATCATACTTTGCTGTCTCCTCTTTCACATTGAGAGACACGATAATATCATCGGCACATTCACCCATAGCATAGAGTAGCGTACTAACCTGCTCACTGTCTGGCTTGGATGCGAGGCCCGATGCGACGCGATATCTCTCGAACCGCCGTGACCATTTTGGCCATTGTTCTGCTTGATTTAAGCCTGCAACTTTATCAAAGCTTTCTGGCAATGGTAGACGAGAACTTTCCATGGTTCTTCACTTATACCGCTGCCACCATGTAGTATTATTCAGACGACAAAAGGAGAATGGACACAAAAGGGTAGTACGATTTGGTTATCTTTTACTTTCACTTCGTGTCGTCGTTTCAACGTTGCCCATATATAGTCTTGTATAAAGACGTTATTAGATATTCCCACAAACTCGGGTTCATTATTCACCCCGAAAAATCGGTACTTGCCCCCACCAAAGAGATAACGTTCCTTGGCTTTGTTCTGAATACAAATACTATGCAAATTAGGCTTCCAGAAAGCAAGGCGCTCGAAGTCGAACGCCTCTGTCAAGAGCTTATTGACACTAAGGAGCCCTCAATAAGGCACGTTGCCAGGGTTATTGGGAAGATCGTTTCAACTTTCCCAGCAGTCCAATATGGCCCTCTCTTCTATCGTACTTTAGAGGGAGACAAAATTGCAGCACTAAAAGCAAACAGAGGTCATTTCGATAGGAAAATGACACTTTCAAAAGAAGCCAAGGGTGAACTTCAATGGTGGGTTGAACATGTAACGTCTTCATTTGCTCCAATAAGAAGACCGAAACCAGACCTTGAGTTGCGCACGGACGCCAGTGGGGCTGGCTGGGGTGCTACTAACCTCCAATCATGCACAGGTGGTAGATGGAATGAAATAGAATTGCACAAAGCAAGACATTATGGCATACCTTGAAACGGTCGCTGCCGGGTTTGGCGTTCAATCCTTCTGTGCTGATGTGGAAAATATGCATGTACTACTCCGTGTTGATAATGTAACCGCAGTATCATATATTAACAATATGGGGGGCTGCAAGTCCGCAGATTGCAATGAGGCAGCCAAACACATTTGGGAATGGTGCATGAGTAGGAACATATGGCTATCAGCTGCCCATTTACCAGGAAACTAAACACAGAGGCAGACCACATGTCTAGACACTTTAACCACAAGACAGAGTGGATGCTAAATACAGATGCATTCAAAGAAATTGCTCAGCAATTTGGTTTCCCAGAAATAGACCTATTTGCATCGAGATTAAATAAGCAAGTTGACAGATACGTCTCATGGCTGCCTGACCCTGGAGCTGAAACAGTTGATGCTTTCACAATCGACTGGAAACCATTAAGTTTCTACGCTTTCCCACCCTTCTGCGTCATCGCAAAATGCTTACAAAAGATTAAATGCGATGATGCAACAGGCCTACTCTTAGTTCCAAAACTGGCCTACCCAACCATGGTTCCCCCTTTTGAAGAGTATGATTTGGGAGCCCATGTTCATAGCTAGAAGGCCAAACTTACTAGCACAGCCTATTACAAATGAGCCACACCGCAATAATCAACTTGATTTGCTTTGTTGCAGGTGCTGCGCCAGCCCCTAGAAAGTGAAGGTTTGAGTACAAGAGCTATCAATGTAATAGCAGCATCGTGGCGAGCATCAACGACAAAGAACTATGCCGTTTACATAAGGAAATGGAAGGCATACTGCCATAAGAAAGGCTTGAACTATCTCCAGGCGAGATTCAATGATGTAATTGATTTTTGTCAGAACTCTTTGAAAGAGAAAGAGCTAGTTATAGTGTTATAAATTCTGCACGCAGCGCTTTGTCTGCATTCCTAGTACTTGAGGATTCGTCATGTACAGTTGGAACTCATCCTCTTATTAGTCGTTTTTGTAAAGGAGCATTCCAATTGCGCCCTCCAGCGCCAAGATATAAGGAGATTTGGGATGTGAACATAGTGCTTAATTATCTACGGAAGTGGGCACCAGCGAATTCGCTCACACTAAAAACTTTGACTATGAAACTTTGCACACTTATGGCTCTGATATCGCCCAGCGGGTCCAGTCACTGCACAGCTTGTATCTTGACTACATGAAAATCAAGGGCAGCGAAGTTCTGTTCATTTTAAGGACCTCCTAAAGCAAACGAAACCGGGAAATGTGAACTTCAACTTGAAAATGAAGGCATATCCACCAGACAGGAGGTTATGTGTACTTAACTACTTGCGGCACTACTTGCGCAGAACGGAGAGCGTCAGGGGACAGGAACGCTATCTGTTCATCAGCTTTAAGAAACCGCACAAACGCGTTACTACGCAGACGATCGCCAGATGGGTGAAGGAAACGTTGACCTTGGCAGGGATCGACACAGACATCTACAAAGCTCATTCTACCCGAGCTGCTTCAACGGCGGCAAACAGTACAAATCTGCCTATCAAGCATATACTAGCCCAGGCGGGCTGGTCTTCTGAACGGACGTTTCAAACTTTTTACATGAAACCAGTGGAGAACAGGAACGTTAACTTCACAGGTGCAATCATGACGTCCTAAAGGATGTCCTAGATTTGGCATCGCATTATAAGGTCAGCTGGTTTACCTTTTTAGCAGCATGTTTATCTTGCTTTTCTCTCAATAATGTTTATTATTGTGTTGAGCACCGGTTCGGATGGCCTACTGAGCTTCAAAATCTCATTTAACGTAATCCCGAAATGGCATTACGTAGTATAATTGAAAGATTAAACGAGAACTCATTTGAGATTTAATCTCAATTATATAAGTAATAAAAATGAGGGTTTACGTCCCTCCCTTACCCTCCCTAGTGCTGGGTATGGTTATTAATTACAGTTCTCGTTATCTTTCTGCTTGGTTCAGTAGGCACATCCTCGGCTATCTACGAATATTGCTGTTTAGCGCATGCGCACTGACGGGGTCTCATTTAACGTAAACCCTCATTTTTATTACTTATATAATTGAGATTAAATCTCCAACGAGTTCTCGTTTAATCTTTCAATTAAATTTCATTATTTAATAATATATTTAATTTTGTATGGACTTAATTAAGTTGAGTTATCTCAGAACTTATTATATGTACGACATTTATCATATTTTTTGCATCAACATGTAATAATCAAACTGAAATTCAAACTGAAATACATAATGTAGTTAATCATGTCAACATTCCAATGTTTGCCAAATAAATCTCATAAAATTTTTTCCTGAAATGAAACCTGTGTTTACCTGTTGTATCAATGGATGTTTCCAGAAATAACTACCATACAAATTATGTCATTTTTCATGATGTACATGTACATAAAATTGGCATTAATGTTGATTGAAAATTTCTGTATGTATTTCCACCTGTAAATTTGGTGTTTTAAATGGGTTTTGTTTACTGGTGTAAATTCACAAATACACGTACACTGTACAAGAAATGAACTTCTAAATCCTCCTTCTCATCACCATAATCGTAACACCAAAAAAAGAGCAACAACAATTTAATGGGAAGCAATGGTTACTCACAAATTAAATGTAAATAAAACATGAGAACATACACACTAGAATCATTGTTTTTATTCATATTATTTTATTAAATGCTGATTCAATGATACCCATGTACACGTATGTTTCTCAGAAAAGGACATGATTTTTTTTTTTCAAGACCTTCTTTCTTATTTGTCAATTCATGTATAATGAAAATTGCAGTTAAAAATATGAATACATGTACATCTAGATTTTAATATTCAGGGAAATGTTACACCAAAGGTAAAATGATGGTAGGCATGGGTGTCTAACTATAAAAACAACTCGTATTTAAACAAACAAAACAAAAATGTATCTGAAGGGCAACGAGTGCTCCTGATGTACTCTTAACGAACTTCTCGTCATCTACATTTACCAGCACCCCCATTTAAATCCTGTCTGCACTAGTTTGGCCAGGAGGGATTAGACCTCCCAGTGTGATCACTGACGGGGGGTTATGATTATCTCATCAACTCAGCTCTCAATTAACATAAGAAAAAGAGGATCATGTGGGACCAACGGGCACCACTTAGGCATTGTCTTCTATATAGAGGGAGCAAGTAGCTACCAGTAGTGCAGTGGGGCTTTAAAAAAAACAGGCCAAATTAGAGTGTCTCTCTGTAATTAAGTTTATATGTTACAAAGTCTATACATGTATCAGTGTAGATATGTTTGTAGAAGCAGAGAATTTTAAGGCATGTCCCATCTGTATGACACAAACAGGTAAGATGTCATGCCACTTAATAAACGAGCACAAAATAACGGACCAAGAAAGAAAGGAGATTGAGCCTGTTACAATAGGCCAAATTAGAGTACATGTGCATATCTCTATAACTGAATTTTATGGTGTGATTAAAGTTCTCTGTAGAGATATACTACGATTTCAAACAAACATCAACAAACAAACAAAAAAATTGTTTTGATGATTGTTTCCCTTTAAAATTGTAAACAGGTGACTTGTGCATAATGACTCTAGAGTCTAGACCAAAAGGAACAATATATGATGTGCAATACCAACTGCATTTCCAACTTTGAACAGATGAACATTACGATTACAGCCAGGTACTGGTCTTTTGAGTATTCTGATCTCCTGCACCTTCCTTTTCGTCTTCAACAGTGTGTCTTAGTTGCTAGCAGCACAAGAATAAGATATGTAATATGGTCGGTCTTATCAGTATCTTCCTTCTCTCTGCTATATCCGTTGTAAACCAAGATACGGACCTTCCTCTTCATCCATCTGTCAGTTCCTTCACCCTTTTACCTTGCACTACAGTACTCTTTCAAATGTTATTGCAAGATGACATACATGAAGCTGCCAAGCTAATGGACATTTCACATTTGTCATATCAAGAGCGAGTCATCTCCCTCTTCTCTTCCTAACATATATTATGTTCTTCTTCTTCTCTTCTTACAATCTCTTGTCTCATACTAGAGGATACCAAAACATAGGATTGTCAGAGACTCCCTTGTCCTGGCCAACCTCGTCGTGCTACTTACTTCCTCCCTCAACCAGGGTGAGAAACCTATCCATCAGTCTCCATCGACTCGTGAAACCCAGACAGCAGAGTTTCCAGGACTGCCTTGTCCTGGACAATCCTCTCTCCACATCGTCCCACAACTATAGGGGTCTAACTCTGCTTGTCTATCCCTCAGGATGTGAAGTCTCACCTTCAGCATTCAATGATTGCCTGGTCCAAACAACCCTTTCTCATCTCTACCTCATCCCTCAACCATGGGTCTAACTCTACTTGTCTATCCATGAGGAACAGAGGTCTCTCCTACATCACTGAACTGAAGGATCACCTTTTCAAAGACAGTCCCTTTCTCTTTCTCACTTCTGCCCCCAGCAATAACCTACCTCAGAGATCCTGAATGAAGATGTGTATTCTCTCCTTTATCACACAAGGATTGCAGCATTCTCTAATATTCTGAATTATGATTACCAGGCAGAGTAGTTTAAAGGAATGCATCTATGATTATCCAATCTAGGTCACCTACTTTTTTTGTTTTCCAAATTTCACTCATGCGTGCCCGTCCAGGCGCCATTTTGTCCGTTTCTGGTCCGTTTTAAGGCCTTTCTTCCTGTCACTTTCTTTCTCCACAATCCTGGATCCTACAGACTTCTCACAAATTCCTCTAGATAGTCAAAGAGATGTCCTGGACAATCCTTTCTTCTCTTCATCTTCAGCCATTAGGTTCTCACTCCGCCTGTCTTACCCCAAAGATGTAGAACCTTTTCTACATCATTCAAGTACATTGCATTGTACACGACCAATCAATCTCTTTCTCCTTCTCCTCACCTGCTCCATCAACCATTGGGATCTAACTCTGCTTGAGTGGCCCTGAGGATGTTAAGCCTTTCCTTCCACAGTGTTCTCACATGCTGAACATAATCCATGTTCTCTTCCCTAACTCCATCGTCAAGTTTCTGAAAAAAAGACAGTTATAATGGAGAGTTCAATATTGTTAGCAAACTTTTTTTTTTTTTTTAAATTCAAGAAGTACATGTATAACTGTAAATGCTTGCATGTTTATATATCAGTTTGTGATAGCTTCTACCACTTAACTTAGATAATATGCATTGCCAGTCATTTTATGTTACATAACATAGTTTGTCTTCACAAAGATCCATCCAACACAATTGAATTTTTTAATTTTCAGTGCCAAACCCTTTTTCTCTCAACTAAAATAGAAAATAAATATAATTAAATAAAACAAAGGAAAACAAAATCATCCCTACTTACATGCACATGCAAAATGCACAACCACAGCTTGAATTTATAAAAAAATATTTAAAAATTAAAAATTAAAAGTTTAATAAAAGAACTAACATTACTTGACAAACAGCAGCAAGGACTATTCAACAATGCCAAAAGTTTGAGAATTTACCTGGAGCATAGAGAGAGCCTGCTCTTGCCCATCAGTGGTTAACTTGTGCAAGGCCAAGGAGATCAGTTCCTTGGTAGCTGGTGAGATGTTATTCTCAGATATCACCCTCTTCCAATTCACACTGAGAAAAAAAGATATGAATAATTCATTAACATATTGAATACTATGATTGAGATAATATGACTGAGGTCTACAGAAATTTTGTATTATATCAATCTGAATTGAAATTGTATTAAAGAGGTTAAGATGGCAAAAGGGGACTCTGAGTCAACGGTAAAACAGGAAAAGGTAAAATCAATTAATTCAGAGCCCACCGACCCAATTAAGATATTATACCAGTTTATCTGACTCTACATAAATAATTTTGTGCATTTAAATTTTATCTTCATGTACATCACAATACAATCCCAGAAAAATGTGAAATGGTTTGAATGATCTCTGACTCGTGACCTAACAAGTCCAATTATCAAGCATTTAATCTCAATGTGATTGCACATGATCATACCCCTGCTAGATTAAAGTTAGGTCCTTAAGTGGTTCAGGAAACATTGATAATAAGAATGCAAACACAATTTGGGTAAAGAACTTGTGGTTGGATGGTCGGGTCCTATTTACTACATACTTACATCTCATTGTACTCCATACAGAGAATTCTCAGTGCTGTTTGAAGATTCCATGAAGGACCTGACATACTACAAGACAAGTCAAGATCTAGATTGGCAGACTTCAAAGTAAGGGCTTTAAATTCCCACAGGTCATTGACTTCTCTGGTTCTTCGGCAAGGAAGAGGTCTGTCGTGTTGAGATTTTACTGAATCTATTACAGCACCTTCACAAAGAAATGTAAAGAGGAATATGACATGATGAAATAATGCATTTGATAAACACAGGAACAATGCTTTGGTGAAGTGAAGCAGAAGCAGACAACAAGATTATTCTAAGAACAATATTAAACAACTTGTATTTATTGCAAAAGAAAGTGTTAACAATAAAGTTTGATCCTCTTTCTAACACAACAAACCAAATGGTCATGTTCTTGATTGAAATTTTCACATCATCTTCATAAATGATGAAATCATAATTCATTTCAACAGAGATATATTATTTTTCTAATAACGGGACTCTTATCCTCATTTGCATATCATTAAACAGACTCTTTTTTTTCTTCTTAATTTATGTCTATCTGTATTTCATTTCTTCCTTTCTTTATCTAATTTCTTTCTTTCTTTCTTTCTTTCTTCATTACATTAAATCATTCGTTTTTGATCCTTCATTTATTGATTGGTTTAGTAATTTCTTTATTTACTAATCACTCATTCATTAATTTTTGTAGGGCCTACATGTACAGGTATCTATGTATTCATTCATTCATTCAGAAATGCATTCTTTGTAAATAACCGGGGTGGCCTCGTAAGGGATTAAAACTCTGTTTAGAAGAGGGTCCTCCATTTAAATACCACAGTCACCTCTCCCAAAAAATATTAATTCTGTAAAAAGCTCACCTAGCTCAAAGCTAACAGCATCATGTGGGTTGGATGGGATGACGAAGCCGTACTCTAGGAGAAGGTTAACATTGTCATGGGGACCGTAATGAATGAAGACTTGATCATAGGCCTGGTAGCTGTCTAGGGTCTTGATCCGATAGCAATTAGAAACAGGGTCGAATCCAGCACTTACCTGGTGGAGAGGAAAACAAAGAAACAATAACTTATTAGTGGATAGCTCTTACATCTTATCTTATTGTTAATGAAAGTAATGAGATAGAGAAAATTGAATTAAATTAATCATCTACAATCAGCTACTCTGACTTATATTATCTTATTCAAGGTAATGTTTTCTTTCTCTACATCTCTTTGGTCATTAAAATTGAAACTGTTTATACATTACTTCGGAATTCTCTCATTTCAAAAGGGTTCCATAGCCAAACGATTAAAACTGTAACTACCGGTATACTTTCCCACTAGGTAAACTGTATACAATAGTTTGTACAGAATTACATTATTAGGCTTCTGCAAAATATCAACAAACCTCAGCTCCTGGAGAATGGTTGAGCAAGTCCAGAAAAGGAGCTAGTGCAAAGTCATCACTTGCTTTAGAATCAAATGCCTCACAGCCACTAGGCTTCATGTAGACAGATCTTGAGTTAATAGCAAACCAGGCCCAGACGAAGGAGTCAAAGCTGAAGACACTGCAATACTGAGGAAAGGTTCTCTCAATGTCTTCAAACAGACATGAAGCATTCACGAACGCAGACCGAATGTCCTGCAGTTGGTTGATCGCTCGGCTCCGTGCGATGGTGGGAAGCACATCAAAGTCGGCTTGTTTAGTGGAACCAAACACTGGTGTTGTGAAGTCCTTTGGCAGGACATTGATGTATGGATACCAGAAAGAGGATTTGCCCTTTGACCTCTCTGTAATGAGGAAAGCACAAACCACTTGGTACGGTGTTGGTTTCTGCCGTTGCCTGCAAAGTTGGAGAGATTGAATTTGCCATGAAAATGTTGATAATTAAGTTCTTCACAATCAGTAGTAAGATTACCCATTTCAGTTAGCTGTCACTGGCCGTACTGAAAGCCGTACAACAATAGTAACAGCGCCATCTACGACAAAGGTCTGAAGAAGCTTGCAGCATGGCAATCCAAACCCAAACAGGTAATTCTACAAATGATTGTATAGAAAGAATCAATTTTCAAATTACATGACCAATCAGATGAACCTCTTCAGTGAATTGCCATGAATGTTTTCTTGGTGATTTCTGTTTTGTTATTATGGCTGTATTTGTCATTGTTTATCTTTAATCAGTGGTATCGAGTAGCAAGATTCAATCAATTTAAGAAAGAAAGACAATTTTTACTGAAGGAAACATTAAGTTTAGATTTTATTCATTGGGGAGAGGGGGAATGATGAACTGCCTATAGGGGCAATGATATGTTAACTTGATGGCCAATCATATAGCAGCTCTCAGTATCTACAATGTACTTGTAGAATCTGTGGCATTAGGCCAAAAAAAAAAAGTTGTTTGGTTGTCCTCGATTGCTTTTCTGGAGTAGGGGCGGGCGGGCGGATTTTTTTTTTTTTTTTTTTTTTTTTTTCTCCATTTGTTTTCTTCTTCATATGGACTCATTTCTTCCTATTTATTTTCATTTTTTTGTTCAAATCATGAAGCCAATATTATTATTATTTAAACACAAAAAAATCCCGACCAAAAATCATGAATTGCCATGTCAATATTCATTTTCATTTTCGCTGTTTCGAGGTAGTTTTCGGCTATAGCGAGGCAGTTTTCGTCTGTATGTAAACGACGCGTCGTTCCTTCGCCCGCCGCTTGTTCGGCGGCGGAGCAGGTATCCCACGCCAGAGCTCGCGGCGCCAAAACTATCCTGTGTGGTGATCCGACTGCAATGATTTAATACGTGCGGGAGACACTATTGATCTTGCGATACACGAAAAATAGTGATCTAAATCTGAAAAATACTTGAAATACAGCTCAGGTTTTGGTACCCATCTTCCTTACAGACACGCGTAAGATATTCGATTTTTCAGATTCAGGTAGCGGGACTGCCGATTACATCGCTAAAATGTGATATTTAAGGATACATTTTCTATTGCAAATGTGGTTCTCCTGTGACTCTGATATGTTTTGTATGTGTGTGATATGTGTATTATGCTATGTATTTTAAAGTGATTTTACCACGCATACAACGGACCCACCGAAAACTGCCACCCGGCCGAAAACTCCCTCCTCTTCTCTATTAAAGACATAATATTGCGTACTAAAAGGACCAAATTGGCGACGGGACACATTTTGATCCTTGCAACATGCATAAAATGGTATGTTTGGCGTTTAAAATTGCTCCAAAATAAATGTATATTCTTTAAAAAAAAAAAAATCTTAAAAAAAAAAAAATACGAGCGGGCCGAAAATGAGGGGCGGGCGGTCGAGGACAACCAAATGATTTTTTTTTTTTGGCCTTATACTGGCATACATTGAATCTCTGCAGTATTAATGTAGATGTACATGTAAACAGTACTTTTTCATGCAAACACCTAACGTCTGCTGCGACTGACAAAAAATCAGTAAATATCAACCCAAAAAGTCCATACCTCTTTATAATTGGTCCTAATTCAGTGTTCAATACATCTTTGGCTGTCACAAGCAGATGACGGGGAATCTCAACTATGGAGTCAGCAGGCTATAAAGAGGAAATGAGTATAAAGAACATTTACACTTCAACATGCGGTCTGATATGGGCCCTCATACATGTATTGCAGTCATATGAAACATTAAGAAATGTACAATTTTCTTTAAAGATACTATGTCCCTTTTGCAGCCAAAATCAAATTCTGTAGAACTTTGCAGGAATTATGAATATGTCATGATGTCCTATCTGTGAAATTTAAACGTTAGCAGTGTCCTAATATTCAAATTATGCAAGGAAACCCGTTTACTTGCTAGACTTCACTGTCAGACACTATTGAGTGACTGACTGGCTTTTTCATCTTTGGTAATAACATACATAAAATGAGCTGTAAAGGGTACATGAGCATTTGTCTACATCAATAACCCACTTCTTGTAATGGCCAAAATTAAACTGATTGAATCTTTGCGCAGCATAAAACGTACGACCATTCGGTACAATGGTCTGAAAATCAGACTATTACTTACTGGCTCTATAGCTCCTAAGTCGATTCGACAACTAATAGTCGTTATTTTCCCACTTAAAGACATTTTCAAGCCCCCCTTTTTTTAGGGAAGTTCTAAATTAGTATTGTCTTTCAAATGCCGTAGGAATTTAACCTTTTCATTTTTTTGGCCTGCAAATGGGACATAGTACCTTTAAATCTACCTCTCAAGAGCTATAATATATGAAGTATTTTTTATGGTGTTAATATTGCATACCAATGTTTGCTACCTTGTGCAATCTCATGGCAAGATTTTGGGAAGAGCATGAAACAAGAGAATTTGGAAGGGGTTTACACTGCAGCATGCCATATGGGCCCTCATGCACACTTTTAAAGAAAAAAAATGTACAATCTTTCTTAATATCTGCCACTCAAAGAGCTACTACAGTAAGTCATCTTTACTTTTGCTATCCTGTGCAATCTCATGGCAAGATTTAGGGAACAGCATGAAACAATAGCATTCATATTAAGGGGTTTATCATTAGAGGTGAACAACTGGACATAGTCTTTTGCTTTCATATTCAAAGACATAACCATGTTCAACTTCTTACCCTCAAGCTCTTTCTTGCCATCAAGCCTCGTCCAGTATCTGTATTGGTAGAATTTTGTAGAAATGGTTTTTATATTTGTATAGATCTTAAGAATCAGCTAACAAGGGTAGCACTGGAAAAATCTCCTAAAATACACTGTATCTTCATTTTTGATTTTTTTTTTTTTTTTTTTTTTTTTTTTTTTTGATTTTTTTTTTTTTTTTTTTGATTTTTTGATTTTTGATTTTTTTTGATTTTTTTTTTGATTTTTTGATTTTTTGTTAAATACAGGAGGACCTTTCTGAATATGTATTTACTGACGCTTTTCACATACATGTTTTAGACAGGGCTGGACACATGCACATCCCCCTAAACTCTAAAACTTCAACAAAAAAGATAACAGAGGCCCAATTTATGCAGACCATAAAATTGCAATCCTTCTGTGAAAAAATGGTAATGTGGAGCACAGTATTTCTTTGAAGAAGGACCTAATGTAAAACTGTTAGAACGTAAGGTGATATCTAGTGGAAGACTATCTGAATTACTACAAACTATGATTGCATGTGTTACAATTGTGTTTACCAGAAAAGACGGCAGGTTTCAGACAACAACCCTTGCAGTTAAATCCATGTTCTTTCATCCACTTCATCAGTCTAATGTATTGCTCTTCATGGTCAACTGGTACTAATAAAGATGAGAGAGAAATAAAAGAGGATGGAAAAGAAGATGATGGAGAAAGATGATGAATAAGAAAGGAGATGATGAAGAAGAAAGAAGATGGGAAAGGGGATGATGAGGAAAAGAGACAGAGAAAGAAGATGGAGAAAGGAGATGACAGAAAAAAAGGTGATGGGGAAAGTATATAATGGAGGAAAAAGATGGGAAAGGCGATAATAGAAAAAAGAGATGATAGTTAAAGAAGACGTACATGTAGGAGAGAGATGATGATGAAAAAGATGCTTGATGGAGAAAGAAGATAATGGAGAAATAAGATGGGGAAATAAAATGATGGGGAAAAGAGTAGATGGAGAAAGAAGATGATTGACTGATTGATTGATTGATTTTAAATCGACAAGCTTCCAACATACAACAATATACAAGAATAACAGATCAAAATTAAGTCAGCTTGAACAAGATAACCCACGAAAGCTCAAGAGCTTATTTCCAGTGGGGTCCCCGACATACATGTACAAAATTAATAAGTTAAAATAGTAATATTTACAGACAAATAAGAAAGAAACAAAATTATTAAATATAATGATGATGATAATAATAACTTTAAACTGATGATAGAAATGATAAGTATAAGAAGAAAAAGAAGAAGGAGAAGAAGAAAAAGAGGAGGAGGAGGAGGAGGAGGAGGAGGAGGAAGGAGAGGAAAATAATGATGAATATATATGTTGAATTTCTATAACGTACAAAAACACAAGTACATGTATATATATATATACAAAATTAGAAAGTATGAACCGGCAGAAGAATAAAAAACACATAAAATCTGTATTCAGGCTAATTCAAAATTCAATCATACATGTATATCACATGTCATTCGCTTCTCTCCTCTGACTCTCGAGTGTTAGGTATTCCTTTAATTTCCTCTTAAAATGAGCAAAGTTTTCTATTTCCTTTATCATTAGGAAGGGAATTCCAATGTTTTATGGCATTGTAATAAAACGAATTTCCAATACTACCTACAGTTTCTGGTAAGTTAAAGTTGAATCTGCTATTTCTTGTATTATAATCATGTAAGTCAGTAACACGATGGGGAAATAAGATGGGAAAATAAGATAATGGGGAGAAGAGTAGATGGAGAAAGAAGATGGAGAAAGAAGATGATAAAAGAAAATGACAGAGAAAGGAGATGATGGGGAAAGAAGATGGGGAAAGAAGATGGAGAAAGAAGATCATGAGTAAAGGAGATGATGGGGGAAAAAGATGATGGGGAAAGGAGATGATGGAGAAAAGAGATGATTGATAAAGATTATCAACGGAGAAAGAAGATGGGGAAAGATGACAGAGAAAGAAGATGATGGGGAAAGGAGATGGAGAAAGAAGATCATGAGTAAAGGAGATGATGGAGAAAAAAGATGATGGAGAAAGAAGATGATGGGGAAAGAAGATGATGGGGAAAAAAGATGATGGGGAAAGGAGATGATGGGGGAAAAAGATGATGGAGAAAGAAGGTGATGGAGAAAGAAGATGATGGGAAAATAAGATAGGGAAATGAGATGATGGGGAAAAGAGTATATGGAGATTATATAACAAGATGATAAAAGAAGATGATAAAAGAAGATGATAAAAGAAGATGAAAGAAGATTCATGACAGAGAAAGGAGATGATGGAGAAAGGAGATGATGGAGAAAGAAGACGATTGACAGGTAAAGGAGATGATGGAGAAAGAAGATGATGGGGAAAGGAGATGATGGAGAAAGATGATGGAGAAAGAAGACGATTGACAGGTAAAGGAGATGATGGAGAAAGAAGATGACAGGTAAAGGAGATGATGGAGAAAGAAGATGATTGATAGGGAAAGGAGATGATGGAGAAAGAAGATGATATGGAAAGGAGATGATAGAGAAAGAAGATGATATGGAAAGGAGATTATGGAGAAAGAAGATGATTGACAAGTAAAGGAGATGATGGAGAAAGAAGATGATTGACAGGTAAAGGAGATGATGGAGAAAGAAGATGATTGATAGGGAAAGGAGATGATATGGAGAAAGAAGATGATATGGAAAGGAGATGATGGAGAAAGAAGATGATTGATAGGGAAAGGAGATGATGGAGAAAGAAGATGATGGAGAAAGAAGATGATATGGAAAGGAGATGATGGAGAAAGAAGATGATGGGGAAAGGATGCGATGAAGAAAGAAGATGATTGATAGCAGTGGCGTAATGAGCAAAAAAGTTGGGGGGGGGCTGGCAGACAAACAAAAAATCCGCATCACCTCATTCTTACATGCAGGCCCCGCTGAACCATTTTTAAAGTGGGTGGGGGAGGCTAAAGTATTTACGATCAGGTAGAGCGTAGTGTAAATTGGCGTGGGGTCTAGGGGTAAAGCCCCGGCAGGGGTCCAGGGGGCTGAGCCCCCTGAAACTCAGGGATATGAGGCATTTTATAACGGTCATTGAGCATTCAGGGGCAGGCCTTAGGCCCCTGGTGGGTCGAGGGGGCAGAGCCCCCGGAAGCGCAGGAGTTTTAGGCATTTAATTACGGTCAGATAAGCATATTTTGATACCCTATTTGTGCCACTGGCAGGTCACTAGTTGGCGTGGGGTCCAGGGGGCGGAGCCCCCGGAAGCTCAAGGGTTTTAGGCAATAAATCACTGTCAGATGAGTACCCAGGGGCCTGACTTAGGGCCATTGGTTGGGTCCAGGGGGCAGAGCCCCTGGAAGCTCAGGGGAGTATATTTTGATACCTTATTTGTGACACTGGCAGGACACTAATTGGCGTGGTGTCCAGGGGGCGGGGTCCAGGAGGCGGAGCCCCAAGAAGCTCAGGGGTTTTGGGCTTTTAATCACGCTCAGATGAGCATATTTTGATAACCTATTTTGTGACACTGGCAGGTCACTAATTGGAGTGGGTTCCAGGGGGCTGAGCCCCCAGAAGCTCAGGGGTTTTAGGCAATAAATTACGGTCAGATGAGCATATTTTGATACCTTTTTGTGACACTGTCAGGTCACTAATTGGCTTGGGTCCAGGGGGCGGAGCCCCCGGAAGCTCAAGGGTTTTTGGCATCGAATAACGGTCAGATGAGTATCCAGGGGCCCGCCTTAGGGCCCTTGGTTAGGTCCAGGGGGCAGAGCCACCAGAAGCTGAGGGGTTTTAGGCATTTAATTACGGTCAGATGAGCATATTTTGATAACCTATTTGTGACACTGGCAGGCACTAATTGGCGTGGGCCGTGGGGTCCAGTTGCGGAGCCCCCAGAAGCTCGGGGGGTTTTAGGCATTAAATTACCGTTAGATGAGCATCCAGGGGCCCACCTTAGGGCCATTGGTTGGGTCCAGGGGGCAGAGCCCCTGGAGGCTCACGGGTTTTAGGTGTTTAATTACGGTCAGATGAGCATATTTTGATATCTTTTTTGTGACACTGGCAGGACACTAATTGGCGTGGGTTCCAGGGGGCGGAGCCCCCGAAGCTCAAGGGTTTTTGGCATTGAGTAACGGTCAGATGAGTATCCAGGGGCCCGCCTTAGGACCCTTGGTTGGGTCCAGGGGGCAGAGCCCCTGGAGGCTCAAGGGTTTTAGGCGTTTAATTACGGTCAGATGAGCATATTTCGATAACCTATTTGTGACACTGGCAGGTCACTAGTTAGCGTGGGCCGTGAGCCCCCAGAAGCTCGGGGGGTTTTAGGCATTAAATTACCGTTAGATGAGCATCCAGGGGCCCACCTTAGGGCCAAAGGTGGAATTCAGGGGACAGAGCCCCTGGAAGCTCAGGGGTTGTAGGCATTTAATCACGGTCAGATGAGCATATTTTGATACCTCATTATTTTGTGACACTGGCAGGTCACTATTCTTTCTTTCCTTCTCTCTTTCTTTCTATTTAGGTGGTCGACAGACCACCTATCGATTTCGTCAGAATTTTCTTTCTTTATTATTATTATTATTTCTTTATTTATTTTTATTTCTTTCACCCCCCATTTTTTGTGCACACGATTACTCAATATCTAACCACCCGATTTCTTTCAAATTTGAGACACGCATAGGTCATTGTCATAAGACGTGACAGCCGCATTTTTAAGTTCATCAAATAATCGTGACGTCATCCAGGCGCCATTTTGTGAATTTTTTCGAAAATCAACTCAAAATTTTGAAAAGCTCCAAATCATCTCAAAATTATTTTGTATACGTTTTAGGCCATTTAGAGCATTTCCCCAAAAATCGCGCACACGCGCATGCGCGCGCGTTTTTGTTCGTAATGGTCGTAGGCAACCTAGAATCGCCGTTTTTTTGTCTATCATAGTATTGCCCATTTTTTTTTCGAACAATTTGTTAATACCATGTTTACCTTTTTATGACCATTAATAAAGGAATGAGCGTCTGTTCAAGATAAATGTCCGTGCGTGCGAGCTCTTGTAATACATAGCAGATATGGGCAAAAACATGCCTATACAAAATCCATTATAGCTCTTTAGGATGCCCATTGACCCCTAATTTTCTTTTCATATTTAGATAGAGTATGAATCGTAGATATGATTTCATGTCTCATTCGGCCATTAAATATATCGTGACATCATCATAATGGCCTTGGAACTCAAAAAACGAATTTTCATATTATGACGTCAGCATATTAATGGAAAATTGATTGTATCTCTGTAAATATTGATCGATTTTCTTCCAAATTTCGATATGTTGTAGCTGAGACGATTCTCTCAAAGACAAGTTATTCAGATTACACGACAGACCACCTAATTTGTCCTAAATGACGAATTAAATTTCTGGTTCTCTTTAGTATACTTTTTCCAAAAAAGTGGGGTGTAGCTCGAGGCCCCGGAGCCCCGTCGTTTTGCGGGCCCTGCCATGTAGGCCTCTAAATAAGCATATTTCTTGCCTCCCCTTGTTTTCACCCTTTTCTTTTCTTCTTCCTCTTTTTTTGTTCCCTTTTAGCTCTCCTCTTTCCCTTTCCCTTCTCTCTTTTTTTTTGGCGGGCGGGGAGGCAAGGGCCTTTGCCCCCGATCCACAACTTGTTGGCGGGAAAATTGCAACTGATATCCCCCTTCTTTTATTTTGTTCTTCCTCTTTTTTTTTCCTTCGCTTTATCTCCTCTTTACCTTTTTTCTCTCCCTTTCCTTCCTTCTCTCTTATTTCGTTGATGGGGGGCAACAGCCTGGGAGGCAAGGCCCTTCGCCCCCTGGATCCACGCCTGTGGAAAATTCCCTCCGGAAATGACCCTCCTCGCCACATCCAAAACAAACCCTGGGCACAGGCGACTGCGCATTACCGCGTACCGACTAGAGCTGCCGCGATCTTCTCTAAGCTTTTCTGTAGGCCGGACATACGGGTATCCATACTTTTCGCTAAAACTGGATATACGGGAATATCTAGTAGGGTCATTCCATGTCAAATCACCCAAAAAATCTGAAAATCTTAACCCGACCATTTTTGATTTTGATGAAACTTAGTGTACTTGTTGAGTGTGATCTCACAGCACCAAATCTCAAATTTTAGGTCAATCGGGTGAGGGTTTGGGAGATACGGCCCACCAAATTTTGAGATTTTTGCAAAAATGGGGTGGCGGGCCTACCTTTGAACCCTTGTATCTCGGAACTAATGGGTCAATCTTCACAAAATTGGTATTGTTGGAAAGGGTATTCAATAAGGATTCCAAATCTGCCATCATTTTGAAGATTGATACATGTTGAGGTACTTTGACCTCTTGACCTAAGATTTGACCTTGAAATTGACCTTGTGGATCACGTGACCTTGACAACATTTTTCATGAAATGTAATCTCTGACATGTTCACTAAAACATATAAAAGTTTCAGAGATATAATATTTTTTGTTTAGGAGCAATAAGGATTGAAAGCATCCATACTCACAGATATTCACAATAAACCCTATTATAATGTATACAATACATGCAATATGCACTGTACAACATACATCTTCCACATGCTTTTTGTTCTAGTCATATCCATCCTAAATGTCAGCAGTACTTAAATAGAAATATAATGAGAAGTTCATATAGGCCTAAAGGGTTAACAGGATGTATGGCTTCAGGCCTCTGAGTCGGTTCTAGGACAATTACCCCTGGAAAATTACCCCCGGAAAACTACCCTCTAAGGACAATTACCCCCCTATTCGTTAAAGGGAAGTCCAGTCTGATAAGTTGGTTTTAATCAAAGCAGATTTTTTTTTTTATTCTTGGGGTAATTTTCTTGGGGTAATTGTCCTAGGGGTAATTTTCCGGGGTAATTGTCCTCGGGGAGACAGCTTGTCCTAGGAGGTAATTTTCTGGGGTAATTGTCCTCTGGGTGTGATAGTCCTTGGGGGTAATTTTTTTGGGGTAATTGTCCTCAGGGGGACATTTCCTGGGGTTCATTTTCCAGGGGTGATTGCACAGGGGTAATTGTCCTAGAACCGACTCAGAGGCCTGAAGCCATACATCCTGTTAACCCTTTAGGCCTATATGAACTTCTCATTATATTTCTATTTAAGTACTGCTTACATTTAGGATGGATATGACTAGAACAAAAAGCATGTGGAAGATGTATGTTGTACAGTGCATACTGCATGTATTGTATACATTATAATAGGGTTTATTGTGAATATTTGTGAGTATGGATGCTTTCAATCCTTATTGCTCCTAAACAAAAAATATTATATCTCTGAAATTTGTATATGTTTTAGTGAACATGTCTGAGATTACATTTCATGAAAAATGTTGTCAAGGTCACGTGATCCACAAGGTCAATTTCAAGGTCAAATCTTAGGTCAAAAGGTCAAGGTACCCCAACATGTACCAATCTTCAAAATGATGGCAGATTTGGAATCCTTATTGAATACCCTTTCCAACAATACCAATTTTGTGAAGATTGACCCATTAGTTCCTGAGATACAAGGGTTCAAAGGTAGGCCCGCCACCCCCATTTTTTAAAAAATCTCAAAATTTGAGGGCGTATCTCCCAAACCCTCACCCGATTGACCTAAAATTTGAGATTTGGTGCTGTGAGATCACACTCAACAAGTACACTAAATTTCATCAAAATAAAAAATGGTCGGGTTAAAACCATTGGGTGATTTGACATGGAATGACCCAGTAGTGTTTCTGTTAGTGGCCACTAAGGCCCATTAGTGACTATAAAAAACGTATGCTCTTCCTGGCTATTTGGGAATGTGTCAGATTGCAACAGAAATGGAGAAACGCGCATTTTGTTGAAAATCATGTGATATCACATACATTTATAAATCACTTGTATGGAATTGAAAATAAGTCATGCTTTAATTTTATTTGGAGGGGGCTAGCGCCCAAGCTCCCCACCAGTACGCAAGTGATTGATAGGGAAAGGAGATGATGGAGAAGAGAGAGTTTTACATGTAGTTCTGTGTCGACTTTTATAATTCAATACATAAATGACTAAATCTTTTTGCACAATGATCTGCCAAGACTGATTTGAGGTATTTTGACACATACAATGTCCTTGGCCTGGCATGGCCATGGCCAAGGGTAAGGCCTATTTTTCAAGTTAGGTAATTTAATCAATGCCAATCGTAACTGATCGAGAGAAGCATCAATAATATATATACGGATTACAGATTAATATTAGTCTATCAATCATAGATTTAACATTTTTGATTTAGTATACCGGTAGGTCCAGCAGATCTGCACAGAGTCAGACTCAGAGATAAGAATTACGATAATTAACAATAACATAATTAACACTTAGTCTAGATCTATATAACATAATGATTAACACTGAACAGTGATTAATATCAATTTCATTGTTATCGTATATAATATGACTGGTAAGTGGTATAGACTAGATCTAGGTCTATAGACTATAGTGGTATTTCTTGTCTTGTGCCATTGATTGAGCAGTTTGTTGTCTTGAGCTTTAACAATGAAGGATGCACTTTTAGTTTTACGGAAGAAGAAATGCAGGTGCTGACGTCTAGAATTTATTTTAAGAGTGACAAGTGCAGTGTCATGATAAAATGTCAATTTATCATGACACTGCACTTGAATTTTCGGGGCCGTTTCGGCAAATTTTCTTGGGTTCGCAGGCCGCTCGGAAAAACTTGGCGGAGTGTAAGACGTTCATTCATAAGACGTTCATTCATAAGAATAAATTAAGCGCCGAAGCTGCCATGCAACTACCGGTCCCGAGCCTATTTCAGCGGTCAGCTGGGCCAGACGGCCGGGAGGCGGTCGGCGAGCGTTGACTGTCACAAGTACCCTATCTATGTATGTCTGCAAACATTCACGTCGCAATCTCACAGCTGATAACAAGTATTTAAAAAGTTCCAAGACTAGCTTTTTCACTATCAAAAACTTCAAATATAGCTATAAATTTCGAATAAATCTTAAAAGGAGCTTTGCTTACCCGGTTTGTTGAATAATTTGATATTTTTCCTCCGTCGACACTGCCGTCTCATGATTCAGTACTACTGTACTACGTACATGTGCAGAATGTGACGTCATATGTGCTTCATGCATATTCATTAACTGCCCGCCAAGCTTCAAAACAAGTGACGCGGAGATGAATGTCTTGAAAGATTCCGCAAAAGATGATGCCAACGTTTGCAGTGAAGAATTGCCTGTTGTATTCCAATGTCAGAGCTATAAATCAATTTTGAGTGATTCCTTGGCTTTTCTAATCGCGAATGAAGATTTGAAAACCATCACCGTGAATCGTGAGTATTATTTATTAATGCATTGCCCCCACGTGCAGACATCTGTGTGAGCCATGCGATGATGCATGCATATGCATAACTCCGACGCCGGAGCTCCCCGGAGTCACACATAGCTGCATCGCTATCCTGGCTGTGTATTAAAACCCGTTTTATTGATCTCAACATTTCAAACACCACTGTACAAAATTAAACTGATTTCACTCAAAATTAGTACTTTAGTGACAATTGATGACACCTAAATAGCAGTAAAATACAATTTTTTCAACTCACCGATGTCAGAAAGAATAATTTAAAAATTAAAATCGTAGATCTAAGTCCACTGTCAAACTTGCTTACAGTTTTATCGGCTTGATTGTGTGCATTTGTGTGTTGTAAGTCTATTGACTATTCACGTGTGAAATTGCTGCCTATTATCTGCAGTTAAGCCCAGCGCTAGAGGTCCATACACAGTATTGACTCTATGCTTTGCTGGAGTGCCCGGAGTTAGCATATGCATAGCCCCATGACTCGATCCGCGCCGCTGCAGCTTGCAGCTGCATGCACTTCACTAGACCGAAAATTTCTGTCTCTTTCATTCGTTAGCCTCTGATTTGGGTAGGGTCGGCTCCTCTCTTTAGAGACAGAAGCAGACCATAGGGATAGGCGCTCCTGTGCAAACTCGTGTTACGGATCACCAAACACCGGCCAAATTCCGGCCAAACTTTTGGACTAAAATTGTAAAAAGTAAAATGTGTAACTATTATTGTTAATGTCATGTCACTTTAGCGGATTCATATCTGATGCATTTATTTTTGAAAATTAGGTCTAGGCTAATATACATCGGTTCCACTTACCAGATTGACTGTATGATTAAGGGTCTTTTTCCCCTGGTTTTCGTCGAATTGAACTCCGCTCCGTGTTGAAATTTTTGCAGCGCATGCGTAGTATAATTTCAACACGGAGTGGATTTCAATTTCGACGAAGAAAACCGGGGAAAAAAGACCCTTAAACGCATCATACAGTCAATCTGGTAAGTGGAACCGATGTATATTAGCCGAGACCTAATTTTCAAAAATAAATGCATCGGATATGAATCCGCTAAAGTGACATTTTAGTCCAAAAGTTTGGCCGGAATTTGGTGTTGAGATCCGTAACACCAGTTTGCACAGGAGCGCCTATGGTCTGCTTCTGTCTCTAAAGAAAGGAGCCAACCCTACCCAAATCAGAGGCTAACGAACGAAAGAGACAGAAATTTTCGGTCTAGCACTTCACATGCACACCAGCACCAGCAGAGCCAAAGCCTTAAAGGCCTAAAGTTAAGCCTAAGTCAATACGCATTAGCATTGACCATTATACTTTGCTGGAGTGAGCCAGGCAAGGTGCTGTACGTTCGCCTATGACTAAGTCAATGAGCGCAAAAAGCGGAACATAGGCGCTGCTTTTCCGGTGACGGCGGCGGCGGCGGCGTCACCATCAAAAACTTATCCTTAGGATAAATTTTTGAATTTTTAATATAATTTTGAAAGTATAAGTTCTTATTTAATGAAACTTAAACTAAAGAGTTATCAAGTATCCCCAATCATGTCTGAATTTCAGGTCACTAATGACTAAGTTATGGTCTAAGGTCATTTTAGGTGAACAAACTTGTCTATGTCGTGGCAAGATTTTGAATTTTTAACATAATTTTGAAAGTATACATTCCATTCCTCTACCATGAAACTTGAACATAAGGGTTATCAAGTATCACCAATCATGTGATTAGTCTTTTAGGTGACAAGGTCAAGGTCAAATGTCATTTCAGGTCTGCAAACTTTGACCTTGTTGTGGCATCAACATAAAGATTTTGAATTTTTAGCATAATTTAAAAAAGTGTTTGTTCAAATTCCATGAAACTTGTACCCAAGGGTTATCAAGTATCACAAATCATATGACACAAATTCCAGGTCACAAAGTCAAGGTCAAAGGTCATTTTAGGTCAGTAGACTTGGATTATGTTTTCACAACTTAATATGAGAGTTAATAAATCAATTTTTCTTATTTGTTCATATATTTCATTAAAGTTATCAATCTTGGTACAAATAATAGTAAATACTTCTTCTGATAATTCTTAGTAAATATTCACTTTAAAATGCTGATTATATTCAGAAGATTTCATTTTTGGGGGCCTGCTAATAGGCGACCCTGCCTATAAATAATGTCCCAACCTCAATTTGTCTTAATATCGTATTGCGTAATGTAGGCGAGACCGCCGAGAGCGTTTCCCTTGTTATAGACTAGATCTAGATCTATAGATCTACATGTAGGTGAAGTAGGTCTAGACCTACATGTAGTCTATTTATTTATTTGTTTAATGATTATTTATTAACTTAATTATTGAGGTATATATGTCATCACTTACATGTTTTGTTTTGTTTTTAACTAAAAAGACTCTAGATCTATTATCATTTCTCATTTATTATTTGTTATTTTGCCTACTTAATCCTCACTAAATGGATATGATTTAGATCTACTAGACTAGAGGAGGGAGATTTCAGCCAGGGGAAGTTTTCGGCCACTTCAGCACTTCTTGTTTTCTAAATTCTATGTTCGCTCGAGCTCGAAGAGAAATTCACAGGTACTGCATAGCGATAGCCCCAGGTACCGAAACTGCAAAGATCTGGTGTTCACAAGTAAGTACATCTGCTCCTAATTATCCTTTAAAATTTGACATACGGTATTGGACGTCGAGTCTAATTTAGAGCTTTCTTACGTGTGCAGCCAATGCACTTGTTAATTGATATCCTGGCCCCTGGGTACCCGGGGATGGCCGGGACTTTGCTGCCTTGTCGTCGGGGAGTTGACCCTTTTTTTCGCCCGGGGGTACTAGGCGTATGCCGGGACTTGTTGAGGGAGTTCACGCATGACCAAAGGCCAGGATTTGGGGGCCGGGAGTTGGGGTTTAGCTAAAGAGATGGCCGTGACTTGCCGTGGCCTTTCATCCACTGGAAACAGGGGCCGGGGCAAGTAGGCAGGGGTTTGCTAAACGCATTGCCCCCGCATTGCCTTGCCTGTTGGCTGGGAAACTTCAGTGCAATTGTTTATTTTATAAACTTGCGTTTGGATGAGCTCAACATCAGCACTGCAGCCCAATAGCTGTATGCTCCTCAATATTGACACCGGCATTGGTCCGGTATAGTGTATTTTAATGTTTTAAAAATTAAACCCGTGCAATGCCATGCAGAACGTATAATTATAAAAATCACAGTTTAAAAATAAATACCAAACGGCCATGCCCTATTTTAAACAGTGGCCGCATGCCCTTTGGCTCCCGATCTGAAGTTTAACAAGTTTTTAAAGCCCAAGAATGGAATACATATAATAGGATGATTATCACTGACTGAAAGTGAAGTCAGTGCCAGTGGCAGTGCTGTGACTCGTACTCGTGCAAGCGGCAACCCCATAGTCCTGGGGTGAGCTACCCGTAGGTTCCTGTACCTGTAGGTATGCATGCAGCTAGCTCACATCGCCTCATCGACTTGTCTTTATTAAAGTGTACCGTACGCAAAAGTCACATCACAACTCAAAAGACACGCACAGAAAATACACATTTTTCTTCATTAAATTCACTTTATTTAAAGGTATTACAAAGTTTTGGTACGGGGTCATGAATTTGGTTCAAATGAACATATTGGAAGCATTATGCGATTTTACAATATTCAATGATCGTTGTCGCGGTTGAAATCGAGTCTTAAGTGATGAAATTGTATATAATAAACTCTTTATGTTGTATAGCGCCCTCTCAAGACTGATATTACTTTAGCTTTAAAACAATGTTTCTTTACTACAATCGACCGATTTGCTAATCCCGTTTGGAAATTATATATCAGAACTGCATATTCTGAAATTTTCATGGTCGCAGCTACCATGGAATGGCCTTAGGCGCTATTTGAAATATTTGAAATTTACCGGGAGCACCGGTAAATTTTGATTATTCAATTTGCTCTAAAGCAGAAGTGTTTTAGGGGCTAAATTTTTAGTGCTTATAATACATCCACAGGGGCATCCAAATATATCAAAAATTTAAAGAATTACTCTCCGTCCAATTTCAAAATTTCCCAAAACTTTGCATTACCTTTAATCAAACCAACATAATATCATCATTCAAATGAGCTTAGTCTACAGAAAAATCATGAAAAGATGACTTCTAAGTATATATTTTTTGAGATATTAGCACAAAAGCAAGATCGAAATTTGTGTGTGGTCGGAATAGGAAGCCCTATCAATCGGGGTCCGTTTGGCATCGCTACTTCAAGCTTGAGCCGGGCTTGGTGCTCTTTGCCCGGCTAGCGGGGGTCGGGACTTGGCCGGGACTTGGCCGGGGTATCAATTGACAAGTGCATAAGACGGTAAGGAAGTAAAGGACTTACCTAGACCTCGCTTATTCTTTAACTCATTGTATTTACGGTAAAATCTCTTGTAATCTAGAGCTCTTGGGCTACAGTCCTCTGTATATTGCAACCATTTTGCAACTGAAGCCTAAATTTGTGTGTTCAAGCTATTGAAATTCCAGCTTGCTGCAAGAGGGCAGCAGCTGGAGTTTTCGGCCACACAACAACATAAGGTGCGAAATTCGCACAACCGACTCGCTGCTATGACGCAAATGA
This sequence comes from Mesocentrotus franciscanus, assembly GCA_037976565.1. Taxonomy (NCBI): domain Eukaryota; kingdom Metazoa; phylum Echinodermata; class Echinoidea; order Camarodonta; family Strongylocentrotidae; genus Mesocentrotus; species Mesocentrotus franciscanus. Next base: position 26,989,677 of record CP137671.1, read on the forward strand.
AGATGAGGAAAGCAAAGACGAATGAGATGGTGTAAAGAAAATTGATATTGCTTTAAATTTTAAAAAATATGAAATTTGAAACAATAAAAATTATAAATTATAAATAAATAGTCAAAATCTAGGGTCTAAAATGATGATGATAATGAGAGAAGGGATAACATTAGGAAAAAGATTGAAAAGTTAACAAAGAAATTTTACTTTGAATATTCTGATAACCTACTTTTGTATGCTATTATCGGACTCTAGATAAAATCAATTTATCGTCTTCTTCTTTCTTTCTTTTTTTAGAACAAGAGAGATGGCTCAAGTGAGAGGAAGTTACAGAAGCAGGTATAACCAAGAGGCTTTGGAAAATGCCGTACAAAGAGTCAAGTTGGGGGATATTTCCATGAGGGAAGCTTGTCGACTCTATAAAGTTCCCAGATCCACCCTTCAGGATAAGGTACATTAAATTAAATAAAGCCATGCAGTTGATTTTATCACTTACCTAAAATGTATGTTTAAATGAAGGTATGCAAAATATCAGATAACAATTACTAAAGGTGGTTATCAAAAAAGAAATTATTCTATATACGTCTTTTGTAAGATTGGCAATAGAGGTCTACTTATGAATTTTAATAATATATAATTAATAAACATTATTATCATTATCAATTTTATAGCAATACTGTATATGATGTTTATTCCTAGGTTACAATTGGAGTTAAATTAAGAATATCAGAGTGACAGTGCTTGACAGATGATTGTATTAATGGTTTTACTAAAGTTCTTCTCTGTTTGAATTGATCTTCTAATGGTTACAATATGGAGGGTGCCTATGTTCCAGAGTTTTGTAGCTGTGTTATACTGATTATATGTATTTCTACTACCAAAACTAATGTCTTTTTGTTTATATTTTCTTTTTAGTTGGTCAATAGGGTTCCGCTTAATTGCCGTAGTGGACCGAGCCCATATCTCACTATAGCTGAGGAAGCCAACATCACTGAATGGGCCGTTAGGATGGAGAAAATCGGGTACGGACAAACCCAGAGAGATCTCAGACAGGTATAACAACATTTCTTTTAATTAAATAATTGTTAATTTACCCTAGCAATTTACCTCGGTTATTAAACAGCTCGCCTAGCCGGCTCTTTATGAAATTTATTACCCTTCTCCATTCTAATATGCCGAGTGCCTGGCTAAAAGGTAAAGGTCCCATTTTGTTTTTACAATTTTGTTTTTACAATTTTGTTTTGGTATTTTGTAAATTAATTCATTCATTTCCTTTTAATGCTGGTGATAAATGATTTTTTTTTAAAATAAATATATACTTCTTCAATCGGATCTGTGGAGTAATTTCTAGCATTCACGTCACACCAGGCTTTTTCACATCGTTATAAAATTTTAAAAAGTAGAAAAAATAGCTTCCTGTACGATGAATTAATGTGGCATTCAAAGAGTGAATAGACTAGTCCAATCTGCTTACTCCTTCTTCATTCTAAACAGCCTCATTGTTCACTTCATATCTTACTCTTAAAAGAGGATTAGACTGTAATATATTACCTGAAACGTTAAGTGACTCAGCAATTCTTAATAATACCCTGACCGAATATCAATTATGTAAGAAAGAGTATTTTACCTTCTTATCATTCATTCCCTATTTTTCCCCCTCCTTTCAGACAGTGAAAAAGATCCTGGATGATCACGGGAGATCCACGCCCTTCAAGGATAACGTTCCAGGGAAGGACTGGATGAAGCAATTTCAACGTCGCCATCCAGAGCTGGTGATGAGAACCCCCCAACTCTTGGGAAAAGAGCGAGCTGTACTGTCGATCGAGGTTATCTCAAGATGGTACAACCAACTTGAGGACTTTCTCAATAGTGAAAATGCTGCGAGCATTCTAACAGAGCCAGGAAGAATGTTTAACTGCGATGAGTCTGGTTTTGTGTTGGGTGGGAGGAGGATGGAGAAAATACTCGCAAGGAAAACTGAGTATGTTGTCACCTCAGTTGGCAACAGCAATAAGAGGCAGATAACGGTCCTTGCCAACATGTCATCCGATGGCACCTACCTTCCCCCAATGATAGTATTCCCCGGTGTTAGGCTCAGCTCAGGGGTTGCTGAAGGAGCCCCAGAAGGTTCATACATAGGACGCTCCCCCACTGGCTGGATGAACAGTGAGGTGTTCTTTTGCTATATTGCTAATTGTTTTATACCATTCGTCAAGCAGAAGGGGGTTCATTTTCCCGTTCTACTTCTTGTCGACGGTCACAAGAGTCATCTTTCTCTTGAGGTGGCCGAACTCTGCAAGGAAAACAAGGTAATACTGTACTGTTTGCCACCACATGCTCCTCATGTGATTCAGCCTTGTGACTTGAGTCTGTTCAAGTCACTGAAGGGGAAGTGGGCGGACACTGAGAGGAAGTACAGAATGGAAAATGAGGGTGCTCCTGTCAGCAAATATACGTTTGCGAGTGTTTGCCAAGGCATGGGCGGAGACAACCTGCGACCCCACGATTGCACGGAATGGATTCCGTGCAGCTGGTCTATTTCCCTTCACAAAGACATGCATGGCGGACAAACTTCTACCGGCGACAGTCTTTGTCAGGACTCCAGCAACACAAGATGAGCCTGAGAGCTGACGAGGGGCAAGCGCCAGATGCGGTAGGAAAGTCCTTTGTCAGCCCTTCCCTCAAAGACCATCTCCGCTTCCCTTCTATGACCCTCCCTCCAAAGAAGCAGAGAGAAGTCATGCCACATGCCATCGCAACAGACAAATACATAGCACATCTGAAAACGAAGAGGCAGGAGAAAGAAGAAGAAAAGAACAAGATCAAGAGAAAAGAAGGAAAAAAAAGAAAAAAGACAGAGAAGGAAGCAGCGAAGAAGAAGAAGAAGAAGACGACAGTTAGTAGTGCGGACGCAGAGGAAGCAATGGAGGAGGCCTTCACATGTGGAGATTGCGGCGGTGAATACTTTGATGAAGATGATGATGACTGGGTCAAGTGCAACACCTGCCATCAAATTATCATGTCGTCTGTACTGCTCTTGCCAATCTGACAAATGCCGAAATTGCTAAGATCTATTTTAGATGTAACAACTGTTGAAGATGAAGAGTTTAAATGCAAGAACAGATTAACGCAATTTTTTTCAACAACAAAAATAAATAAAATTCATAATAGATTCTAGTACTTTTTAATGATAGGGCCTAGCTATAATGCTCATTACATATAAAGGTATATTGTAGAAGTTATGGTGAAAAATCACACATAATTTCTCATCATTGTTTTCATTTTCTTTACCTATAACTGCAAATATTAAAATTTGACAAAAATGGATATCTCTGTTTTTGCATTCGAACTCTTCAGATATAAATGAGTTTAACTTTCAGTCTGTATATTGAATTTCTTAATGTTTCATGAAAATTTGGATTTGCAAGAGTAGTACAGACAACATGATACCATTGATTGCAATATACGTGTAGTTCTTGTTTTCATTAATTTCAAATCGCCAATATGAGCTTTCTTCATTAAGATGAAATTTATTTGTTACTTAATGATATATTTACAGGGAAAAAATGTCATTTTATATCTATTTTAATTCTGTAATTGAATAAACAAAATTATGTCATGAATGAGGAAATCAAATTTCTCCTATTCATTTCAAGATTGCTTTTGATTTTCATGAAATAATTTTTTTGTGTTTTTTGACAAAATTCTGTAATCCTTAAGAAATAAGGAGAATGACACTTAGTGTTCCATAAAACTATGTTTTAAGTTAAATTAGTTTTCAAATAGCATGCCTTCATGATTTTATGAATATATTATAGGAGGCATTAGGACTATGTTTTATTTTTTCTCTCTCTCTCTCTCTTTCCTTCAGGAGTAAACTCTTCTGTTGAGATATCATCAAAGCTAATCACATCAACGCATGGTGTAGACCAAGGAAGGTGAGCAAGGTTCTACCGTATTTAACATTTTTAAAGTTCGTTATAAAATGGTTGGATTGGTGTGCATCTAGTAACAAAAAAATGGGGAGGGGGAATAGTTATTAAGAAAAACAAATATATAATTACTCATTTGTCATTTAGAAATATGTGCAATTGATCCTGTAAATAGGTGAAAAGAGAAAACTAGCTTAACCTTTTGATCACTTATTTCTCTAATCCTATTGACTAAATAAAGGAACCATCCTCCCTGATCCTGTAGGCAATGTGTGAATTATTTTGAAGTAGAAAACAGATAAGCTCTGATACCAATGTCTTTATTTCTTTCAGTACGTACAGCCCAGTTAAATGTCGAGACTGCCATGCTGTGGTGGGCAAGGTGTACAGAACCACGCCAAGGGTTCTGGATGATGTTAGAGATAACTACACCTTAGATGCCAACAAACTGTCATTGTAAGTGTGTTGCATACATGTACTACCTCTAGTCTTAGTCTTGAATCGTATTATTCATCTGAGCAAGCTCAATTAAGAACGGCTATTAGCAAGGATTTCTGATTGGCTGTCCAAATTTAAAAGTAGGGTGTCCCAAAAATGTCTTGTTTGTCATTAAAAAGCGTTGATAAAAGAACAAATGTAGGGCGGCTTCCACAAGAAATGGGCATCTTTTGTATGCACAGCCACCAATCAGTTTGAATTAATACAGTATTTATTGTTCAGAAGAGTTTAATGATTGATTGCGGGTCAAATGATGTTTAGAGCACAAAGTATTCTAAAGCAATTAAGATAATGCAGAGATTGATTCATTACTCCAGTACTTCATTTTTAATTCATCATTACTGCCCCTCCCCGCTTCCCTGTATTTTTTATAACCCCTGTTAAGTCTTTGTTCTACAGGCTAAGTCCAGAATGTCAGCTTTCAGGCGTATGCTTAATCTTACTAGTATTGACACTAAAGTTTCATGAAAGCTTCGTGCACAAGAACATTGCTGGTTTTACAGTAACTCTGCAGTTGGCATGAATACATCTGCTCAGACAGTACGGCTGTGTAGCCTCAAAGTAACACTTTTGCTATTTTTGCAGCCATCAAATTGGATCTGCCACTACAACTGTATCTCCAGCAGACGATGCTGCAAGTTCTCTCCCAAACATAACCGATCTAAAGACTATAAAGGAAACAATGTTGCAGGTAAGTGCATGGCGTGTAAAGAGATTGTGACCTTGATATTCAAGAAGATATCTTTGAAAATTACAGTTTCTATTTGACAGCTTGAGTAGAAAGGAAAGTACTGGTATGTAAATCTGACTTAAACAATTGCGTACAGGAACCCGATGATTCCTGTATAAAGCCCATGGCAACGGGAATGGGAAAAAAATCAGTTGTTAGTTGGTTATAATGCTTGAAAAAGCATGTAATTTTGTTCTAAACAACAAACGTACAACAACAAAAACATTGCTACATGTATATGTTTTCTGACTGCAATTCACAATGCCTTAATGTACAAATGCCAATTCCCTACACCTGTAAAAACTTTTTTGTGAAGCATTTCCAAAATATATACTGTTTTTGTTCATCGTGTTGCTTAATTTTTTTTGAATCAATATGTATGATCTATAATAACCCCCAAGGAGCTTATAGTTTGATTTTTGATTAGGTCAGTAAAAGTAAATCATTACTCTTAGCTATACTATTAAATTAAATCAAATCGCCTTTATTGACATTATTTTCACAGCTGCAGGTTTTAATGTGCACTATGCATCAGAGGATAGCAAACATTGAGCAGGCTCTTGAGATTGTTGACGTTGAGGAAATCGAACCAGCTGGACCAATCCAAGACCTCATACCGCAGGTTCTCAGTTCAAACCCCACACAGAAGCAAAGCAACATCAATAAGGACATGGGCAGAGTTTCCCAAAATACCAGCATGCAGTTGGGATCAAACATTTTATCGTCAGCAAACAGTGATAGTATTGAACCCAAGGAACATGTACCAAGCAAAAAGAGGTCGAAAAGACAAGGTGTTGACAGTCGTGGAAGTAACTCTCTTGAAGAAAAAAAGAAGAAAAGGGAGAGGAGCACAAAAAGACTTAAGAAATCTTGAAATGATTGAATGCTGACAAAGGATATACATTTAATATTTCCTGGAAAACCCAGTATGGTTGAAGGAAATTAACACATTTCCATTTAAAATGATTTTCCCATGTTTCTCAGTCTTCTTCATTGATGCCCAAGTCACATTTCTTGACATACACCAATGTAGCCCAAAAAGTAAAACGGCCTATTAGTCACACGCTTGACTTAAGCCATTATACTACCTAGGTATAAGCAGCATGAATATGTTTAATTCAGCACATATATAATTGAACAAAGGTGGATAGCCTCAGGAAGCGATGACTTGGGCAAATATATAATTTTCTTCAAAATGTGACTTAGACTCATGTGTGGAAGGGAAGTGATATTGTCATTTTTAATGAATGTACATGTATATAACAATGATAGTTGCATAAACATTAAAACTTGCCCTGCCCTATTGAAGTATCCTTGTATTGGATACTTAGGAAATATTTATAGTTTCCCACATTTCACCATATATTTAGAGTTAAAACACAAATAATCAAAGAAGAATGCTATGGTTTTCCCCTGTCAATACATATTTCTCCTTTCTCCCAGGTCTTCTACATTTTGTTCTCGCCTGCAATCCTGCATAGCAAAAAGCGGGACATACATGTAGGCGCCGCTTTTCCGGTGGCGGCGGCGGCAACAACATCAAAAACTTAACCTAAATTTTTATTATAATATTGAAAGTATAGGTCCTATTCATTCCATGAAACTTGGACTAAAGGGTTATCAAGTATCCCCAGTCATGTGAGTAGAATTGCAGGTTACAAAGTCAAGGTCAAAGGTCATTTCAGGTCAACAAACTTAGACTTTGTTGTGGCATCAACATCAAGATTTTGAAATTTTAGCATAATTTCAAAAGTGTTTGTTCAAATTCCATGAAACTTGTACCCAAGGGTTATCAGGTATCACAAATCATTAACACAAATTCCAGGTCACAAAGTCAAGGTCAGAGGTCATTTTAGGTCAGTAGACTTGGATTATGTTTTCACAACTTACATGTAATATGAGAATTAATAAATCAATTTTTGTTATTTGTTCATATTTCATGAAAGTTATCAATCTTGGTACAAATAATAGTAAATAATTCTTCTGATGATTCTTAGTCAATATTCACTTCAAAATGATGATTATATTCAAAGGATTTCATTTTGGAGGGCCTGCTAATGGGCCACCCTGCCTATAAATAATGTCCCAACCTCAATTTTTCATCATAACGAATTGTGTAATGCAGGCGAGACTGCCGAGCGTTTCCCTTGTTAGATTTATTGATATGGAAAGAACATTATTTGTTAATTTAAAGTCATAAATGACGTGTATTTAGGATATTCATAATGTAGAAAATCGAGTCTTCCATAGCGCATTTTAATGGGTTCTCGTTTATTCTCTTTAAAGCCACACTACACCAGGATGCTCGCGAGCAATGACCAATTGGTTCAGTGGTTGAGATTTAGTTTTGATAAATAGACCCTATGCCTTTTAACACAACGATCGACAGTATATATTTAAGTAAATTAAACTATAATGAGTTTAATATCAGAAAAGAGGAATGTTTAATACTCCTTTTGTTACTTGTTAACATGTTAATTGTATGAATGTTGAAAAGAGTAACAGAAATATTTGTAATTCATTCACATGGGCATATATTGTAAGACTACAAGATCAGAATGTTGCATCCTGGGAGAGCTGATGGGCACAATATGAGTAGTTCAGGACTAGAGATGGAGCTATTTCTGAGCGCTGGTGCAGTGTGGCTTTAAGCTGTATAGAAATATGAAGGAAAAAAATGAAACTCTACTTTCCACACCTTGAGCATTGCTTTCAAAAAGGGTTTCATGAAATAAAACTACTGTACAGTAGTACCGTATGAAATGCTAGTAGAACAGGGTTTCATTAAAGGCAAATACATACACATGTATATATTTGTGGGCAAGTCATACATATTTTTTTTTGGGGGGGGGATGAGTTGACAAAATAACAAAATGAAAACTACATATCTGATTATTATACTTTTTGTTAAGAACAAAATTCTTTATTACTGAAATTCATGATATTCTCCTTGGGGGAAAAAAACTTTGCCATATCATGAATTATGCACATCTAAGAGACAAGCTCGATGCAAACATTACATACTACATGTACTACATTTATCTCATGTTTTATTGCAGCAAAATGATAACGTAAATGGTTGATTTGGCACTGCCAATATATGGACATGTTTTCCAGTTTACTTCCATGTTACATTTTTCTTCTTCTCGGAACACGATTCTTCATAAAATCCCTCTAAAAGAGACAAATGATAAATTGAAATGTGACAGAAAATAAATATATATATTAATCTTGCATGCAATGTGAAAGCATATATGTAGGCTACATAATTTGATATATATATACAAGTATCTTGTACATATTTCACATAAACTAATTCTGCTACATGTACATAATATCTCAATGAGATGCTCCACATGAGATCTAGATAAATACATGTATTTGGATGTGATGAAGAAGAAGTTTGAGATAGATTCAATCTATGGGTGCTTGTTTTTAGGACTGAACGTGTCCATTGAAAGTTGAGAATAAAACAAAAAATACCCTTCACTCTTACAAAGGTGCATCAGCAACATGCCTATACATTGTCTTTTATATATCTTGTCATGTCATCGACATAATTCGAGTAAAATTGAATATGGGCCATTGACACCACATTGCCAATGTTGATTGTATTTTTATACATTGAAATGCAGTGGAAATAACATTACTTGAATAATTGAGCATAAAATTGATAAATATAGTAGCATTTTACTATTAAAAAGGATTGCTGCTCTAAATTACAGTGGAAACTCGTTTTAACAAGGTATAGCACCTTTTCCAAAGGATACAAGGCGCTGTCTCTTAGTCTCTTAGAGCTCTTTATACTGAGGTTCTACTGTACATGCATTTAAACATGCAACTTCTTATGTAGGCAAAATAAAACAATTCTTGTCTATGACTTCTGGTATTAAAAAGTGAGAAAGAATCCTTAATAGGTCTATGTGAATAACCCTAAATCGACAACATTGTACAGATTACTTGAAATAAGTCGAAAGGAAGGACTGCAAAAATGCAAAATTTGATTTAGGAAGTGTAAATAACATGTTGTGCATCCTTTGGTCATAAATACTTTATAGTCCACTCAGAAAATTTGACTTGTGTGACTTCGAGTCACATAGAGTTAACTGTATTATTAAATAAAAACAAATAACAACATTTTCTTTTGTGTATTGTCATTAATATGATATACTTAGAATTAGAATAGAATTATTCAACTTATTGTTCATTCCAGGTTATCATCAAACAAAAAATAAAGTTTCTCTCCTCTATCTTCATGAATTTTAAAGAAAGGCACAGAAATATTTTCATAAGGCAAGGAGTTGTACTGCACTGTACACATCTTTCAATAAGTTTATAGTTACTAGCTAGTGGAGGTGGCAATAAAGGAAGTCTACAGGCTCAAAATACACATATATCAGAAACAAAGAAAGTGAGAGGGAGAGCACGAGGGAGAAAGAGGAGGGAGGGAGAGGGAGAAAAAGAGAGACCTTTTGATAATGTATGATAAAATCTCTACTTTGCCATGCCAGGGAGTATCTCATGAACTCAAATACATTCCTTTCAAATTATGTTCAGCGCAATGCAAGTGTTTCATACAAAAATAGAATTTCATTACATGTATCTCATCATAAAGAAATTTAAATCGCTTGCGATATAAATTACTCAACATGACGAACCAAACAAACGCATAAACATACCATGACACATCGCAGATAAATAAAAGGCTACTCTCGGAGCAGTTTATTTCATTTCATCAATGTTAGTGTTACAGAATAAATTTAAAGGCATGCACAAAGCCTATGAGCTGAGAAGTTGACAGTTTTGTATACTGTCTATGGATGTGGCAATACTAATGTAGGCTCCTAACCCAGGATGATTGCACATGTATTGGACCAGCTGGACCTGATATTACACTGTCTACATGAATCAGGATGGTAGATAAGCCTAATATTTGTGGTTTTAGCAGTTTAATCTAGGACCAGGAAATGACACACTGGTAAAGACAAATGCAGCACTATGATCTAAACCAAGAGGCATTTCAAAGGAATTCTCAGTCCACACGACTGTGATCACTGATAAAGGTCCAGCTCTTTGAGTTCTGTTCCCAGGTCTACGTCTAAATCCAACTCATAGATCTGGGATGATTTCAGAGTGGAACAGGGGAGTTAAATTGCTTTCCTGGTTCCACAGAATATGTTCTTCTCCAGCCAATGCAGTACTCTGATCCAAACCAAAAGGACTATGAAAGAATGACCAAGAATAACCCGGACCACAAGATGGTGATCACTGATCCAGATCCAGCTCATTTAGTTCTGCTTCCAGTTCCAAGTCCGAGTCCAGCTCATCTGGGTTGATCTCAGTGTTGAGTTGTGTCTCGATGTTGGCTTCAATCACATCCAGGCATACGCTGTACTGCTGGTCTACACCGATGTAGCAATCACTCATGATGTATAGACTGTAGATGACACGACCTGTGAGGCGCAGGGGTATGAATAGAAGAATGTTTGTACTTTTAAGATATGTTTGAACATATTTATACATTAAATATGTGGAAGCCACAACTTAATAAACATAAGTATTTAAATGAACATGTACTCTGTGACATGTACTTTTGAAGAAGAAGGGAAAAAAAATCACAAATTTGCCAAATTGGTGGAAGCAAGATTATGGATGGTGTCAACTGCATTACATTCCTTTCAAATTCTGCATTGCAGAATACTGCATTGCAGCCAATACTGAAGATGAGTAATCATTTATAGAGTACCGAAGCTGTGACGTCATAAAAATCTATTTTTGGAATTTCTCCATTTTTTCTTCTTTTTCCAAAAGAGCATCAAAAATAATGTCCAAATGTCGAAAACCAATTGAATAGGTTAAGTATTGGCTGAGATATGACCATCTGAATAAAAAGATTGCCTATGGGAACTCAGTGTTATATTGCTCTGGCTCCTAATGTTATGAACCAGAGCAATATAACACTGAGTTCCCGTAGGCAATCTTTTTATTCAGATAGTCATATCTCAGCCAATACATAAACTATTCAATTGGTTTTCGACATATTGACATTATTTTTGGTGGTCTTTCGGAAAATGAAGAAAACATTGAGAAATTCCCAAAAAAGATTTTTGATGACATCACACTTCACCACTCTATACAGCATAGAAATAACAATACAAATTAAAGTAGAACATTAGTGACAAAGCTCTGCTTTTACATGTAACAGTGTATTTTGAGGTGGCCCTGGGGAGTTCAATATTACCAATTTCCCCCTTACTGTTTTACATCATGGCAATTAAAACTGCCACAACGGGAAACAAAGCAAAACAAAGGCACTTACTGATAATGCCTTTCCAAATAGGCAGCTATAAAAAAAAAAGTATAATACAAGTAAATGCAAAAGAGAGACACTTCCTTTCAGTCCTTCCATGCTATGAAGTGAAACCTAGACTGCCAGATTGTTTGGCAGTACATGATGTCTGTGCCGCTAAGGTCGACTTTGGCAGTCCATGTCTACTTAACAAGTCTACCAAAGCCTGTAAAGGGTTAAACACTTACCTAATCTCTCAGGGGTGTAGAAGGAGAGCTGAGCCACTGATCTACCCCTGATAAACCCTAGTCTCTTCATGGCTAGTAGATCCTTGTTATCGACGTCTCCCAAGACCAGCCACCAGCCCTCGTCCTCGGCTTGGAGAATCTAGGTGCATGGGCTTTGCTGTCCTGAAATTGGAAAATGCAATGGATGGTTAAGGGTGAGAGCAGATGATTTGAATATATTTCTAATATCATTTTCATCTTTTCCATCCTCATCAACTGACTATCATCTTTACTATCGTCAACGATAGGACTATCTGCGCTATCAAAATTAAAATTATCATGAATATCAATGTAATCATCATCAATTTCAATATAAATATTTGATATTTCATCAATATTACTACTGCTATCATCATCATCACCATCACTACCTTCATCACCATCAACATCATCATCATCGTCATCATTCACATCAAAATCATAGACTGAAGTTCTTGGAAGTACTGAGAATGTCATTACGGTGATGAATATTACATCCCAAGGCTGTGCACTATACAGAAACGCAGTCAATTTGTAAATTCTCAGAATGTTAAACGTTTTATTGTTTTATATAACCCCAAGGGAGGACATCACTTCATTTTAGCATGTCAATTTCTATCAGAATAATTACACAACAACAATTTTCAATACCACATATATTTATTTTCAAATGGCATAAAGGAATCTTATTATTTCAAACTGCTCTTTTTGTATGATGGGTAGGTGGATAATGAGAAATAAATAGATGTGGAGAGAAAAAAAAGGAGAACATATTCACCCTCCCTCTGTTGCGCCTCCTGAGTTCCACCTGTAGAACATACTGTTGATCGGCATGGACCGTAATGAAGTCACTCTCTTTTGCTCGACCATCTGCAAAAAGCAACATTTTCAACCCTAGTGAGAACATTTCTTATAAACATTTCTTATCAAAAGGTGATCTACACTTTCATTAAGAGTAATACAACTATAATAAGTGAAAATTGTTTTTTTCTAGTTCCATCTCAATAATAGCCAAGGCTACATTGATCACTGACCAAAATATGGACTGTAATATTCCGAGAAATCCATTAAACTTAATTTGAATAAAAATCTTAATGAATGAAAACACAAGTGAGAAGAAAAAAATCATGCCTATTACAAAAAAAGTTCTGAGGTGAAACCATAATAGGAAATATTAAAATATAGATTTGCACACCCATGAAGAGCAGGCATACATGTAGGTTGCACACAGGGTGGTACAAACAACATTTGGTTAAAGTTGCTCAGCCGATCAACTACATTTAAACTTGAGCAGAATTTCACACCAATACAACTTTAGTCAAATAGCTGAAGAAAAAAACCTTAGCCCTGGCAATCTGGCATCTGGGATTAGAGCATTGTATACTTACGGATATAGGTCGTAGGTAGCCGTTTGCTCTCTTGCTGACCACCTTCCACCCACCACCCATTCATAGAGAGACCAACCTCGATAACTGGGAGCTTATCAACTACATGCCATATCTGTAGATGATGAAGAGAGGACAACGTACATTAACAGATGATGAACTTTACCGAACCAGCTCCCGTACCACACTGTACCATGTCATGTGGTGAATGAACAATATGCAACAAATATCTACTAATTATATTCTTCCGATACATCTTCCACGAAAGCTTCCAATATCTTAACATTTGGCTATCAAGATATTGATAAGATCAATTTGATTTCATTCTTTTCCTTTCAAAATGTTCTTTATTTGATAACACAGTCATGAAGGTGGCTAACAATTGTTCTTCTTCTATTACTTGCCAGACAGGATTCAATTCATGTACTTTTAAACTCAAAGCATGTTGTAATCAACATTTGAAACGTACCACACACGACAGCAAAAAGGTATAATATGCACTTTTTATACAAACTGCCAAAAATGAGTTCATACCCTCAAAGGTTCTTGACTGACATTACCGGTACTCCCCATTTATGATATACATGTAAAGTTAGACTGTTCAAGACATTGCAACTGACAGTATCAAATGCTGCACTACACTGCAAAGAGTTGGAGGCACGATGGCTCAGTGGTAGACCAGTGGTCCCATAACCTGGACATACCAGGTTGGAAACCAAGTTGATACGCTAGTGCCCTTTGGTAAGGCATTAATCCTCATTACCAAGTCCCTTGGAAAGGAATTAAAGTGAAGGTTCATTGATTTTTAAATGATTTTGAAATTGACTGAATTTGGTATCATTGCAATCGGAATATTACACTGAGTAAAACTATCACATTTGTGTAACTTGTAAATTCATGCGAAAATTATAAAAGTTGATTAAACTTGACGAAATATCACCCCACTCGAGACCCCGAAAACATCGTAAGTCAGCTGATTTTTGAGTGACGTAGCAAAATGAACAATGAGTACAATGGGCCGCTCAGCTGAAATGATTGGCAACTGTGCGCGATGCAGTTTGCATGCAATTCACATATGTATTGCATTGACTATTGAGTACCGTACCCATTCATACCAAACGTTGTTTACCTTCATCAAAGTCACCCTGGAAATATCGATATGGACGAAAACATGTTTTGAGTTTTGAGGAGATAGAAGAAGGAACTACCTTTGGTTCTTAATCTTAGCTCTAAGTCCCAAATACGTTGCATTCACGTTCAGGTATACCGTATATAGCGTAGGCCCGTCTGTGCAGTATCTACGCGTACGTACGTACGTACGTACAACCTGCCTGCATCCATCGCAGCTTGCTTGCCAGCATATCACAGCCAGCCGGCCCGGCGCTTGAGCTAGCTGTGAATTGCGAACCGGACTGATCTAAGTCTTCTCTCGACTTCCACTTTCCCCATTTATCTATCAAAAATCTAAACTAATCGGCCTAATCACACATTTTCGTAATGAATATTGTCGCCTATTTTGCTCCAGAAGAGTCGTTAGGTCAGCATGCAAAATGTCCTAGGCACTCCCAGATCCGATACATACACGCTGAGCTGCCCTCAGAATATGTGATTATTTTTCCTATTTTTATGCTCAAATGTGACGGTAAACAACATAAAAATCTAATACACATTTGTAGAAAGTATTATTTATTCAGTGTATCTCATTCAAAGTACCTAAAATGAAGGAAATATCACCACTGGCGGTAAATATACAAACAACGTTAACCCATATCTAACTAGATGGAACTTCAACTGCGCGCAGTCGAAAATGATGCCTCCGCCATAGAGCAATTTTACAAACCAAAATGGAAGCAATTTTTAAAATTCAAGTTTGATTGTAATCCATCTGTTGGTTCTAATGATAACGCGATCACAAGCTATTTTGAGATACATAATGAGCCCTGTGACCTTTGACCTCATGACCCCCAAATCTAATCAGTTCATTGACTCTGCAAGATACATACATGACCCAAGTTTGGCGGTAATCCATCAATCGGTTCTTGAGATAACGTGATCACAAGCTATTTTGCATACATAATGAGCCCTGTGACCTTAGACCTTTGACCTCGTGACCCCAAAATCTAATCAGTTCATTGACTCTGCAAGATACATACATGACCCAAGTTTGGCGGTAATCCATCAATCGGTTCTTGAGATAAAGTGATCACGAGCTATTTTTGCATACATAATGAGCCCTGTGACCTTTGACCTCGTGACCCCAAAATCTAATCAGTTCATTAGCTCTGCAAGATACATACATGACCCAAGTTTGGCGGTAATCCATCAATCGGTTCTTGAGATAACGCGATCACGAGCTATTTTTGCATACATAATGAGCCCTGTGACCTTTGACCTTTGACCTCGTGACCCCAAAATCTAATCAGTTCATTAGCTCTGCAAGATACATACATGACCCAAGTTTGGCGGTAATCCATCAATCGGTTCTTGAGATAACGCGATCACGAGCTATTTTTGCATACATAATGGGCCCTGTGACCTTTGACCTTGGACCTCGTGACCCCAAAATCTAATCACTTCATTAGCTCTGCAAGATACATACATGACCCGAGTTTGGCGGTAATCCATCAATTGGTTCTTGAGATAACGCGATCACGAGAACGGGACGTGCGTACGGACGGACGGACAACCAGAAAACATAATGCCTCTGGCTACGTTGTAGCGGAGGCATAAAAATTGCAATGGGTATCCAACATTGTCCCGAATGTGTGATTGTAGGTTGTTCATAGTGTGACGTCATTTTATCGCATGTAAATAACGCCGTCATTTCACTTTGCCAAAATTGCATTTAATTTATTCCTCACAATATTGAGGGCTTAAAAAGTACTTTAGTCATTTTGTTAATGTTCTCAGCAATCTGTAGAGGTGTGATTTGCCTTTTTTCCAAATTTCAATGAACCTTCACTTTAAAGCCATGGGTCGC
The DNA here is from genome assembly GCA_037976565.1 of Mesocentrotus franciscanus. Lineage (NCBI taxonomy): Eukaryota > Metazoa > Echinodermata > Echinoidea > Camarodonta > Strongylocentrotidae > Mesocentrotus > Mesocentrotus franciscanus. The sequence continues at coordinate 27,005,748 of CP137671.1, forward strand.
CTGGTTGCTTACTGACAAGCATACACATGCTTTCTTAGCAGTCAGATAAAACAAACAAACACCATACCTCATCAATCTGCCGATCAGTCAGCTTGTTCTTGAGCATAGACCTCAAGGTGTGTTTATTGTGGCATGCATCCATCAGCTCTGGTAGGCCCTCAATTGCACCTGATCTTGACCTGTAGGATGTATAGTGGGGTAAAAGATTATGTAATATATAGCCACCCAGAGAAGATACATGTAAGAGTTATAGTCCTATTAGAAGAGTACAAAAGACACCATAAGATGACAAATTTGGAAGGGACAATGACTTACAAGTATCTCTCTGGGGGAGCACATTATTACCAAAGCCATCAACACATGCCTAGAGGCCAAGGTCATACCTTTGTCTAAAACATTGTCTTCTCACCTGAAGAGATGTAGATGTGCAGACTCTACATGAGGTAGGATGAGTAGAGGCAAGTCATTACGTGAGAGAGCAAAAGACAGATAGAGAATTGGAAAAAATACAAGATACACACTAGGATACAGAAAGGGGAAAGGATAAAAGAGTTTTCTCATTGGGGATCACATGATAGTGCCCAGACTATAACCACAAACCTAGAGGCGCAAGTCTTGTCTTCTCACCTGAAATGTTGTAGATGTGAAGGCTCTACATGAGGAAGGGTGAGTAGAGGCGAGTCATCAAACCATCTGGCCTGGATGATGGACTGTACAAGGTGCATCGTCTGTAGTGCGGGTGCCAACCAGCCGTTGAAGGATACAACATCAATCATTGCCTGGTGATGAATATATAGAAAATACATATCCATTAGCATTTCAATTCAATCCCCTTGTATCAATGTAGATAAAGAAGTTGACAAAAGACAGAAAGAGAAAGGTTATTCCAATCACCATTTGATATCAAAATATCATCTGGTATTTTAAAAATTCACATTAAATTTTTTCCCCTGATCATCATCACCACAATCGTCATCATCACTATCAACATCATCATCATCACCACCATCACCAACACTATCACTATTCATCATCATCAACATCATATCATCACCATTGTCATTTTCATCATCATCATCATCATAGTTCTCATCATCATCATTTTCACGATCATCACCTTCTTCACCATCATCATCATTATCCTCATCATCATCATTACTACCACCATCATCACCATCATCACCACCAACACAATCATCACCACCATCACCACCATCACCACCATCACTAGCACCACCACCACCATCATCACCACCACCACCACCATCATCACCATCACCACCATCACCAGCACCACCACCATCGCATCACTAACGTCATCCACCCTGATACCCACCTGAAGAACCCTTATGGCTTGGTCTAGCACCGACTTGGTATCAGTGAAGTAGTCACTGCATGGTAGCTGAGCTCTTGACATGTGAGCTTGGAGCAGCAGGTTCGCCTTGGTGTGAGGGCTGTCAAAGGAATGCTTGTTTACCTCCAAGGGAAGCCCTTCTGCTAGATTGCTGTGCATGAATAGGAGGCAAGGAGGAAGACAGGGTGTTTACATTTAGGTTTTACAGATTCAATTATTTACATGAACATCTAAGATCAACTTTTATTAATACCACATCAAAATTTACATCAAAGACACATGCTCTGGTAACAACTGTTCCACAGCCAATAACACAATAACTGAATTCTTACTTTAACCCTGGACCCACTAACACTAGTACTATATCTAACTTAACTGCAAGCCTGAATATATTGCACAATCATGTATACCTGTTTAGAGAATCCTCATTGTGTCTCACAGGAAGACCTTCATACTCGTGGGCATCCTGCAAAATAAAACAAAAAGGCAGAAACAGAGCAAGCCATGTTTTAGATATTGAAGTGGATTCCAGAAATTTTGCATTAGAACTACATGTATAAAAGTACTAATATGACTGACACTACTGGAGCTGTGCATGTACATGTAGGTAATACAGTCAAACCTGTCTATAGCGACCGCCAAAGGGAGACAAGAAAAGTGGTCTTCACAGACAGGTGGTCTTTATGTAGAGGTTCCTTTAGTACATGTATAACAAAAAAAAACATTTTCAAGGGTAACAAACAATGTGGTCTTTGTAGACAGGTGGTCTTTGTAGACAGGTGGTCACTAAATCAGGTGTGACTGTAGTTACTGCACCATTGTGCAATATAACAAAGTACAAGTAACCTTTGGTACAAGTAGATATAGCTACATGTACCATATTTCATAAGCAGAAGAAAATAACTACCAGGTAGATATTCTGCAAAACCTTATATCTTCTAACCAAATACAGTGTAGTAATACAGAATAATTCTTTACACTTCTTCTGATTCCATCATTTTTCTTCTACATTGTTTCGATTCCTTTGTCTTCCTCTTTCTTCTCTCTGTCCCCCCTCTCACTCCCTCCCTCTCTCTCTCTCTCTCTCTCTACCCTTCATTTTTCTCCTTTCACTACTCCTTTCCCTCCTTTTTTTTTCCTTCTCTCTTTTATCAATGTCTCACAAAGATATATTTGTATATGTTTTCATCACCATCATTCTCACTATCACCTACAGAGCATGACTTACTGATAGTATTGTGAGGAGGTCTGGGAATGAACACTCTGGTCCTAAGCTGTCTTGGAACATACGGACCGTCCTGTGATGAAGGTAGTAGTAGGATGAGATCCTCCCCAAGGTCTGGGGCTCAAGGGTACGGTCATCCTGTAGGGTAAGGGAAAGGGAGAGACAGAGTCAGAGACAGAGACAGAGACAGAGACAGAGACAGAGACAGAGACAGAGACAGAGACAGAGACAGAGACAGAGACAGAGACAGAGACAGAGACAGAGACAGAGACAGAGACAGAGACAGAGACAGAGACAGAGACAGAGTCAGAGACAGAGACAGAGACAGAGACAGAGTCAGAGACAGAGACAGAGACAGAGACAGAGACAGAGTCAGAGTCAGAGACAGAGACAGAGACAGAGTCAGAGTCAGAGTCAGAGTCAGAGTCAGAGTCAGAGTCAGAGACAGAGACAGAGACAGAGACAGAGACAGAGACAGAGTCAGAGACAGAGTCAGAGTCAGAGACAGAGACAGAGAGAGAGACAGAGACAGAGACAGAGTCAGAGACAGAGACAGAGACAGAGACAGAGACAGAGACAGAGTCAGAGACAGAGACAGAGACAGAGTCAGAGTCAGAGTCAGAGTCAGAGTCAGAGTCAGAGTCAGAGTCAGAGTCAGAGACAGAGACAGAGACAGAGACAGAGACAGAGACAGAGACAGAGACAGAGTCAGAGACAGAGACAGGCAGACAGTTGCAGAGACAGGCAGATAGTTGCAGAGACAGAGAGATAGTGAGAGGGGAGAGAAGAGGGAGATTGTAGAGATAATTATTCTCCATAATTGTTCTCACTTGCAAAGCTTATCTAGAATACATGTAGTTTGGTTTAAAATCATGCTTATCAAAATTGTTAATCCTGCATTATTTTGTTTACATACCGTAATCATAATGATAATACTGGAAAGAGGTACATAAATGCAAGGTGGACAGGGGACAAAAATAATCTACTTCCATCTTTTATGAATACACTCTCACATTTCAAACCTACATTTTATTCACTGAATTCTTCCTCTCTTACTCTTTCTATTCATAATATCAAACTTTGCAGAAGATTGATCACATGTACAGTACTCACATCTCCAATCTCTATGCAGTAGGAGTAAGCAAGATCCAACAGAGATTTCTCCACCAGCCCAGACAAGAACTTATTGATGCCTTCATGAGAAGTGTCCTCCAGCTCATAATAGCTAAAAGATAAAGAAGGAAATAATAAATTAATCATATAAAAAGAAATATGATACATGTACTATCCTTTATGTATTTCATCTTTCCGGGGGAAAAAATCCAACTGCCAATCAATATCTCTTTAGGGATTTTTCTGCATGAACATGTGTTTTATGTAGCAATTGTTCTGTTCTACTTGCAGATGAGATGAATATTTGTACATGTAGTTCAAAATATTAATCATTCATCAATAGCATAACTCATTGGCTTTTGTTTCATTTTCAATGAAGGTCATTTTCTACAGAGTTGTATTCTAAATACACCCATGCTTTGTATACAATTATTAGCCTTATCCTAAGTTTGTCCAACCTACATGTGGCTACAACTGATGCACAATGTAGAATGGATATCAGTAAAATAGATTGTTTAGGAATAGGTGAATTCATTTTTTTTTTAAGACTAGAAGAATTCTACAGACAAGCCATCACATCACAAAAATAATCTATTATCATACGTGTTTATTGGCTTTGATATAATTATTCTTGAGGTTCAGCAGTGAAAGGGTTAATACCTTGGGTTCATGACAAGCCTCCTGAAGAAGTATGTCCATGTGATGTAGTCCATGGCATCTTGTTTGGAAGTCACTGTACCAGCCACTATCTCTGCATTCAGATGCTCAGGTAGTACATCCAGTAGGCTATCACAAAAATCACGGATTTGAAACTGTTAGCTGTGATTCCTACTGGAAATGTATGAACTTGCTGTGTGTCTTGCAGAAGGATGTGAACATCAATTTTTGACTAATTACAAAACTTGTGTTCTGATGCTCAAGTAAATAAGATATCAACTATTTGAACAATGCATGGACTGAATGTGTTTTGTAGATAATAATAATAATTATACATAAGATTTGTCAGGCGCCAAATCCACGTGACAATCAAATGCTCAAGGCGCAGCTTGTGCAAATGATGAAATACATGATAAATAGACAAAAGTACAATAGGAAAGGTACGGACATGAAAAGTAATGGTAATCAACTATAGGCTAAATTAAACAGATGTTTCTTAAGATTATTTTTAAATTAAACAGATATTTCTTAAGATTATTTTTTAACACTTCACCAGAACTGCTAATTTTAATCCATTGAGGGAGAGCATTCCATAATGACGCCCAGCATGAGCGAAGGTTCGCTCCCCCCACTTTGTGTTAACCCTAGGAATAACAAGTACTGGTAAGCCAGAGTTTTGAGAACGTAGCTGTCTAGAGGGAATGTAATACTTGATCTAGTCAAAGAATGATAAAAACTTTGGAAAGCGGCTTTCTCGATGTATGTGCAATCAGTTCATTCATGGTTTACTCCTTACTCTAACAATTTTACATGTATATGTACAGTCAAACCTGTCTATAGCGACCACCCAAGGGAAACACAAAAAGTGGTCTTTGTAGACAGGTGGTCTTTGTAGACAGGTTCCTTTAGTACATGTTTCAATGAGAAAGCATTTTCAAGGGAAACAAAAAAGGTGGTCTTTGTAGACAGGTGGTCTTTGTAGACAGGTGGTCACTAAAGCAGGTTTGACTGTATTTAGATTGAGGGGAGGATGACTAAAACTCCACTTTACAATAATAAAAAAATTGAATAGCATGAAATGACAATTTAGAAACACAGTAAAGACTACAAACATAAAATAACACATACAAACAACTGGATTCATTTTTTGCTAGATCCATTAGAGAATAATATTGTGGTATAACTGAATGGACTGAAACATCCGACTTACTTAAATTCTACAGGGAAGGGCTCATAGAGGAACTTCTTGTAGAAGTGCTTCTTGATGTCATGCACAGAGAAGACGGCTATTTATTGGTCATCATACAGATACAAAGCAATCTATCATTGTTTCTGAGGGGTAGGGTGGGTGGAAGGGGAGAGTAGGGGCACCCTTGTACTTACTTAGACTCTACAGGGAAAGGCTCATACAGGAACTTTTTGTAGAAGTGCTTCTTGATGTCATGCACCAAGATGACGGCTGTTCCTTGGTCATCAAACTGAGGGCGCCCTGCTCGACCCATCATCTGAAGTACATCTGACAAACACAAATAGATTGAACAGCATTGTCTAATGATGCTAAATAATTGCTAATTTCTCTATCTTAAGGATTTCTAGTGACAGATTATTAACATTATATTTTTTAAACATTTAATAAGAACTTGAGACATAAAATATAGATGATCAAGTATTAAATAAAATACATGAAGATTATGTGACTCTCACTTCATCTTTTCAGTAAAAAAATGCAATAGAACAAAAAACATCTTGTCACAAATGAAGGTACTTAAAAGAACAAGCCTTACTAACTTCTTTCAAAAATATAATGTTTCCTCAAAAACAGTGTTTTTATGCAGTGTTTCCATGGGGAAAATCTCCAATATAATTAATCATTATAAATTCATAGCTTCACATATCCACCTATACATATATATATATATATATATATATATATATATATAAATAGAAAACATGAATACCAAGAGAAAAAAAAAAACATGTATCCCAAGAATGTAATTGGGTTCTTAACATAAATATAAAGTAACTACAACTCTACATTTCAGGACTGAGATAAATTAATCAAAATGCTATGAACCTGTGATGGGGAAGTCAGCATATCTCTTGGTCTTGCCATCAAAGTACTCTGTGCCTTTGATCACAACCAGATGGGCAGGAAAGTTGACTCCCCAGGCTAGGGTGCTGGTTGCTATCAAGACCTGACCAAAGATAAACAATAACATATTACAATTACGTAATATACCTTGAAAATGACAGTACATTCCACATATATTTGCCCCCACTTATATTAAACATGTAGTTTTAACAATGAGAACCATATAAAGTAATCACAAAAAAATATTGCAAATCTGCTTCATTTGGTTCAAACCACAAGAAGTTGCTAAAGAACTTGCAATTATCTCTCCCCAAAAATGTTATTATTGAATACATCTAATACTACATGTACTATTCTTATAAGAATCAATATCCAAGGACTCACTACAATATTCTACAACTAAATGTTACTGTCTTCCCCTCTTACAGCCACTTCCAAAGACGTTGTAGCATATATATATATATATACGTTTTCGAACAAAGGAGTTGAAGTACATGTACAAGTAGGTATTTAGGTCAGAAGTACTTTTTATCGGATGTCATTAATCTTCCTTGTTTCTTTTTCAAGGCACTGATTTTTACAAATATCTATTTTATCTATCTAGTCAATTCTAGACTCCAAGCAAACAAACATACTGTCAAAAGGATTAATATACCTTAAATTCAGAAAATACAAAGAATCCCCAACCTACATTGTATGTTATTCTAGTTTTCAGAATGGGGAGAGGAAGGGGCGGATATTCCTACCTGTATCTTCTGGTTACAGAAGAGTTCCTCTACGGTCTTCCTATCTCTCTCATGTAGACCAGCATGATGCATACCAATACCAAAGGACAAGGTCAGGCGAAGGTTACTGTCCTTTACAGACTCTATGAGATGATCCATCTGAGAATCAAATACAATGCAAAAGTATAAGTTATGAGTCAAGAACAGGTCATCAATCACAAAGCCGTCATAAGAACAAGTTCACTGACATCCCTTTGAATTTAAATACACACGTTTCAATGGGTTGTCGGTGAACTTGTACTTATGATCGTTTTGTGAAACGCTGCCCTGGTTTCTAGCAAATGGATATCATACAAATCAATGTGAATTCAGGAATATTATAGGAAGGGAAGATTCTCCATGACAAGGGTACTGATAGAGGTAATAAAATTTGCAATTTAAACATAGCTTTGGTTCTCCATATATTTCACTGCATGTGCACGAAGGCTAAAACCAATTCCCAAAAAGGAATCTGGTTGACTGTCTTAATGATGCAAAAGTTTAAATTGTTACAACAGAAACTTTGCCTTCCAGTGGTTACTGAAGGGCAAACTGTATTTGATACATTGTATTGCAAAGGATTATAAGTAGAAGTACATGATTGTACCTTTGCTACATATTGTACCATGCAGAAAGCAAGCAATCAATCAAATCAAATCAAATCATTGCTTGCATATTTCTAATCAACTGTTAGGAACAAGCTGACTTAGAGCAAGCACCTCAAGCCTCTGACCAAGAAGAGTGGAAGGAACGAATAAGGAGAACTGTCAAAACAGCTAAAGTGAAATTGATGCAAGTGTCTACATCACAAAAACTGCTTCACCCCTAACAGTTCTTGCATTGGACCTGTTTCAGTTATTGTGAAGCCTGAGAAGAGGTCTGCTCCTCCTCGTCTTACCTGTTGTTCATCCATGTGCATCCACTGTTTGGGATTGTCATCTCCAGCTAGGTAGGAGATGAGATCTAGAGCAGTCAGTCTGGTCTGTCTACGAGATGATACGAAGATCAGAGTTGGTTTGGTCGGGGAATGCACCTTGATGGCTGTGGAATCAATAAGAAAACATTCTGCTGTAATTCATGCTATAAAATGGTAAACTCAACAAAGTCATCTTGAAATGGTGGTACCACACTTCCTCCCTCTCTGTATTTTACACATCACTAAACATCTTTGGAAGAGCAAATACACCTGTCCTTTTTGATCACTTTCCATGTATATTAATATGAAACAAAATTCATTTTAAGTGTTTTTGCATTGAGGATGCAGGCATTTTCTCTGTCACATTCAAAATACATGTGCCTGTTAGCAATGAGAAGTTCCAAAACAAATACATTGGATTTGTTTAATACTTGTGCATTAATTTCTCTTCATTAATTTCTCTCCATTGCACTTTATTATAAACAGTACTTGTGTCAGTCGTCTCTAGAATATTTTCAACACAACGAAGTAACAACTGTAGTTCATGTATCCCAGTATTCAACATTAGTCCACATAACAAATCTCCTCAAAGTGCACATTCTGAATTCTTTAACTATCGTTAGGACATCATGTGTGTATTCACCTTGGAATGTTGGCTTGTTCATCGTGGCCATACGAGGGCAGTAGTGTTTGCCAGGAAACCCACTGATATGTACCTCCAGAGGAACGGGTCGTACCGAGGGACGGAAGTTGAACAGACCAACCTATCATAAAAGTGTAATACATTATTAAACATTGAACTATTATTATGTTGACACTGTTCACATGAGTTTACATCATTTACATGAGATTTGGAGAGGGATGATTTTGTTTCATTTCTCAATTTCAGTAAAGAATCGGGTAGGAACTAGGGCTGCGACGAGTAGTCGAATACTCGAATACTCGCACTGTTGACAGCTACTCGAGTACGATTTCTCGTACTCGAATACTCGGCCGCCATTTTTTTTTTCCCGTTCACCTGGCACTGTCCAGGCCGACGGTCATCCGTGCCAGAAGAGCACCGCATGGTCCCGTGGGTAAAAATGTTTCCCAGCTCAATCATACACAGGGTGTCACTGTCAACTCACCACTCAGAAACTGGGACCAAATCTCCGGATTTCTGTTTGGACTCGGAGGAATATTTGTCTGTCATCTTTAGTTTTAAAAATAACATAGTTTCAATTATTTGTCAAAAATTCAAAAGCACAAATAGGCACTTTCAACAGCAACTTGAAGTAAGTATGGTGTTGGCAAAAAAAAAAAAAAAAAATGAAAAATGAAAAAATTAAAAAAAAATTTTAAAAATTCAAAAAAATTCAAAAAAAACATGGCGTCCGAGTATTCGAGTATTCGCGGGCAAGGCTGGGAGTGTACTCGAGTACCTCATTACACGGTTATGCACAGCCCTAGTAGGAACCCAATACTTCAGTCAAAGCTCACTTTAATATTGGCTTAGATAAAATACTAAGAAGCAACTTATCTTTTGGCTAAGCATTTTACTCCAAGTCTAAGACAGCTCCTGAGCTGACTTAAGCCAATTGTTTTAGAAGCCTTGATTGGCAGGCATGCAGTTTTCAAACATATGCAGCTCAGTACCAGCAAATTATGTAAGTGGGCATTTTAATGTGACATGCTTATTGTGCAAAGTTTTGGAATGGCTATGCAACACCTCAAGGTTTAAATGGCTTTTTAATTCTTCATAGAGCTTTATGTACAATCTTGTAGCCCTTAACTCTACCCCTTAATTTGCAAGCTAGAAGCAGGATCAATGTTTCCTTACCTCCTTTATGCCAAGCCAATCAGCCAAGTCTCTGGCATTGGCGAGGGCAGTGGAGAGTCCGATCACTCGCACCTTGCGATCAGTATGGTGAGAGATGAAGTTAGTCCTAGATACAATCACTTCAAGAACTGGCCCTCTCTCATCACCTACAAGTGTGTGGAAAAGAGACAATAAATTCACATGAACTTAGAAGTGAGAGAGTGTCCAGGGCCAAGGTACGATCAATCATAAGCTACAACCATACCTATCATGACTGTTGTAATAAATCTCAACTCGTAAACATTTCTAAATCAGGACCAAAATGTTAAATGTTAATCTTGATCAACCTTATTGCAATGAGACCCTGATTATCTTTGTTCCGCTGACTTTATTGTGGAACAGGGAAAAAAAGGTTAGCAGCAGTCAAGTATCAAATGATTTTTAAATATTTTTGCAGGCCTGTTTAATCTATGTTCAAGACACTCAATTTCATATACATTCATAAAAAAAGACTACACATGTCACTAAACAGTCATGAAAACTGAGAATTGTTATGAAATTTTGTTGAAAATTATGCTATTTTACTATGCATACATTGAAAATATCTTGTTTCCATATTAGGTATGAAAGCAATTGAAGTATATGAGAATAAAGTCAATCGAATTCAAACACATATCATTCATTTTACAGGAACTACAGCTATTAACCTGTTGACTACTGTATTCTCTCAATCCTATAGGCTTAATACAGGAGCCAACCGGTTCCTGTAGGCAATGGACTAACAGAATCCTCACCAAGCAGATGGATCTCGTCAATGACGATCAGTGAGACAGCCTTGACGTAGTTTCTGTTCTGCCAGCTTCGACTCACTCCATCCCACTTCTCTGGTGTCGTCACGATGACATCTGCTCTGGCTATGGCGTTGGCGTCCGGCGTCACATCACCTGTCAGTTCTACCACTCTGAAAGTCAAGTCAAGAGTACAATCGATTTAAACTCTCAGAAAATATGCAAACAATGGCAATTTTGTTTTTAATATACATGTATCTGTAGACATTAGATGTAAAATGGATTTTTGTAGCATAGATAAAGGAGAATGGTAATTACATCCTATTTCTTTTCCAAGGAACGGTCACAAAGATACATGTATCTGACGAGACTATGGAATTTTGGTCTCAAGTGACATCACCTGTCAGTTCTCCCACTCTAAAATTAATTCATTAAATTTATTCTAAGGACTGTCTTGGGTGATTATTTGCAGAAAATATGCAAACATTGGGACTTTTTAAAGATACATTACCTTTAGATATTTGACTAAATGGTGAAAGCTCTGAGGAATTTTATGCATTTAAAAAAATGATTTTCTGGACATTTGTGGTTGCATTGTGGCTATTGCTTTCAGAAACACAGATCCCTTCAAATCTAAGTACACTTTTGCAACTCACCTTTTGCCCAGTTTCTCCTCCAGTCTGACTTTCCAATCTGTAATTCTCTCTCGGACCAGAGCCTTCAGTGGTGCAATGTACACAACCTGTGCAAGAACAGAATATGAAATATCTCTTATGTGATTGTTCCACCATTATGGATAAACGTTACATCCACCAACTGAGAATACTTACTCATTTACTTGCAGCATGAAAATTGTTTTAAAGCGTAACATATTTCCTAGTTCAACAGAACTCTTTGAATAGAAAACAATGAAAAAATGTATAGTATAAAAACTACCTACCTTGGTCTTGGGCTTCTCATTGAACACTCTGAACATGGCAATCTCAGCTGCTACTGTCTTCCCTGATCCTGTAGGAGCACCAAGCAACACATTGTGGTCTGTATGGTACAGAGTATGGAAGATCTGTGTCTGTGGACAGAGAAAAGGACAAATCATGGATAAATTTTGTGAAGATGTGGCTGTGTATGATGTAGTTGTAGATCAGCAAATGTGGATATAAAATACAACATTTTGGATCTCATTGTTTGAAAACCACTCATGAAAAATTGAGCATTCTTGATGGATGTCACTTCCTGAACACATTACTCAAATCTATCCATTTTCTTTCATCTCATTTCTTATATCCAAGTAAAAAATACTGATTCTTGATTTATCAATTAACATCCAATCTAATCCAATCCACATAGTATAGTGCCCTCTCCTAACTTGTAGTAGAAGGACTGCATAAACAATGGTTAAACACTTCAAAATGACCAGTTGAGTCACACAAAAATACATAATAATCGATGCTCTTTAACAAAACAAAATAAGTGGGCCTCCCAAAAAATTGAACTGGTCCATATTTCAAGTGAAATGGCAAGAAAATTCGAAACCGAATAAGCAATAATCAGCAAGATAAATAAGATAAAAAACAATATGTTTTTTTCCTATATTTCAAAATGTGTTAATTCAATCAACCAACGAGAAGACTGTGACATACATTTAATAGTACTTGTATTATTTTTACATCAACATATTTCTTACCTGGATAGGATTGAAGTAGTCAAATTTCTGTAGCATCTGATACTGTGCATTCTTGAGGGCAGTCTTAGGAAGAGGCACAAGGTCCAGCAACTCTGGAAAGAGGATTCAGAAAAGATGAAATGAAGTCAGAAATGTCATACATACATGTAAGGCCACACAATGTTCCAATTGATATTGGTGGAAGGAGAAATAGTAAGACCAAGGAAAAGATGTAAACTTGACAAAACAAATCTTTTCACCAACTTTTTTTTTTTTAAACTGTTTTAGGCAAAATATTTTATTGCTATGAGGTTTGATTGTGTTAAGGCAGCTGAAACTTCAAAGTGATCACTTGTTTTTACTAAATATGTTGCCAAATGCAAACATTTGAGGGACTGTAACACTTGAATCCTGATAATTTATCTACACACCTATCTGCAAATCTGATCCAACAGCGAATCTGTTACAAATGCTCCAGTGACAATTACTCCGTGGTCAATATACTACACTTCCTGAATTCCTAACACTAAATCCAACCCTAAACCTCACCCTTCCACTCATCTTAAATCAATTTGCAATGCTACTTCTGATCCCACATTATTAAAGAAATAAAGCCTGGAACACTTCTTGGCGAAGCAACTATTGGGTCGTCACAAGACCCCCACTCCAGCCATGCCCCCTTCCTGAATGTAGTCTTCATCTTCAACCCACCTGTATGTGGCGGATGTCTTTCAGGCAGGATAAGATGCTGGAATGAGATGGGACAGATAGTCTCTGATCCCAGCCACCGATCTGATACAGCCTTCACGTAGTACTGGGAGGGTAGAGGCTCAAAGATTGGGATGGTGAACACCAGAGTTTGTTCATCTCCACTTAGAACCTAGAACAAAAGAATTACAGTTTTAGAAGTTGTTGTTCAGACCACAAAATAGCCATGGGCTATGTCACATTTTGCTTGATACTACGGTTCTCAGACAATTCATAACAACTTTGGATTACCTGTGCAAACCTATGCTACTACTTAAAAAGGAGTTTTTATTTCATATACACATTTGAGTAATATTTGCCAAGCTGATGATGAGAATGTTACCTGTTTCTTTTGCAGAAGGAAGTACTCTGAATGATAGATATGGTTGTTTTCAGGGTCTTCCACCCAGATCCACCACGACTCTGAGCCGGTACCATGCACCCTGTCGTTCCATGTGAAGTCCGGTGTGATGGTGAGACGAACCCGTAGCACGGTGCGCGTGATAGGCTGGATGGAGGCGTCGAGTTTGATGGCGGGTAGCTGGTGCACACAGCTCTTGATCTTGGGACCCATGCTGACATGGTGGACCATCAACCCTGAGGGATCAGAAGAGATTTGCTAAGGCTTGTTTTCACATGACATGGGAAACTGCAGCATTCTTTTTTTTTATTGTATATAAATGGCAAAGAGGGATGAAAAACTATATCTGCGTACAGCAAAGGTCCTATGTATACTCACTATCTGTGTGTTATAAGTTAGACAGATGTGTGAAAAATGCAATTTTACCTCGCCATATTAGTGAACAGACATTTAAAAGAGCTGCTATAGGCAATACGCATACTTATATATTACTGATGAAATTTACTACACCTTATGAAATGCCTCATCATTAGGTATGCACATCATACTGAGATTCACACGTTTTGATAGAATGTCACTGTACTAAGTAATAGAGTCATACACTTCATTTTTACGCACCCCCATGTTAATTGAACGAATCTTTGCCTTTTGTGTGTTACATCAATCCATTACATCCATCCATCACACAAAGAGGCCTTCATTATCACTACTACCATCATCATCATCTTTCTCATGTTCTTCTTTTTGCATTTTCACATTTTTTTTTTTTCTCTCTTCTTTTTTTATTTCAGCACACGGCCTTCAGAGGGCTTAAATTAGTCATAGTATACAGCTCATTAGGATTCGAATTAATTAAAAGGCATAATTTTAAGTTCATACTGAACTGTTAACTTCATCAATACATTTGCCAAGATATTATATCTACAAGATTTTGATTCTTCCTTATGGGATGGCAGCTTCCTACCTATTTCCTTGGAGTCCATCTCTCTGAGCTTATCCACAGAAAGCTTCCTGCCTTCCAGCTTGCGTAGTATCTCATGAGAGAGCACAGAGAACTGTCTAAGAGGGTTCTCCCAAGCCCAGAGACGTCTATCGATGGACTTGGACAGCATGAGGAGGCTTGCTGCCATCAGGGGCCAGCCTGTACGCAGGGTGATCTCAAACAGGGCTCTGATTATACGGGCTGCATTCTAGAAGAGGAATCAGAGATACATGTATGAAACCACGGTCACGAGTATTCTGTAATTCTCTATGAACATGTGGAATTTCAAGAACTGGGTGTCTTTTCAAAATTCAAAGCAAAACTACAGCCGTACTGCCTTCAGGCAAAGCATTAATTCTCAAATCGTTTTTAATTAAAATGGTTCAAGAACTTGGATGTATAACAAAGTAGCCTGGGAACTATACAATACAATACAAAACCAACTGGCAGTCTACATGTACATGTAAGTGCCCTAGGAAAGGGATTTAATGCTCTATTACCAAGTTACAAGCAAAACATGTCATCATATAAAATTATATATATATTATATATATATATATCTATATTATATAGAACATATTGATATTAATTGTAATATATTAGTCACACTACCAAACCAAGTCTACACCGACTCCAAACCAACCAATTCTTGGCCGTTTGAGGGTAATGTATTTTTTTCATTGGTTTGTTGGCCTCGCGTCAGTCTTGTAGGTTCGATCAAGGTATGACATTTGCAAATGTTGCAAAGTTTTAACAGGTTTTGGGATCAGTTACGTTCAATATAAGGTACCGTAAATCTCCGTGTATAAGGCGCACCTGTGTATAAGGCGCACCCCTATTTTTGAGATTTAAAAAAAAAAAAAAAAAAAAAATCGTTTTTTTTTCCTTTGGGTTTGCTTTTTTGCCGACCCCATCTCAGATTCGTCTCTTATTTCAGCGTGCAGTTCCGTTCGGAAAGCCAAGGCATGATGCAGGGAATTGGGAAGGACTTTTATTTATTACGACTTTACAGTCAAAAAGTCAAAGAAAAAAAGATTGTAACAATGTTGTTTTTAAAACTAAAGATGACAGAAAATGTTCCTCTCGAGTCAAACCGAAATTTGGACAGGCTAGATTTCGAGTGGTGAGTCGATATCCCCGTGTAAGTGAGCTGCAGTATACAGGTGAGTGAGCTGGAGACACGGAGAGCTTCGCCGGCAAAGTGCCTTGTGAAGGGGCATAATTTATCGAGACTGAAAAAAAAAAAAAAAAAAAACTCTCTTCCCTTCAAATTAGGAACGTAGTTTAACTTCAAATAGTAGATCCTATTCTTTATTTGCATTATGTGATTCATATTGAGACACAGAGATTTTCGGAAACCACTAAAAAGTAGCATTTTGAGGACTCAAAATATCCTGTACCTGTGTATTAGGCGCACCCCCGACTTTTGATTTTTCCCGACGGAAAAAAAGTGCGCCTTATACACGGAGATTTACGGTATTGTAGTGTTTGTTCTCTCACCTGTGCAACATATGCTGAATCTGAGACCAGTGAGAAGCTATCCACGTTGCCCCTAGAGATGAAGGTCTGGAGGAGGATGTTGACCTTACCATGAGCATTCTCAACACCACCAGCAGCTGGCATCTCACAGTCATCCTCCATATGGTCTTGAAGCTCCCGCATCTCATCCTCTCGAACCTGACATATGGAATGACAATGGTAATCTATGACCGACTTTTGATTTGTCATTAGTGCAAATTGGCATAACTGCAAGCCCGTGATTGTGCCAATCAACAGTCTTGGCAAAATAAAAATTAAGCAGTGCATTTACATGTACAAGATCTTGAAACCCATTCAGTTCTTTTTTGAATATAGTACTTAGATCTGTTCAAAATCAGGTCCATGGAGAAGACCTCCACTTCACTCTTACATGAGTTTATCATCTCGTTAAACTTCTACATTAAACTTCTCAATACCAGCACATTACTTGGTGAAATTTACAAAAGTCTGACCCAGGTTTGTTTTTTGCCAATTACCTTGATCTGTTCAAACTCCTGTGCCTGCGAGACCATGGAGAACACCTCAGCCTCACTCATGACCGACTTCATCATCTCGTTGAACTTCTCGATGGTAGCATGCTTGATGTAGAAGTGACTTGCAACCCTTCCAAGGTCAGTTGAGTGAAGGTCACCGGTGTGCTCCACGAAGCGAATCATCTTGGCCTTGTCCAGGTTGCGGGCCGCTGTGATGATCAGGTCGTTCCTGAATTTAGCCAGGCCTGGGTCATTCTGGGTTGTGTCAAAATCACATAATGGTATTCGTACATGTTTATGTAATGCTCGAAGTTACTGTATTCATTGAAGAGGGAACAAAAGTTTACCTTACTATATTTCATAACACAGAAATATAGCTATGATTGAATCAACAGTAGTATCATGTTTTGTACATGGAGTAGATGCGTCAACAGTTATTAAAGTGCTAATTGAAAAGTTACACGTAGTTGTACATGTAAATGTATGGTTTTGTTTTATACCAATGTTCTTTACCAATGAATCTATCAATGAAATATGAATACATGTAGCTTCTAAACAACAGCAACACAAGATAATAGCATAAACATTCTTTCAATTCAATTCAATTCGTATTTATTTCATTTCCAACAGAAAGGTAAACAGAGGCATTACAGATATAATTACAGAAAGTATGAAAACAAAAATACATAATTATGTGCACATTCATTTTTTATCTTGACAAGTATACAAATACACTGTACACATAATAAAATCATTACAAGAAATTCTTAATTTCTGAGGAAATGGGGGGATCCACTAAAAAGCAGTGCTTGTAGTTTGTGGATCACTTTACGGGTGTCAAAAATATGTCCAATAGCAATCCCTTTCTTTTCTACGACGTACGTGAATGTCTTACATGTATTTCTTTACACATTTTAACACAGCTTTACTGTCACATTCACCATCATTCAGGGTTTGCCACAACGACTTCTCTCTGAACTGTTGGCAATGCAAACACTTCAACTCTGGTTCTTCTTACCAGTGTGTCTTTGTACATGAGGCCATATGCCATGGGGTTCAGGTGCATTCTCACGTACAGGTAAGTGTAGCTCAGCCATCGTACAGCCTCTTCCACATTGCTCACTGTCCCTAGTGCGATCTAGAGAGGGGTATTAAAAACAATCATCAGTATTATATATACAAATGTATATATACAGAAATTAGGAATAAGCATTCAAAATCAAACTCTACATCCACGTTTCATTTGTTTAGAATCAATGCTACCTTATTAACAAAACACAAGGTATGACCCACTACATAGCAGTAAATTGGCACACAAGTCAACTCTCTGCCAAAAGGTGGCAAAGTCCAGACAAGAAATATTCTTCAAGTATTAAATATCTTTACGTTGGGGCATCAACATCCCAAGACTGGTCTGAACTTTCCTCACTTCTGCCCATAACATTTACAAGGCAAAGAGGAGATCATTTGGCTGTATCAAAACTATGGTAAAAGCTGCAGAATTAACTTCACCTAAAAATCACAAAGTTTAGAGATGAATATTTAGCAAAACCATAATAATGATGTCATTTGGTAATTTTTTCGATGACAGCCATCCATAGGAGTTTTTATTCTTAAAAAATGAATATACTAAAAAAACTACAAGAATTCTGTTTACCTCTGCATTGAGATTATCTGCTAGACTGTTGATGAACTGACTCTCAATGGCGTTCTGCCTTGTGATAAGACTCAGGTAGTGATTGAGCTTCTCATGGGCCGTGATGATGAAACCCTCTCCATAGCTATCATACTGAGGGCGCCCTGCACGTCCAAAGATCTGAAGCACATCCAGTATTCCCAGGTCCTTGAAGGCACCCTTGTTGGCATCGTAGAGTTGGGTGCCCTGGAAGAGAAAAGAATGGTAAAGCAGAAACAAGAGAGATGTATATGTTACTTTGTTATTACTTGTCATGCCCCTAAACTGACTCCATACCAATGTCAAACCGACAGATTCTTTTCGTTTCGGGATGATGTCACTTTTCATTCGGTCTAGTGTCAGTCTCTATGGTGTGACTAACGTACATGTATAAGTGTGCAAGCCCAAGGTATTTTATCCCATACATTACCAACAACATTACAGATTTTACATCTTGTATACGTAATGATTGTACCAAGTTGAAAGCCTTGCTGGTTGAACTATCAGTATTATTTACTGAAATAAAAACTTAATGACAATGTGCAGTGATTTTTAACCCTTTCTTGTTTTAATAATCGGTATATTTTGTGTAATTTCTACCTAGCTTTAAATAAAAAGATAACAGTGGAAAAACACAATGAGGGATTCCTTTGCAAAGAAATAATCTTCATACCTTGATGATAACAGCATGAGCAGGAAGATTCACACCCCAGGCCAGTGTAGCCGTACATACCAACACCTTAAGATGGCCAGCAGCAAAAAACCTCTCTACCAGGTTTCTGTCCTGCCTCAGCATCCCAGCATGGTGGATGGAGAATCCATCGGGGAAGAGCTCTCGCATCTGCTTGTTCCGAGATTTCAACGTCTAGACAGAGGGGTTTCATATAAAAAATATATAAAATCAGAAATTTGAAATGTACTACACTTTAAATACGTCATTATAAAACAAAACCGCTGTTGTTTACCGCATCATTATCTGAACGAAGCTTTTATGGAGACATTTCTTTCACCTAAGTTGGTTGTTGAACAAGCTACCTACCAACTGAAAGATTGCTACTTCTAACGATCGGTTCCAGAAACCTCCAAGGCCCATTTCTTTGTTAGAGAGCTCAGGTAAAAAAAACCATAGCCAAATCAAACGTGTCTTTTAATAACTAAACTATTCTCTTTAGAAGAATTATTAATTTTTACGTGTTCCATGGTGTGAAGCCCATGATAAATTGAAGGAAAGACCCTCCATCAAATTCAAATTTTGTAGTCCAATTTCAAATGCCAATTGCACTTAGTTATCATTGAATGTGATAGGCTGCATTCTGTAAATATATTCTGAGGCAGCCTTTATGTTCTGTATGCAAGAGAAAATGATTCTCCATTACCTGTTTGAGGGCTGATCCATATTCTGGTGTCTGCTGAGCTTGGAACATGGAGATCTCCCCATTACCCTTGGCCGTTTCACGTAGGTACATGGCAGTGTGAACGGTGGCATTCCTGGCGTGCACAAACACCATTACCTTTAACAGAAGAAATGATAGAAATGTTGTAGTATTAAGCACAATTTGTATTTGTTGTGATCATGGCAGTCTAAACAGTAGCATTCCTGGGTTGCACAAACACCATCACCTACGGAAGATAAAGTAACAGAAATGTTGAACAGTTTGGATTTGTTGTGAACGAATTAGGAAATAAAATTCTGTTTCTAATGTATATATGTACAGTTTCATTTGACAAGAGATTTTTTTTTAAAGATGGGCATTTCCACCTTTTGATTTTATCTATAAAATCAGCATGCAAACTGGAGCTTATTATCTGTGTGTGAGTGAACCCATGTGACTTTAGAGCTACCTTTTTTAGAGAGGTCGTTTCTGAACTTCCTGATTCTTCATATTTTGGTTCCAGACACATACCTGATGGCCTCTGTCCATCAACTCCCTGAATTTCTCATAGCACACAAAGTCCATATCTCTCCACACACATACCTGATGGCCTCTGTCCACCAACTCCCTGACTTTCTCATAGCACACAAAGTCCATATCTCTCCAGACACATACCTGATGGCCTTTGTCTACCAACTCCCTGACTTTCTCATAGCACACAAAGTCCATTTCTCTCCAGACACATACCTGATAGCCTCTGTCTACCAACTCCCTGACTTTCTCATAGCATACAAAGTCCATATCTCTCCAGACACATACCTGATGGCCTCTGTCCACCAACTCCCTGACTTTCTCATAGCACACACAGTCCATATCTCTCCAGACACATACCTGATGGCCTCTGTCCACCAACTCCCTGACTTTCTCATAGCATACAAAGTCCATATATCTCCACAGACACATACCTGATGGCCTCTGTCCACCAACTCCCTGACTTTCTCATAGCACACAAAGTCCATATCCCTCCTCTGCTGCATGATATTCGGTGTCTTGATCCCAATGAAGGTCTGGCCCAGGGGAACCGGCCTGAACCTGGTGTCGAAGAAGAACAGTCCGATGTAGGGGTTGACGTTGAGGAAGCGCGCCACGTCCACGTAGTTGGGGAGAGTGGCAGAGAGACCTATGATGCGTATCATGCTCTGGGAGGACTCAACCTGTTTAGATTTTGAAAGGAGAACATCTTTAAGAAAACAGTCAAGATTTGAAATTAGATTTGAGTATTTGTCTCATTGTTTCTGGATACCTCATCATATTGAATCAAGTGAATAATATTACATTCACACACATCAAGTGACCTTGACTATCAAAGATTCATAAATTTCTTATGATTGGTCCAATAATGTTCATATTTATATATTAAAACTCTGTCCATCTTTATTTGACATATTGGATTGCCATTGAATGTGTAAATCAGGGATACCAGTTACTTTAACCCAAATACCCAGAAGAGGTCAAGGAATATTGGAGCCCCATACCAGTGAAAAAAATACATGGGCGAAATTCGCCCCCGAAATGCCCAAAAGAGCCCCCGAAAATCAGAAAAGAGCCCCATGAAATTTGCATAGAGTTCAATGTAAAACAAATTTTAGAGTGTTATTTTTATGCAGGCAAGCTTGAAAATTAGCCCCCGAAAAATAAATATTAATTTTTTTCCCTGCCCCATACAAACACCATGAAGCCTGAAAAACCCTTTAACAGAGATGTAACAGGGCCTGGAGTCGTGCAAAAGCCTGATAACAGGCATCCCTGCTTATATATTGATTTCTGAAATGCAGCAGACAAAAGGGACCGGTTTCTTGGAGGCACTTTACCTGTCTCAAGGTGCGAGCAACCAGGCTTTCGATCACAGCTCCACGGTCATCATGAAGGAGATGGACCTCGTCAATGATGAGGAGTTTCACCAGCTGTGTGAGGGCAACATCACCAGTGCTCTTACGTGTGACGACATCCCATTTCTCTGGAGTGGTCACCAACATCTAGAGAAAACAGAAACTTTCAAATTATTGTAATTCTTCTGTTTTTGTGGTCAGCCTAAGAATAATAATTATGTATGGATGAAAATTATCAATTTGATTTGTCCTGATGTAGAAACCAATAAAGATATCAGATATATAAAGCAAATCTTAAACATTGAAACAAAGATTTAAGATCCTAAATTTGACTCATGAAAGTTCATTTAGTATACATAATTACCCTCTATGGGCCACAGAAGGGGTAACACATTTCTGAACCGTTGAACTACACACATTTACATCAATAATACAAACGAGAGTCAGATTTGTTGACGTAAATGTGCATAGTGCATCAGTTCAAACATGTTAAATATCATGCTTTGATATGAATTCACAAAACTTTGGATAGCTTCATAACATTTCAAGAATAATGTACTTGTCATGTGTGTCATTAGGGTTGTGACAAAATGCATACATGTATGCATGTTTTTAACTAATTTGGAAGCTAACAATGAACTCTCTATTCAAGGCTTCTAATGGAAAACCTGTGTTTTCATGATTTCATTCTTAGTGAGTTGCATGTCTCCAGTAAGCCCTTTGTCACATTGAAAAACGCAAACAGCGGTTTTATCAAAAATATCCTTTTTCTTTCATGAATCAAGGAAACTAAATAAAGCAAAGTATAGCATGTTCATGTTAGAGAGAGAGAGAGAGAGAGAGAATGTGCCATCGGTGGATGTAATTAGCATAGAAATGTATGCAGTGTCCTGCTAAGCATTGAATGTGTTGTCATGGGTTACTGTCTGGAAAGGTTGATGCTACCATTGAAAGGAAAGTGGAATGGCATTACACCTGTTATAGACAGGGATTTCTTTTGTTTTGTAGATGATTGTAAATACGCTGATGTACTGGAGTAACAGTGGCTAGGGGCCACACCTAATGGAGTTGTCTTGGTGTATAGAGGTCCTGGTGTAGAAGCTTGCTTATAAGCAATAAAGCTGCTTGTGTGGTGAAGAATGCAAGTTGAGAAAAACGTTACTTCTTGCTTGAAAGTTTGCTACAGAAGAAGTTGCAGCTTATAAGTAAAACCGATACTTTTCCATTGGTAAGTGAAATCATAAAATTGTATTTTATACTAGCCTTAAGGGCTTGGTGATAATGTGAAATATTGATATTGATATCACCAGTTTAACTGGTCCCATAGACTGCGGAGGCATGTCAACAACCCTAAATCGTCGATCACTACGCCGGCAATATTGGGTGGCCTCGTTTATGCCACTTCTACATCTAATTGCCTACAATTAAAATCATATTTAAATTTAAGGAAATATTAGCAAATATCTTACCAGAGAGTTTCGTAAGCGTGAGAAAGCTTGCATATGAATAACATTGACCTCCGACTGTTGATTGACTTTAAAGTGCTGCTCGTAACATGTGCTGTATACACACTATACAGCACATGTTACGGGAGCAGCACTTTTACGGAAGTCCAATCAACACGAGTCGGAGGTCAATGTTATTCATATGCAAAGCGAATTTCTCACGCTTACACGTGAAGAGAAACCTCTCTGGTAAGATATTTGCTAATATTTCCTTAAATTTAAATATGATTTTTAATTTTCGTAGGCAATTAGATGTAGAAGTGGCATAAAATTCATCGAGGCCACTGTCCAATATTGGTCGGGCGTGGAAGGGTGATTTCGGACGCATTTTAGGGGTTGTTGACATGCCTCTCCGCACGGGTCTATGGGAGCCAGTTAAGGCTTGGTGATATCAATATCAATATTTCACATTATCACCAAGCCCTTAAGGCTATTTTATACTACATTGATAATTGTATAATCTTGTACTCTAATGAAGGGTGATTATATTTCAAACGACAAATTGAAGTACGAGAAAAGTATAACATGTTGTTTTACGATTCGCTATCAAACTTTGGGCAAGGAACATTTTGATTAAGGAAGAGGAAAATATTTTGCAATTTTAATTGATGCATGTTTCACATATAAGAAGAGCCTATAGTAGTGAAATGTTTGCGCTGAACTCTTTACATTTTAGATGGCACAGTGTGTGGGGAGACA
This sequence comes from Mesocentrotus franciscanus, assembly GCA_037976565.1. Taxonomy (NCBI): domain Eukaryota; kingdom Metazoa; phylum Echinodermata; class Echinoidea; order Camarodonta; family Strongylocentrotidae; genus Mesocentrotus; species Mesocentrotus franciscanus. The sequence goes on from CP137671.1 coordinate 27,029,361, forward strand.
GGCTGATATTTTTACTAGAGTCACTGGATGTGAGATGGGACAAATGGACACCAGGACAGTTCACCAAAAACATGGCGTCTCCAGAATAGAGAACGCAAATGGACAATTGTGCCCAGAATTCACAAAGGCCATTCTAGAACTTGTTGAAGTGAAAAAATCGTTCAATGAACTTGAGAGACATGTCTGAAGATAAAATTGAGATGTCAAAGGTGTAGCAGAGCCAGTCCTATCAGTTGGGCATATTGACTATTTCGAGATTGAGTGTAGATATATTTTCCTATCTGCTGTATTGTTGATGCATGCATTGTAAGACGACTTTGAAAGTGCTTATATAAGCAATGGCCATTGTGAAAGGTCAGTCAAGGGTGAAGTAAGCAGCCAATACAGGTCTGGATTTAACATGGCTGTTTATGATATTAAGAAATTAGTTGTTGATTATATTGAGAAGAGATCGTGGTCGATTGGAGGTATATTTCGTAGAGTTGGTAACTGAATAAGCAGACAATACAGGTCTGTTTATGTCAAGGTAACGTTTCTCAAAAACAAAGAGTGTATGAGGTGGTTGATATAAGTTACAGATATGTTATATATTTAGACAAGTCAGGTTTACTTATATTGAACATTATGTGGTGTATATCAAAAGCCAGATTTTCTTATATAGAATGATTTGATACCTGCTACAACGGTGCTGAACATTTATATTTGACTAGACAAGGTTGGTTTATTTTGCTGGGACTGAGTGTATGGAAAGTTATTGAAAGAGGGTATTTATTTCGTTCTCTTTTTCGTCAGAGACTGGTACTCTACTTTGCTAAAAAATAAAGCTTGATCATAATTATGAGTATCGTAAATGGCATGTGTTTAGGTTTCTTTATTTGAATGTACCATGTGACACTCTTATACAGACAGACTAAGTGGTACCATGCAAGGTGCCATATTAACATATATTTCAATGTTTGTATGTCATTTTTGTTAGTTTTGAAATTAGAGGTTAACAATGAACTCTCTCTCTCTCTCTATTGCTACTTATAATGTTACCTGTGTTTTCATGATTTCATTTTTGGTAAGTTGCATGTCTCCAGTAAGCTCCTTCACAGACAGACCAAGGGGGGCAAGACGGGTGCCAAAGTTCCTCACCATCTCGGCTGCCAGAGCCTTCATGGGAGCCACGTATACAATCTTAAAAAGGATAGAAACAAAATAGACATAAATTATCCAGATATTGGTAGAGTACCACAATACACAGAGCAAAAGATTCATCTATTCTGAGTGATGAAAGAGAATGCAAATCAGAATATTCAAGACTAAGTACAATACAAAGGTCATGTATTTTTTTTATGGATAATGGGTTGACTTTTTACTGTATCAAGACACAGATACAGAGACAGATTTATTTTTACACTTTTAACAATTAGCGAAGGATAGGAAAAAACAGGTTATGCTACTGGAAATACATGAAAGGAGTTCATACGAATAATTGGATGAAAATGGAAAACAAACAGAGAAACAATGTGAGAGAGAGATGGGAAGAGAGGGGGAGGGAGGGGAGAAAACGAGTGAAGAGAGAGTACAAGAAAGAAATATAAAAATAATAATGTTTACAGAAAGAAACTATGAAGATAAACAAGACATTCATTTTTCATTTGTATTATATGTCAGACATCTTCGAAGTACATGTATGAGCATTAGGCCTAAAAAAAAAAATTGATGACTTGGCGTAACCCGCCCGACCCTATTTTTATCGCCGACCCTATACGCTTTTTTAATTTTTTTGATCCGATTGCGATTGCGTAAATATCGATATCGCAGTGGGGAAAACCCGGATGTTTGTTGCTTTCGTTCTGGGCTTTGCCGCGTGTTTGGGCCAACTCGCCGAGTGCAGCGGGCAGGTACGCCATAGTGCCGCTTAGGCGATTGTATCCCCAACATGGTGTCCTATGGCGTTCAGTTCACGGGTAAATTTGGTGCTCACGTTTTATTCAGCGTTCATATATGTGTGTGTCCATATATGTGTGTGTGTGTGCGTGGAGTTATTTGAACATATTGTGGTCTACCCCTCTCATCTGGGGGGCATTTCATCAACATTTGTCCACCGACAACTGTCGGCGCCGACTAAATTTGACCAATCAGAGGCCTGGAAAATAGTCGGTGACAATAAAATTGTCAGTGAAAATGATATTAGTCGGTGAAAACCACCGACTAATTGTTTCATGAAACGCCCCCCAGATCATCCCCAAGGTCTGAGGACCTATCTACGCCACTGTATGTATGTATGTGTATGAATGGCTAATTTCATGTATGCAAATATAAGCAACAACAACAACAACAACAACAACAACAACAACAACAACAACAACAACAACAACAACAACAAAAAAATCGCCCTACCTACCCTAATTTTCAGTGACCCGTTACGCCAAGTCATCAATTTTTTTTTTTAGGCCTTAGTGCAGGTTAAGTACAAATGAAATAATCAATAATATATATTTCACCTTGAATTCATCCTTTTTGATGACCCCTTCTTGAATATGTTTCTTGACCTCCTGCAGGATCGTCAGCATGGCGATGTTGGTCTTTCCCGCACCAGTAGGGGCACAGATCAGAAGGTTCTCATTGGTGTTGTACGCTGTCTCAAAGACCACTGACTGGATACGGTTGAGGCTCTTCATTCCCTTGAATGCGATGCGCCCAATCTAAGATGAACCAAACAAAGACAAATTAAAGTCAGTAAAGGAAGCCGTCCATAAAGAATGTTAACACTGGTCAGTGAAAAAATTACACGGGGGCTTGGGGCGAATTCGCCCCCGAAATGTCAAAAAGACCCCCCGAAAGTCATAAAAGAGCCCCAAAAAATGTGCATAGAGTTCAATGCAAAACAAATTAGAAGAGTGTCATTTTCATGCAAGCAAGCTTGAAAAGTAGCCCGAAATGTTTTTAATATTTTTTTTCCCTGATGGTGTTCTAGGTGGTCTACAAGATAAACATATTGTATTATTGTGCCACTGATTTACTACTAAATTTACTAATTTGTTATTTTTTAATAAAAGTTATTTAACTACAAACTGCAGTTTTTAATTGATCATTGGTATACCTCAAACTTCTCAAGAGAGCACATGACCACCAGTTTCAGGCAAAATGGATACCATTAAATGAAATAAAAGAGAATTTTCACATAATGATCTCTGATATTTATTGTTTTCTGAATATGTTTCAGGAAGGCACACATGAAGGGATGTCTGATCCACAAGCATGTGACATTTCTGTAATGTATAATATTTCAACATGTCTATCTGTTTGAAGATTTTTTTTCCAAGATTTGTTTCAAGATTAGTTCTAAGATCTGGTCCAAGATCTGGTCCAAGACACACTATAGTAATTACAGACAAAGTGATGCTTCAACATACCTCATCAAGCTGTGATATTGGGATCAGATTCTTCCCCACACCAAGAGGGGCTTGGGCTGCTGGGGGTATGATGACCTCTTCGTAGAGCTTGGTGGCTGACTTCTGGGCGCCAATCGGTAACATCATCTGTCATAAAAATAAAAGATTATTATTAAATGATCCCCAATCAACCCAAGCATTAGTGTTACAGTACATGCATCAGAACTGAATCAAAATGATTTGGTAGTAATTGGGAATTTGTAATACCTCCCTTACTGTATACAATTTCACTCGTTCCACAGCAATAGACTTGTTTGATATGAGCTAAAGATATTGCTTTAGTTTTCAAGCTTCCGAAACCATCTACCCTGAATGTACACACCATAATAAGTGTGTTTTTTAGTGGTGACCACAAAGCGCAGTATAGCTTCATGAGGTCTACAGCGATAAGTCCTGTCTAGAGGACTAGATCATTTTTGGAGATAACCTCTATGGGTGCAAAAGTGATCCCTTAACTCTGAGTCACCCTGTTTCAAAGACTATCGCTCTATCTGATGAGCATTACAGTCTTCTCAATGCAAACTACATTGCATACAAATTATTTCAAAGACTTGTAAATGCGAAGTTATGGATGAGACTGTACCAAGTTACATGAACTAATGTGATGCTTAGGTGATCAGACACCAACTCCGGTAACAATATTTCATCAGAGATATACACTTCAGGGTTACATTTAATGGTTGTGAACAGGTTTTAGTTAGGGTAATTGTTAGGATTAGGGTTAGGGTGGGGGTTAGGTGCAGTGCTGGGTCTAGGGTTGAGGTTACGACTTTGGTGAACATTAAAGGAATTGACCCATGTGTCGTAGAACCGATACTTACCTTAGCACCTGCTATGAATGATGAGGACATCTGTGCTGTAGCAAGGGAGTCATAGACGTTAGGGTAGAACTCCTTGGGTGCCCCGCTGGATCGTTCTAGCCCCAGCGTAGAGGTGAAGAGAGGGGTGCGTTTGGCATTCTTCAAGGCCTTCTCTCTGATTGTTGGAGAAACAAAAATATTGACATTAGGGAAGTGTTCAATAATTATCTTCAAAATATTCATAAGGATTTTTATAATACATTTTGACGCTATGGCTACAAATATCTTCATAGCTGAAAATGTGAAATGTGAATAATGGTGTGTAGGGTGTGTATTTGTTAAATCCTTGTTGAATAATTTCATTATTTTTTAATGAACTGTCGCTACTAATTGTACAACCTTCTTCTCAACAAATTTAGAGATCTTTAAAAGCAATCATTGCATGAAAAACAGGAGGATTTATAATATGCAATTATACAACCAATTCTTCATGATTGTATTTTTTACTTATATCTTGCACTAGGCAAAACACTGTTTGTGAGTGTACATAAACATGTTATTTCTGTATACAAAAAAATAAAAAACATGCATTAGTATTAACCCTGTCACATAAATTTGAGTTTGTGGAAATAAGACTAAAACAGTTTGTCAAAGCAATTTGTATACATTGCAATTTCCTCATTATTTCAACTATTGCCCCAGCCTTCAGAAGTATTATGGGACATCCCCTGTTCCTAACAACACCTTTTAATTAAAGTCCTCTTTGCACTAGTTAAAATGGATTGTGGAGCCTGATACATAAAACAATTCTGTTGCCAAATCAGTCATACCTCTGTGCCTTCAGGTATTGAGGATCAAACACTTCTTCGCTTCCCCCTCCTTCTTCTCCTCCTCCTCCTCCTCCTGAGGATTTGGCTTCTTTCTTGAGTATTTTCTTCTCTTCTTTTCTCAGAGCTTTCTCCAGCTCTTTCTCCCTCTCTGACAGAATTGTGACTTGGGTGGCATAGGAAGGCTTCTGATTGCCCAGCCTCTCTCTACGACTCTCTGTTCAAACATAACAGAATGAGGAACATAAGCCTATATCCCTTAAAGGGCAATCCAACCCTTCTAATAAGTTCATTTGAATGAAAGCATAAAAATCAGAGAACTAGAATGGCAAAAGTTTGAAATAAATCGGACCAATATTAAGAAAGTTTTGAGTGTTTGATATATGAGATCACTACAGCTGTGCCAATCTTAAAATTGGCAATTTTGTCAGTGGATTGTGATGTAGTGACGGATTACTCTCCCATTTGTTGCCTACAAAAATATCACTTATTTCTATTTTTCTTCCAAGTGCCTTGAACCTCTGGGCACTAATTAAAATATATCATGGAGAGTACATTATTACAGGTCCTCTAAAAAGAACAGACCATCCCGAGTCATAAATTTATGAAAAGTTGAAATTTTAGTCCTCTTGTGTATTGGAGCAAATGGGAAAGTTGTACGCCACTACATCACATAGACATTATCAATTCAGCCAATTTGAAGAGCCCATACCTATAGTAATTGCAAATTTCAAAAATTCATAACTATCTAATTTTTTGTCTGATTTCATTCAAACTTTCATCAGTATGCTTCTCTGATTTGTCTGCTTTATTCTAGACAAGTTTGCTATCAAGGTTGGATTTCCCTTTAAAGCTGTCTTAGTTAATCCAGAAGATTCGAACCTAAAATCAATGATTTTTTTTTGGGGGGGGGGGGCCATTGTAACCTTTGTTTAAATTTGATTTGATTCGTGGAAGTGCCACATAAATAATAAATAATAACAATATCAGGTCAATAATTGCCGTTTCTGAGTTACAGTAAATGACAGCAAGTATCAATCTTTTTTCAGCCTTACTGTCTATTTCAATGGAACAATATCTTTCACATAAATAGAGGTGGTGTGGTCTTGTGGAGAAGTCTCCGGTATGTAAACGACAAGGTTCAGGGTTTGGATCCCTGTTGCAACACTAATGTCCTTTGGTCAGACATTACTCTACATTTTCCCACACTGCACCCAGATGAGGTAAATGGCTAGGATTATTCCTTGAAATGGACCGTGCACTAGTAAGGGTTGCTGGAGCTAAAGCTAGAGTAACAGTATCCATGAGCTCTTTAGAAGCACATAAGGGAGTTATATGGATTATACAAAAACAGAATACTATTATTATTTTACCATTATAGTAAAAAAATACATATATTTCTATATTACCTGCAGCTATCCTGGCCATGCTGGCCTGTGTGGCTGCTGCTACAAGGTCCGTCCTCCTGGCAAGGAGCTGCTGTATCAGCTCAAAACAGTCAAACCCTAACAAGTCGAACAACTAAAAGAAAAAGGAGAAATGCTCTTCAGTGTGAATCTAGAATCGTTTGATGACATGATACATAGGTTTTTTTTATTTTAGTCAATCAAACTCCTGTATGAAATATTGGCTTATCAAGATGTGGTTTAAAAAGATATCCTTTCTTGTGCCATGCATTTTAATATCAACATAATTTTGTCATCAAATACTTTTCAATTGTGAAATTAGTTACCAAGCCTGAGATAGAAGCGGGCTGGCGATATATATGAAAATGTATACTACACCACAAACTATTGTAGTATTCAAGAGGTTAAATCTGGTCAATGCATCAGGGCACCAAGGCTCATGTGTCCACTTTGTTCTTAAATATCTGTAATAATGTCTCGTAAATGTTCACTCACATCCGTCTGGAGTTCATCATTGGTTTTGCCAGAGGTCAATTCCACCAGAAGCTTGCTACACAAGCCATCCACTGTCAGACCCATTGCGCTATGTCCTCCACTTCCTACCGACTTCTTCACCTCCTTCTCCAGCCACTCCATCTGAGCATTAGGCTGTAATCCTTTGGTCCCTTCCCCATCCCTGGGACTAGGTTCACTCGCCCTAAGAGACACAGCGGCATTGTTCAAGTTGAACTGGATGTTGAGTGCCGGAGGAGATGGTGGACTAGGCTCCGGGTCGGCACTCAAAAAGTGATCTGTGTCTATGGCTCTCTCATCGAACGAGAATGCAATGCCATGACCAAATTCCTTGGCCTTTTCATCCTCCTCAGATGTGCTCGGGTTAAACAGTGAGCTCAGGACCTCTCCAGGGACGTGGGAGACAAGGACTTGGATCTCATGCTGGATCTTCACCAGGAGATCTCGTTGGTATGTGCCAAATTTGGAGCGCACTGCCTGGATTTCGGACTGTCCCAGTGACTCAGACTCGTAGAAGATTTCACAAAAGCATACTGCTGTTGCTGATACTTCCTCAGGACTGGCATCTGCTCCAGCTGGAGAAACATGAATGATAAAAAGATACTAAATCTCCATTATCCTTCTGCCTATTATTATTTGGCCACAAGTCGTTTTTGCACTGATCTAAAACCATACAATTTATACAAAATTATAATTCAAAATAAGATAAACATTAGAACAAATCCTCATTTTTTAAATTATAATTTCAGTTAACTTTGGCCTTTGACTTACAGTGAAATCTAGTACTGCAGTACCCTCAGTAATACAACATTTCGTTCCAGTCCATGTGAACATGCAGTTCTTGAGTTATCATGAAAACAAGAAGAGACCCTGTAATATACATGTACATAAATTGACCTTCTCAACAGTTTGCATGTTACATGCATGTTCTACAGTATTTTCTTTTATTCTTATGAATATTTTGAGCCACAAAATCACTTGATATTTACCAACACTCCTTGCAATCTGAATAACGTTTCGCAATCTTCCGGTGACCTCACTTCTGTTAGCTGATGTATGCTGCAAGATGGCTTCACCAAATTCTCTCCAAGTCAGACCTGTGTATAATCACCAAAATAGATATAATAATGGGCTGTAATAATGTGACACTCTGTGAATTATCATTCCATCACATGTCAAAGTATAGGAGTAAATCTAATCAACAAGAATGTAAAATTAACACATACCGGTACCGGTATTCCTTCTTTAAAAACAAGCCGTGTCAATTACCAACAAATCATCAAAGTTTTGATGCTGCAAAGAGGAAACCAATGTTAAATCATATATTCTTGTATCATTGTTGTATCACGTATGTTATCTTCGAAGGAGTAGAACAAGATCTGAAATAACATCCCTTTTTCACTGATTTATTAATACATTATTCAGCAGAATGAAAACAAAGAATGGGCTACTTAACATGAAATTCTGAAAGAGCCTAGTAAGTAAAATGATAAAATAAGTCGAGTAAAAAAGATCAGCTTTTGTCAACTGGTTGTAATGCAAAAATTCATAAAACTTTTTTTTTCCCCACATCCAGTCTGGCAAAAGAGTGGCCTTTGAAATAAAGGCTTAAGACTTATCTATCAAAATTCCAGGGGACACCGCTTCTTAAAGCACACCATTTTCTCTACATAAGCCGAACAATTTCTTCCATCTGTCTTTATCTAACAAGTTACAAATTAAGCACCTTGTTTTGCTTTCCTTTGTGACTGATAAATCTGTTTCTGTGCAAGACTGATCTCTCCTCCGTCTGGGACTTCATCACCTGCAGTCACAGAAGCGAACGCTCTCACAGCCTTGGTCAGCCTGGGTAGACACTTCATGATGCCTTCAAACCTTGGCACAGGGATAAGTGACCAAGAAAGCACCTTTGATGCACTTACATTGCAATGGACCGTCAAGTATCTGCCAATAAAGAAGCAAAATGTGATGCCTTTTAAAATAAATCTTCAAGATGTACACTTTTCAATGGTCTTGAGCAGAATACAGGAAACAGTTACAAACATGTAATGGCAGTCTGCCTAGATCTATATCTAGACCTCTAGGCTCCATATGTGCATATTTATTTCATTATGAATGTTGAGGAAATGGAATAGTTGAACACTAATCAAGACATAACAGAGAAAGTGGAACTAATTTTTGGATACCCTGCAACAACAAAAATGGCCAGATGACATGTCTATTGGTTGACCAATGCTTCACCAATGAAGTGAAATCCAAAGATTTAAGTTTCTAAGCTAGTTCTAGCTCTAATCCCAACCTAGACCGAAAGCTTCAGTCTGTGATATCGACGGTTGTTCCACTGAGATTGCATCTGGCTCCTTTGACTGCCTCTATACATATATAATTATGTGTATGGGGAATGTCAACAAATGTCAGTTTTATTAAAGAATGACCCATACCAGACGGTTATTTCTGTCTAATCCCAATCCTAAACCTAACCACCCCGCCGAGTCATGAAAATGTCACACATAGCTGAACTTTGAACTTGGCATCTCTGCCACCCCAAACAAAAAAGAAATTGTGTTGTCTGCAACATTAATTATCTTTGTACTTTTTGTAGACTAAAAGGTCTAATCATTCATGGTAATTTGAGTTTTGAGTTTTGACAGTATTTTTAATTTGTTTGACCTTTCTGAGTTCATATTCATAGAGACAATGACTTAGAAATCAAATATTCAGGAAACATATATATATATATATATATTAGGGGTAATCCACAAAAAACACGGGCAATTTTGAGGAGCGCGAGCGCTGTGTTGGCAGCCCACGGCCCACACGACTCGTGAAGCATTCGCCAGTCTCAAGCTAGATCCCCAGCCCTTCAGGCCCGGCGAAGATACATTGCAGTTTCCGTTCCGTGCGTCCACTCATTATCAAATTCACCGATGAGCGCGCGGCCAGTGCAAGATTCATGTCACACAAAAGTAACACTTTCCTTTTGTAAAACGTGAATAGGTCCGTGCATATTAAAGTACTAAGACTATTCAAGCACACATGGTACTCAAATAATATATCCATCTTGACAGAAAATTACATTGAATTATTATAAACAAATTCCTCGTAGTTATTTTATCTCACCTCAGACTCAGAATCTCGCGACTGCTGCAGCTGATGGTTGACCTCTTGTTGTACCACTATATGGTGTCTTGGAATTTCCTACGATTGTGCAATTTTCTCTCGCTTGATGATATATATATATAATGGGTGTCCGTCCATGCATATGCAGTTTGGGTAATTAACCCCCCGAATTAATCCCCCCCCCCTAAAAAAAAAAAAAACACCTAGATCTACAACACTTTTTTCTATCTATGAAAAAAGGGTTGTCATATTTTGACCAGGAAAGGGGATTGGGTCATGTAAATACAATTTACATTTTAGTTTTGTTTTATATATATTTTAAGTGTATTTTATAGATACGACTCGCATTCAAACAAATGCGCTTTTATAAATGATGTCCCCCAAATTTGTTAACAGACCTGACTACAAGTTTAATCACAAACAAAACTTTTTTGTTTCATTTAATTTTGGGCATAAATTATAGATATGTGGTTTGAATTCATTTTCTTCAATTTTATCTTTATATATGAAAGCGTTACATAAATTAAATTAAATTCATTTCTTTAAAAGAAATGATTATTTTCTTTCATACCAACAGTATTTTAACTGCATGCCATCGCTGCCACTTCCCCCACCCTTCTCTCTCTCTCTCTCTATATCTCTCTCTTTCTCTTTCTCATGAATTAATTTTATTGATTCAATCCTAGGCCTCTGATGGACAGAAGGACAATTAGTTCTTGCAATAAAGAACATTTAATAACAACCTCTCATTACAACAAGGTTAATATGCAAGCCCAGATCTTTGTTTTCTATTGTTTTGTAGCCCTGATATAACAAAGGCTTCAACATAAAGAGGTGATTTCCTTGGTCCAGAGGCGTTTGTTATAACGAGGTTCTAGTACCGTTCTACTGTACATAACTACACTTACATTGAATAATGAACCTGGATCAGGGGCAGATTCGATACCTTTTTCAGGCCTTCTTATCATTTATTTATTTATTTATTTCTGATATTTAGACAGGGTGACTCATTATCACCAATAATGGTGCTCTTCCATGAGGCCCTAGCTGTTAAACATAAGAAAGAATTGTTAAAAAAAAAATATATAATAATAATAACAAAATCATGAACATAAATTCATAACAGCAACAAAGGATAAATAAGAACATGTATAAACATATATTTACAAAGTATGTGGTATCCTCGTAATGAACGAATTGTTTGTTTGTTTTGTTTTGCTTAATTTGTTCTTTTTTTTCAAGAAAACGTCATTGCATATTTATAATATCTTAAAGGTAATACAAAGTTTTGGTATGGGGTCATGAATTTGGTTCAAATTAATGAACATATTGGAAGCATACCGGTATGCAATTTTACAATATTCAATGATCATTGTCGCGGTTGATATCGAGTCTAAAGTAATGAAATTGTAAATATTAAACTCTGTATGTTGTATAGCTCCCTCTCAAGACTGATATTACTTTAGCTTTAAAACAATGTTTCTCGACTACAATCGACTGATTTGCTATTCCTGTTTGGAAATTATATATCAGAACTGCATATTCTGAGATTTTCATGGTCGCAGCTACCATGGAATGGCTTTAGGCGCTATTTGAAATATTTGAAATTTACCGGGAGCACCGGTAAATTTTGATTATTCAATTTGCTCGAAAGCAGAAGTGTTTTAGGGGCTAAATTTTCTAGTGCTTAATTATAATACATCCACAGGGGCATCCAAATATATCAAAATTTTAAAGAATTACTATCCATCCAATTTTCAAAATTTCCCAAAACTTTGCATTACCTTTAATATAACATTATAGTATAGACGGTAGTTAGTTTTTAAATCCGATGAATAGTAACTATTAGCATATTTCGGTATGTATTAGACTATGAAAAAAGGCAACATATACTTTTGAGAGTTCATAAACAAAGTATAGAAACTACTTAGGCAAGTTAGGCTCAGTTAAGAAAGACAGTATCTCTAATTATTAGGGATACCAAATTGTTATAACATATTTACAAACAAAAAAATATTACAGGATAGTAAATTACTGGATAATATGCAAAATTAATGCATGTAAACTAGTATAGCATTTGAATGTCACTCTTAAATAACAGTAAAAATACAAATATATTTATAACTGATAATAAATTATATGAAATCATTCTTTCAGTTAGAAAAGCATTATGTCATCCTACATTCAGGGCTAAGAAACAGACAATCAAACACTTTGTGCAAGCAGGACAATTACAAATGTCATATCCTTGACAAAGTCAAAATATAAAAAGCATCAAGTGAAATTTTCCTAGCAATGAGGATGTATATGAATACCACATTTTATCATGTTGTTCTGCAAGTGCATCATTTACCAATCATTTGATTTTTACAAGAGAAATGTGCTGGAAAGCTAAAAGGAATTAAAATAAAACTTTAGTTAAGACACTGTTTTAAAGAACCTTCAATTCTAATATAGCAAACAAAAATGACAATACTGCACTATTCATTTAATTAAAATACTTAAACAGAGTAGTTCCTGACATGACTAACCTTTTTTTTCCTCATTAATTTTCCTGTACAGTTTAAAAGCCCTGTAGGCCCTTATGGTGATGAATTTCATATTTCAATAAGCAATAATAAAATTCATCACCATAACATTTATTTACATTACATGTATAGCAGGTCAGAATATGTGGTAGGAAATCTGAAGTTAAGATTAAAAAGATTCTTACTGTGTTATTAAAATGGATATTGCTTTAATGAAAGGAGGATTAAACATGCTTCATATTTTTGGCTGCCCTTCTCTTTGGTAGCACAAAGTGGCCCACTGACAAATCTCACACTAAAGCATGTGTCTTTGTATGACTGCGATTACTGCAAACTGTTTTGTCAATAGAGGCCCATAAGATTTAGATACCACCATAGAAGCAGTTACTGTACATGTGGGAAAAGAATAATCTTTAGACATTAATACATGTATGCCATCTGAGAATATGGTTTTAGAATTTTCTCTGTTGCCCCATAGTTACCAAATGAATGTAAGTTGTAGTACAGTTCACTCTGCATTAACGCAACAAGAGTAGAAACAAAAGAGAATGCATGCAACAGATTAAGGAAAACTTGCTCAAATTATCTTCAGTGATTGACCTGCCAAGGTGTGGGCTGTGGTCCCAGTAATATGTATTTTATTTAACAAGTTGACAATGTTGATTCTCCTGTTCCAGGAAAGGCCCAAATGTGTGGGAATATTGTGAAAACCCGCAACACCGTTCAAGGAAAATTGTCACTTCAATAGTGTCTTGGTTGGTTTTGGTTGTGACCCTGATGGTGCTGCTGTTGTTGTTGTTGTTGATGATGTTGTTGTTGATGATGTTGCTGATGGTGTTGTTGTTGCTGCTGTTGCTGCTGCTGCTGGTGTTGGTGGTGTTGACCGTGTTGCATCTTGTTGGAGTGATGCGATCCAGAAGAGGAGTACATCATGCCCTGTTGAGGCTTGTTGTTTTGAGATTGACCCTGCGTTGTGTTAACCCCCTGGTAGCCAGACATTCTCTACAAAGATAGAACATTTGAATTTGAAAATCTCCTGTTAAACATATTAAAGTAATAATATCATCCTTTTGAATATTCATTTGTTCATAGTTCTACTTTTGAAGAAACACCGTTTATAGTTGATAAAATTCAATAGGGGCACACCCCTTTCCCTGACTGAATGGTGGTGGGGGGGTGGAGGGAAAGAAAGGGAGAGAAGATACAATTTAAGAACATGGCACAACTATCCCCCTCATCATTCTACATTCAATTTACCCAAATAACTAGACACAAACTACACTACAATCAATGCACACCTGTTGCTGCTGGTATTCCTGAGGCATTATCCCTGCCTGAGCTCCCCCATGGCTGGAGGTATTGGGGGGTGCTACTCTCAACCGCTTTGCTCCCTGTGCATGGCTTGAGGATCCACCGGTCTGTGAGAGATACGAGGAAGGGATTCAAAAAAGGAGGAATACAGGACAAGAGAGAGATAGAGTGATGGAGACAGGGAGGAAGAGGGAGAGAGAGAGAGGGGGGAGAAAGAGAGAGGGAGAAAGAGAGACAGAGAGAGGGGGGGGGGGAGAGAGTAGAAAAAGCCATCTATTATTGACTGAAGAAGATTCCATATAACCATATTGTACAACTTACTTCTTTCCAAACTGATTGAGAGAATGGTCATTTCTTGATTTTTGACTAATGACTTACAGTATTTAATTTCACCATTAAAAAGGAAATATTCACACCTGGGCAAGCAGTTATATTTCCATTTTGATACAAAAACACACAAACTTCTAGTGGAAAATGTATGGTCAAGATTCTAGAATTCAAGCAAGTCTTCCTTCTTATTTTCAGCCCTCCAAAAAAATGCTTGATAAAGTGCTTAAAGATCATGTAGAATAGACATAATGGCAATATTCACAATTATTGGGAAAGAGTGTAATCAGTTCATCTCTTTGATGTTCAGGTTAGGAATTTTAATAAGCAATTTCTTTCATATCCTATGCATTTGAAAGGGAAAACTACAAAATCAAATTTTATCACAACAAAGATCTTTAACAATAACACATTTTTCACCTCTCTGTTTGTTTATAATTCCAGCCAATATGGAAAACAAGAAAAATAGATAACTGTAAAAATTGCTTTTCCTACTAAACTGTTTTGTTTTTTATTCTGACAACAGCATTTTGGGGGTTTCAAGCATCTGCATGTACATGAATTTCTCAGTAGGTAAAAATGAAACATCGAAAGTGTAAACCTAACACTTCTCACATTTCCACTATCCCATATGAAATATGCATTGATTTTCACACATTGGCAAAAACACTATGTTTGAGGTGGGAGTGCAAAGAATAGCGTGCACCAATTAGTGAAATAGAGCAATGAGCAAATTAAAACAAGTTTTGAAGGATTTCTTATCAAATTATGTACCTCAATGTATCTAAATGGTTGCATATAA
The DNA here is from genome assembly GCA_037976565.1 of Mesocentrotus franciscanus. Lineage (NCBI taxonomy): Eukaryota > Metazoa > Echinodermata > Echinoidea > Camarodonta > Strongylocentrotidae > Mesocentrotus > Mesocentrotus franciscanus. Next base: position 27,044,438 of record CP137671.1, read on the forward strand.
AAACAAAAAATCTTACATGAACTCGTTGGCAAATAAAATCTTCATAGATGCATTCACAGTATTTTCAATCAAAGCAGAAATCACCTTAAAATTAAATGTAATTTGTTAGCTTTTTGTACTCTAAGTGAAATGCGCAACATGCATTGCTTCAGAAAGAGCTCATTTTAAGAACGTTTCCTCAGTCAAAATCATTTTGAAACAAATACATCAAGAATCTGTTTGCCATTCACGAGATAGTATACAAATATTGACGGATTTGAGGAAGAACGGTTAAAATAATTGCCCGAGATAATCTAGTAGTCTAAAGATTATTCAGGGGATATAAATGAACTATGACCTGAAAAATAAGCAGTAAAATATTGGTTTGAAATAACCCATCCCACAGACTCTTAATAGTCATAATTACATGGAAATAGATGTATTTATTTGCAGGGATATTTACTTACTTTATGTATAGCACACATATCTTACTGTGCATATCCAAAATTAACTTCATGCACATTTATTGCATCCTAGCAATGAATGAGCAAAGCGGGCTTCTGACCAGGCAATATTTTCTGCTTTACTGTCCAGTAGTCCATAAATAATTTCATGCCTGCAATTTTGACCCATCAGAGGCCTAGAATCTTGATAAGCAGGATGGAAGAATAATTATTCAATGATTGCATTCCCAGGTTTAAATCGACCCTAGTTCCACCTACGCTTCCTTGCTGTGAGGTGGAGCCAGCCATTGATGTAGCTACACGCTGTCGCGGGCGTCGACCATGTGGCTTGAGTTGCGACTGGAGGACGATTTCTGCAGATGAGAGAGGGATTGGTGTGGGGGTGAACATCGGGGAGGAGGGAAAAAGTGCATAAAGTAAAAACAGGATCCAGCGAGATGTGTGCAAACAATCTAAAGGATGGAGGAATTATATTTTAAAAGTTACAAATAAATGGAGCAGGAAGTATTCAGGTGAAAACATAATATGATGACAATGTTTATATCACAGGGATTTTAGCATATCCAATACATGTAGGTCAACATCAAAACACTGCAAACTATTTGTACTCGCAGGGAGTGAATGACGATGTTTGACAACACATTAGTGTCTATAGGGATATAGAACAAAATTCACCAGTGCATGTCTGCTACTAAAACTATAGGTGACTTTGACTGAGGTCTTCTAGTTGTACAGCACATGCTCCTGCAACAATTGCTCAGTGGACAATATCCTGCACTAAACAAACTCTAAACTTTAAATCTGGACTAAACAGTTTATATGACCATAATACTAACCTTAAACCTACCCTAAAACCCAGTTGAAACACTAACCCTAACCCTATATCTTTGACAAAATAAAGCCAGGAGCAATTGTCACCAAAGTATTAACATCGGAGCACCAGTCTACGGGTAGGTTATTTTTTGTTAAAACCCAACATCTACCAAGCTCACAGTGAAATCGATGCCAGAGAATGCAGGCCTTGTAGTGCTGTAGCTCAGAACGGGTCTCAAATTCACCAGACTGAAGGTTTTCAGCCGAACCAAACACAAACCTGACTAAAACATGAACCGTGTAAACTCAAATGCAGAGGTCTGGTAGAAGAAAAGTTGTGAAAAGTTCATCATCATTTGTCTCTGATATAACCTCAGAAAACGTATTTGTATAATACATTTGGATGCCCACATTTCTGCCTTGATCATTGTCATACATGAACACGTACATGTACATGCATGCATTTCAAAGCACTCTGAAGAAAAGAACATACATTTGTAGGTTTTGATGATGTATTCACTTTTTCTTCCTGAGTGAGTAGTTACCGGACCAGTCCAGAACCTGGTAAGGAGTTTTAGAAGTTAATGAGCCTGACGAGACCAGGATTCAGCACTAAGGCTCCTTCCTTCAAGGTCAAGGGTACACAATATACTTGGATAAAACAATGATTTTGGTAAAGTAGGCAATGTTCCCATATATGACCAATTCCTATGTGTGGTCCATTACTATCACAACCCCTTGTTTTGATCAAGCAGAAAAGAGAAAATCCAAGAATAAATATAAAGAATCCTTTATTTTACCTCTTTTTTTCATAAAAGATTATACATATGTACACATGAAGACAGCATTGCAATTTTTTTGATTTGTTAGCAAAACATGCAATGTGACCTGTTTGCAAACTAAAAGGAGAACACTACTTTTGGTTACTTGTGGTTACAAAGAATTAAAAATAATGAAGAAAAAAATATGCATTGTATAAACATGCATAAAAGAAGCATTGCATGCTACATGTATAATCAAACATTTAGTGCACACAAAAAATACACAGAACACTTGACATTCTGAACATCTAGTGTTCTTCTTAACATTACTCTGAACATTCAAGGAAGTATAATGACAATTATGGCTTTCAGATACGAGGACATCTTGTAGTGTTTGCATTCACAACTAAATGTACATGTATCTATAAAAATCAATGCATAGAAATATGATATTCATTCGTACCATCACACAAACAGGGAAATAACATGTATTTTCAAATTAGTGATAAAAAATAGACACTGTTTGCAGATGCGATGGAAAAAATTAAAAGTGAATAACACAGATATTGCAAAGCATAAAGATTTCTTTTTTAAACGTAACATAAATTGTTGGTATGGCTACTCGATGTAAAAATGTTTGTTTAAATGTAGTGGGTAACTTACATGTGGATACACATATTAACTGTCACAATGTAAGACAACTAGAGACAAATTGTAAAGCAAATATGCATTACATATAACATTTGAATGCTATTACATTTTATTTAATAGATTAAACTTTACCTTGTTATTGTCTGACTTGTCATCATTGTCATCATCTGTAAGAAACTCTCTCTTGGGGTATGGGATCGGCTTCCCATCAAAGACACTGCAGAAAGTTAGGGAGAAATGAAAACAAGCAAAATAAAATTGATTGCAGTTTTCAATGCATTATGCATTCACAATATTTGTCTTCTCCATAACAAACAGAACAGAGATAATCCCATCTTTCACAAAATGGTAAGCAACAACATATATTATCTTATGTGAGGTAAATCAACTTCATCATCATCATCATTTATTAAAGTCAGCATTTACCCTCATACGAGGGGTTACTGACTTTCGCGCCATGATGACATTCCCTACCTCCACTTCTTCCCGTCTCTAACATCCTCCTCATTTAGACCAACCTTACTGCTTTCTTTCTTCACCATATCTTTTCACATAGGTTTATGTGAGGAGCCGAGTTGGCTCAGTTGGCAAAGTATCTGCCTGTCGAACGAAAGATCGTGGTTTCGAATCTAACCTAGGCAGATGACTGAAGACTGCGTTGTGTCTTAATGTGCCTATGCACTGTTTAATAGACGCAGGCTAGGTTACAGTGGAAAACACTCTGTCCCTCAGATAGGATGTTAAATGGAGGCCGTGAGTAGAGGAGAGTCACCACCTTTGCACGTTAAGAACCCACTGCACTATTCGTATAAGAGTAGGGGGAAACCCTGGTGTAGTGGTCCACCTGCACATCCATAAGCAGTTATACCGGGAAGAGAGACCCGATGAATACAGAGATTCAGTTCGCTTTTTCTCTACCATGCAGGCACAGGTGACGCCAAATCCGTAATAACAATAATACCTAATCACAAGCCTTGACACTGTAGTCTGTCAATATACATACTCTGCTGTGTGTTGAGGTTGTTCTTTGAAGTACTGGTCTTCCATGGCTTGTTCTGATGTCATCCTCTTTGTAGGATCCATGGTAAGAAGCTTAGATAACTGCATATTAAAGGGAAACATCAGTTCTACGAGAGCCCCAAAATAGCCAGTGTGAGCATTTTATTTCAGCTGATTACACTTCCATTTAGACAAAGTTTAGCTTGTATTGTTGTATTGTTTTATACAGGCATACCAAATACAACCCTATGACTAATGGGATTTACTCTTTCTTCATCTTACTACGGTCTTCAATCAACATAATTTTTATGTCATAATGTTTACCTTTATTGAGTATTTGTTACTATGAAGAATGAAATGGAAGATTTTTTGTTAATGTTTCTTGAAATTTGCATACTGCAATATGAATAAAGTACAATGTACACTGCAAATAAACTTAAGTTTGTTCAGTTTGTATCATTATTTTTCAATACTTAATATATCAACTGTGAGTTATATTTACAATGTACAAGTACAAGTACTTTTTAATGTACATTAAAGAAAATTATAATATTCTCATTAATCTCATAGGTCCCCACGTCTATTACTTTCAGGTTCCCATGTACTGCTCATAACGATACATTCAATTCATGAAAATGCTATGATATATAAAATCTCTATGCGCTCAAAAGTACTTTGGATATTATCTTTCTGGCTTTCGCTCTGTCAACATTTTTTCAAAGGAATGTTTCTTTGCTAGCAGTATTATACTTACAATAATGACTGTAATCACAATTTGACATAAAATTGAAAGAAGCAAGATTTGTATGACAACTCACCAGTTGGAATGCTTTACTATCTTTAGGCACTTTGTGCTTCTCCATATACTTTGGTAAACAGCAGCTAGCATAACTGTTAGGAATAAAAATACAGGTGGAGAAAGAGAGAAAGGGAGAGAAAGGGAGAGAGAGAGAGAGAAAGGGAGAGAGAGAGAGAGAGAGAGACAGAGAGATACAGAGAGATACAAAGAGAGACAGAGAGAGTTATGTGAAACCTCATTAATAGTAAAATCCCTCATAACATTATTGTATACAAGCAAACTGAAGCGCTTCCTTGGCAAAATGTTAAAAAATACAGTGTCACTTTGTCAAAGAAGAGCATGGAAGGTACATTAATCAAAGACACAGTCAATGAAGGTGTTTTGAGAATGGTATTTTGCCTCTGTCACTGTCCGGACCACGAACCCCCAAAATAGCAGCATAGCTCCAGAAGTCACTAGAACTGTCAGACATCGTCCAGACACACCATGTTACACAGATGAGCTAAAAGAATTGAAGCAAACAACTTTGTGCGCTAGAAAAGAAAACTTCCCATATGGTCTTGAAATCGATTGCCAGATCTACAAGAAAGCTTCACATCATTATAATAATAAACTCACTTTGGTCAAGCAAACTTATCATTATAAACAACTGAAAGACTGTTCTTCGCGAGAGCTTTTCAGGAAGGTTGAACACCTCTTACGCCCCCAATCATCTAAAACCCTTCCAACCCACAACAGTTTTTGAAATATCTCTGCCAGAGCGTTTCGTAAGGTATTTTGGAAAGAAAGTTCAGTCAATCAGTGATGAATTACAGTCATCAGGGGCTGATATGCTTAGCTCCATAATACTCACTTTGATCTTCTGAAATCTTTCATGAGATTACCATGTTCAGGCATCTTCTTTATATCCTCCCAATCTTTCTCTGTGGGAGAAAAAACAGACTGCACTTTAAAGAGTCATTCATACTCAAGTGGGTTAAGCACATTGTAATACAAAGAATATATCAACATGAAATAGTCATATTATCTGCATTTACTGTAGTGATATACATGCAATGTATAATCACTGGACTAACTAATAAAGATGTACATATTTACTCTTTAAGATGTAATAATAAAGGTGCAAATATCCAACTTCAATACAATACACTGACCTAGATTTTGCCCTTTGACCTGTTGGTTCAATACCTAATATGCTGTGCCTATTTAAATTTATACAAGGTGACACAAAATAGACAGGTTCATAGCTAGATCAACCCTCCATTTAGTAACTTAAATTTTCATTTAATCTTTATGGTAAGAACAAATGGACAACACCATCTGACAACACATGAGGATTACAAAAACATGAACATTACCCTGTGGGAAGCCCATGACATTGAATATTCTGTCTAGTTGATCATGATGGTAAGGGTTGCTGGTTTTGATGTCTTCTTGACGGCAGTGGAAGATGGGTTCAGATGTAAGTAACTCTGCAAATATACAGCCTATAGCCCATATATCTGAGCAAATCAGGAAAATAAGTACAAACACAATAATATACACCTTTTAATATAATAATAATAACTCTCATCATTATCATCATCACGTACAAGAAAAATCAAACCATAACTTGGTAAGATCTCATTTTAGTTCAGTATCTGTTTGTTTGTTTGTTTATTTTGAACAGGTATTGAAAATGAATTCCGTTTTCACTGAGACAAACAACTAAAAAGAAAAAAAACATGAATATTACATATCAATAGAGCAAAACAAAATGTACTATGTATTTAAAAAGGGCTACAGTTCACTCGCACTATTGTACTGGAAAACACAACCAAGTTTTTATTTTGTTCAGAACAACATATAGAGGCTGAACTTGATGCTTATCAGTGAATGAAACCTTATCTTTTAATTTTATCAATGAAAAAACATGCTCTATTAGGGAACTGTCAGAAAACAAAGTCAAAATAAATTATGTATTATACAATGCTGCATGCTCCAGCCTTCAATATATATACGGCCTCAGTGAAAAATAACATTTGTGTCAGATGCGCGTAGCTAAGAGAAGGAAAGAGAGGTGCGCAGTCTAATTCACTTTTGTACGCCTTATACCGTGCCAAAAAATGTTGTTTTACTTCACGTAAGTGCACATATGACAAATTGTTATGTGTCACATGACACCTTTTCAGCCAATAGGATACACGCTTACATATACCATTTTATGTCATGCTTTAGATAACACACATTTAAAGGACAACCCCATCCATGACACTGTCAATACAATGCAGACAAAAAGCACATATGGGACTGTTACCTATTGCTTTTGTGTAATGCCTAGCTCCAAGTAGTAGCTCTGGAGCTCTGTACCAGAAGGTCACCACCACAGGGTCAAGGTCAGCTAGAGGTTTGAGAGGTGAGTTGAATAACCTTGCAAAACCCATGTCAGCTGAAAAAGGTAGGAATATTGTCAATTCTTAATGCAGCTCAATGGATAAAACAAAGCTTCAGTTATGGGGATAGGATTTCATTTTGAGATAAACTGGCTTAAATGCAAGCGATAGGTTGTTCTCACCAGCAAAATATAAAAACAAAAATACAAAAAAGACCTTCTGGAATTCACATACTTAATATTGCACAATCGCGCATATTGGGATACTACTGCATGTTTCAGTGTTTGAACATGGTCAGAACTAAAAGCTGTATTTCCTTTCCATCTTTCTTTACTGTACTCAACTATTACATGTTCCATTATGATCATAGATTTTGATATAAATAATATGATAATATATATTTGCAGTGTTAAACATTTTCAAAGTTTTATCCATTTTGTAGATTATATTTTGTTTTGGTCATTATTAAAACATAAGATTACACTTTAACTTGACACCAAGTGAACACGAGATGTATTTTTTCTCAGCATCTATGGTACATGTAAAACCAAGCCTATATGTAACCCTAGTAACCATTAACAAAGCTTTAAATACATTGAAGGTTGTTTATCCCTTTTGCAGCCAACATCAAATTCTGTAGAACTTTGCAGCAATTATGAATATGCCACCGTTGCCAGGTATATCCTATCTGTGAAATTTAAACGTTAGTAGTGTCCTAGTGTTCAAATTATGCAAGGAAACCCATTTTAATTTCTAGACTTTACTGTCATACACTGTAGAGTGACCGATGTTGGTAATAACATACATAAAATGAGCTGTGAAAGGGTACATGAGCATTTGTACACATGAATAACCCACTTCTTGTAATGGCCAAAATTAAACTGATTGAATCTTTGAGCAGCACAAAACGTAAGACCATACGGTACAAGGGTCTGAAAATCAGACTATTTTCTACTCATAATTTTCTAAACGCGTTGCAAAAATTCCTAGCGGTCGATATAATTCCACATAAAGGCAATTACCAGTTCTAATCTTTTCAGGGGAGTTTTTAGTTGGCATTATCTCTTGTTTACCATAGTATTCTCACAAGTTTATATTTTCAGCCTGCAAAAGGGACACACCACCTTTAACAAAGCTTTAAAGGGAAATCCAACCAGGGAAAGTCTACCCTGATATTAAATTGGTTTTAATAGAAGCAGAAAAATTAGAGAAACAATTCAGTTAAAGTTTGAGAAAAATCAGACAACAAATAAGAAAGTTATGAATCTTTCAAATTCATGAAAATCATGGAATCTTTGAGACAAAATGGCAATGCGGTCAGAAATTGTGATGTCATCCCCTCACAATTCACCACTGATCTGAATGACAGAATGACCCAAAATCTCCATTTCACTGAATGTTAATGGAATAGTAGACCTATCTTTAACATATGGGGGTGCATGAAAGAACATGTTATCCGTGATATATGATCGAGATACATGTAGGCATGAAGAAAATATATCTTTTGATCAAAGTGGAATTTAATGACATTTCTTGCATTCAACAAAGGATAAAATGTGAGGGGGTGACATCATATTTAGAGACCGCGTTGCCAATTTGACTCACAGATTTGAATTATTTCATGAAAAGTTATGGATTTTAAAACTCCATAACTTTTTTATTTATTATCCGATTTTTCTCAAACATTCACTGATCTGTTCTTCTCATTTTTCTCCTTGTATTAAAACAAACTTATTATCAGGGATGAGGGTGGACTTCCCCTTTAAGAGCAAACAACTCTAAAAAGAAAGCAGAAAAATCAGAGAAGCAGACTGGTGAAAGTTTGAACGGCATCAGACAAAAAATAAGAAAGTTATGAAATTTTTGTATAGAGGTATGGGCTCTTCAAATTGGCTGAACTGGTAATGTCTCCTGTCATGTAGTGGCGGACAACTTTCCCATTTTTTCCAACTCACAAATTGAACTAAAACTTCAATATATCAAAAATGTATGACTCAGGAGCATCTTTTCTCTTTAGAGGACATATGATAATATGCTTTAAATACATTAACAAAGCTTGAAGTACATAATACATATGTAACCCTAGTAAGCATTAAAGGTAAAGACCAGTTTTGGAAACGCCCATCTCTCAAAAAAATGAAATGGAAGCTCTCATTACCAATCATGTGAAAGAATATGTTTTGACTAATACGTGATGATACAAATTTTGCCGGGAAGTCGGGAAACCGCCTACTAATTGATATATTTGGTAAATTATTATATCTATTGGGACCAAATAGATATCGCGCACATGGTCGCGTAGTCCCATATACATCTTTCTGTGTACAGTGCTTGTAACTTTACCAAGACTGGGCCAAATTTCTTATCATTTTGATGATTTCAGAACCTTGCAGTACACACCAATACTTATATGCTAGATGATCAACCTTTTCTGATCGATTCCACAATGTTTCTTTCACAATGCAATCGCATGACCAGAACTGGTCTTTATCTTTAACAAAGCTCTTACATGCAGAGCAAGAATTCAAAACATATATGCCGCCCTCGACATTTTCTTTTGGAGCCATGGAACATTACATAATAACGCTTGGAATTTGGAAATTCACAAAAGTGCCTTATCAAATGTGGTCTTGAATACGAAATAGATATCTTTAGCAAACAGCAAAATACTGTTTCAAACCTGGATTCCATCTTTTTTAAATCTATATCACTGCTCATACCTATTATGACTCTTCCTCTTTCTGGACCTTCTCCCATTACTAGAATATTGGCTGGTTTCTGTCAACAACAAAAACAAAAATATTTAAATTTTACAAAACATTTAAAGAATAAGTACTCTTCTGAAGCGATAACTTCCAATGGGCATGTCAACTGACTAGCCAGTAATTAGGCAAGATGAATATAGCATACATGGTAATATTGTCAAATCATACTACAATTTCAATAACCTGATTTTAAAAAAAAGAAGGCTTTACACAATGTACAGTTGTACAAACCAAATTCATTGGATTGAATAAAAGGTAACCCCCTCCCAAAACAAAAAAACAAAAAATGTATTTGAAGTACTTAATTTGAAGAACATAAATTTTCCAGGTAAAACTATGAATGACCTTCAACCTACTGGACACATTTTGATTTTAGTATAAAGCACATATCCCATCTACTGGGTGCAAGCCAACAATTTCTTTACAACAATTTCTTTACAACAATTGCAACTTTTCCCAGGAAGCCTAACATTCAAAGCTATGGTGGACTGATGAATATTAGTTAGTCAGAATGAGTCAGGACTCGGGAGAGCTGAGGTATTTCTTTCCAGTTCATCGTCTCTGTGCCACGGACAAGAGATGGCCTGGTGGTTAAGTCTCTGCCCGGCAAGCAGTAGATGGCAGGTTCAAATCCCGCTGGCTCCAAGATTGTTTCTGACTTGTTTTCAATTACAAGATCAGGCATACAGTAGGTTTGTGGTGCACCATGAGGGAGGATTGGGGAGTCCTGAAAAAAACTCTCGGTAGCTATTCTTTCTTGAGTGTGTGTAGTCCTGAAAAGGACTGTTGGTGTAGTCTTGAAAAAGATCAGGCATGCGATCTTTATATACTGGGTGCAAGCCAAAAAATTCTTTACAACACATATCCCATACTCTCCATCTCAAGTTATATCAGACTTGGTATTCGACAGGTCCATGATTTTGCATACTTACAAGATCCCTGTGCAATACCCAGTTAGAGTGAAGATAATGGATTCCATCAAGGATTTGGTACAGGAGAGACTTGACCATGACGGGAGGTACTGAGGTGGGACCCTTTTTGCTGGCTTTGTTTGCCCGATGATACTTGATTATATGCTGCACCAAAGGAGAAGACGATTGAAGGAAAATGTAAGTAATATCAGTGTCGACACAAAGCATCATAATCATAATCATCATCATTGTAATCATTGCTTCTTTGTTCTTGTTTTCATTACCATCATTACCATTGCTACTGCTGTTAATGTTGTCATTGATGCTGTTATTATCATTGGTGTTATAATCATCATCATTACCATCGTCATCATTATTATCATTATTATATCATTATGGTTATTATTATCATTATTATCATTATAATCATCATCATCATCATCATCATCATCATCATCATCATCATCATCAGTATTGTAATCATTATCATTAATATTATTATTATTATGATTATCATCATTATTATTATTATTATGATTATCATTATTATTATCATTATTATCACCAATATCATCATCATCCTCATCATCATCATTATTATCATCATTATTATCTATTATTGTTACTTTTACTATTGTGTCTATGTCTATATTATAAAGGGTAACCCAGTCAGTGCATGAACTGTTCTCCCTAGCGGCCCTGTTGAAAGACACATAAAACACAAATATACCAATGGAAACAAACCTTATTGATATACATATTATTTTGTTGATGTTGAAAGTTCATAAACACAAATTGTTTCTACGGTCAACGTATTGGCCAATGTGAACAAGTAAAGGATCGGATGGTTGATGATTTTATAACCAAATATCGCAAATTATTCCACTCTACAGAGTCCTCACCTTCCATATCTTCTCTTTGGTTTTGACACTGATTGGTGGACAAGTTTTAAATCTAACAGAGCTCACTTACCCATAGATCATGTTCTGAGAAGTCACACAGCAGGTAAACCTTTCTATCACTGTGAGAGAGGAAAACCCTTCTTAGACAGATCACATTTGGATGACGTAATTCCCTGAGTAACTGCAAGGGGGTAAACAAAATCAGAGTAATTTGTAGCATTATTATACAGGATACCCCAATGTAGTGGTCCACCTGCACATCCCAATCCTATTATATAGGGAGGAGAGACCGAAAGGTCACAGTTCGCTGATCCCCTCCGAGGGACAGGTGACACCAAATACTTAATAATAATAATAATATTCAAGCAACGCACAGGCAATTTTGCTTAATTTTGAAATTTAATCAGCAAATGATAGCACCTTATAAAATGAATTTGATTGAAAGACCAATTTCACCCCACCCTCCTCCCAATTTTTTTTTTCAATCATATTTGATTCAGTTGTTGTTCCATTTTTGCTGATCAGTCTGTACAATTATTGATTATGTCCCTTAAATACCCCCTACATACGGTTTAAGTACTCATACTTCAATAATGAAAACAATATATACTCACAGCTACTTCTCTACATGCAGACATGGATATCCCTGTGCCTTCTATCTGCTTCAGAGCATACTCCTTCTTAGGTTCTTTCTTGGTTGTGGCCTTGTAGACATGTCCGTACGTCCCCCTGCCAACCTTGCATCCCTCAAAGTCAAAGAGGTCTTCCACCGACTCACGCATCCTGGAAGTCTGCTGCTTGAACTCGTAGTCCATCTTTACTGTAATTCACCTGAACAGCAAAAACAAAAATTTGCATGAAATGAATATCAGTAATTTTCAAAGTTCTCAATATGAAAAATATTGGGTCAGTGAGATCAAAATACCCAGAGCCACAACAAAGTCTCATGGCTCACTTTGGGAACCTTAAGATACCATCAGTATTTACTTTATTAATGGCCCATACAATGTTACAATAAGAAATACGTGAATGAATGAAAGAATTGTAAATAATGAACAAACTACTAAGTGGAACAAAAGGCTTTAACTTGTACATTACACCAACATAACGAGACAAAATTTGAGAAAGATCACATACGTGTTCATGCCAGGACAGGCACTGATCAATATAAATGCCTAGGAATTTGGTATTTTTCTTTTGTTGAATGGTGATGCTATCTGTCTTTAATGGAACATTAGTTTCTTCAGTGTGAGCATGAGTTTTAAAGTGGATGAAGTTAGTTTTACCCAAATTCAACGATAATTTTATTTAAACCAGTTACAACTGTAGATAATTTTGGCAATTCAGCATTTAGTATTTGAACAAGATTATCTAGCTTTGAATGAGAGCAAAAAATATATGTGTCATCAGCAAATAATATATATTATAATAAGGGACATTAGAGATATTATCATTAACATAAATCAAAAAAAGAAGCGGGCCTAAAATAGAGCCCTGAGGCACATCACACATAACTGATGACATGGTTGATTTGGCATTATTAAATATTGTATATTGACTTCTACAAGAAAGGTAACTACAAAACCAGTTTAAAGGTACACCACGTATCCCGTAATGGTAAAGCATGTGTAAAAGTATGTGATGATGAAGGGTATCAAACTTCTACAGTACTTCTACTTCTATGACGATACTCAGGATCCATTAACGCAGGATCCATAAGTGAGGTTGTAATGCTGAGGAATTAACTTAGGTGCTCATTTGCAGTGCATGCTTGTTGGTGCCGCATTTAAAAGGTTGTGCAAGTAAAAATCTAGTTCCTTAGTCTAGATGCTGGGTGGAAGCACTCCCTTGAAGGCCTCCAATGAAGTAGCATCAAGGGTGATTCTAGAAAGTGCATTCCACGCAGTTACTGTCCGAGGGAAAAATGAGTTCCGGTAGAATTGGGTGCGGGATGGGATAGCCAGTAACTTCTTTGGGTGATACTGTCGTGTGTTGCTGGCAAACATAGGTGCTGTGTAATGGTGTGCATTGATGGCTACCATGTTGTGTTGGATCTTGTACATGAGATGGAGGCTTGCAGCATTTCTTCTCCTCTCCAGGCTCTCCCATTTCAGATGGTGAATCATGGCCGAGACACTGGCCATGCGGTGATATCTCTGGAGGGTGAATCTTGCTGCTCGCCTTTGCACTGCTTCGATTTGGGATATATACTTGTTTGTGTGAGGGTTCCAGACCGAGCAACAGTATTCCAGATGAGGTCTAACAAGAGAGAAGTAGGCTTGTTGGCGGATCTCTTATGAGATTTGCGGAGATTTCTGCTGACTAGTCCCAGCAGCCAATTGGCTCGGGATGTGATGTTGTTCATGTTGTTCAAATGCCTTACTTAAATCCATGAAAACTCCTATTACATGCTCGTGTTTGGCTAAGGCAGAGGATACCCTATCATATAATTTTATAATAGCAAATTCCGTTGAATGAAATTTCCTGAATCCATACTGATCGTTATTAAGTAAATTGTTGTCGGCCAAAAATGTATATAGTCTATCATAAACGAGTCGTTCTAATATTTTCGAAAAACATGAAAGTATTGAGATAGGCCAATAATTACTGAATGAGCTAGCATCGTCTTTCTTATAGATGGGTATAGAGTACCGAAGCTGTGACGTCATAAAAATCTATTTTTGGAATTTCTCAAATTTTTCTTCATTTTCTAAAAGAGCATAAAAAATAATGTAGATAAATAGATTTCCTATAGGAACTCAGTGTTATATTGCTCTGGCTCCTAATGTTATGAACCAGAGCAATATAACACTGAATTCCCATAGGCAATCTTTTTATTCAGATGGTCATATCTCAGCCAATACTTAACCCATTCAATTGGTTTTCGACATTTGGACATTATTTTTGGTGGTCTTTCGGAAAATGAAGAAAAAATTGAGAAATTCAAAAAATAGATTTTTGATGACGTCACACTTCACCACTCTATTACGAAATTTTCATCATTGAGGGAAAACTACCAGAGAACAATGACAGGTTGATTATGTAAACGAGGGGTTTAATTATAGGCCTACTTCCAATTATATTTTTGAGCAAAAATATTGGATTTGTAGGGTTAAAGAAAATACTATTTACAGAGGAATCAAAAAGAAAATCACGAAAATTATTGCTATACCCTTTGATTTTCGAGGCCTGTTCAGCACTTATGTTTGAAAAATAATTATAGGGTCTATTTATATAAAAGCAATTTGCAATAATGCAATGTCATGTGCGTCCTTTACAGTAATATCATCGTGCCTAAACACAGTTGAATGAGAAAATTCCCCCTTTTCAGAATATCATTTATTATCTTCCACTTGGAGGAAGAATCATTTGCCTGTTCAAACTGTGTCGTGTAATATTCTTTTTAAATATACGAATATACATCCCCCAAATGGTGTTGTCTGCAACATTGCCTTTGTAATCATGAATGCCATGGCTTTGACAGTGTTTTTATGTTTTTAATTTGTTTGACTTTTCCGAGTTCTTATTCATTGTTCAGAGACAATACTTAAAATTCTAATATTCAGGAAACATATAATTTTATTAGGCACAACGAACACGGGCAATTTGAGGCGCGCCGCGCGCCGGGCCGTGCAGTGCTGGCAGCCCCCACGACTCGTGAAGCATTTGTCAGTCTCAAACTAGATCCCCAGCCCGTCAGACCCGGCGAAGATACATTTCAGTTTCCGTCCGGCCGTGCGTCCACTCGTCATCAAATTCACCGATGAGCGCGCGGCCAGTGCAAGATTCATGTCGCACAAAAGTAACACCTTCCTTTTGTAAAACGTGAATAGGTCCGTGCATATTTAAGTACTAAAACTAGTCAAGCACACAAGGTACTAAAATAATCTATCCATTTTCACAGAAAATTACATTGAATTATTATAACAAATTTCCTCGTAGTTTAATATTTATCTCACCTTAATTTCTCCAACCATCCACTACATACGCTACGGTGTCTCGGAATTTCCTACGAATGTGCAATTTTCTCGGTCTCTCGCTTGATATGGCCGTCTATGGCGCGCCGTTTGACCAATAATTCAGATAAACATTGTTTATCGTCGAAAAACACTGTTTATCGAGCGATAAACACTGTTTATCAAGCGATAAACACTGTTTATCGAGAGAAACTATGTTAATCGACTGATAAACACAGTTTCTCTCGAAAAACAGTGTTTATCACCGAAAAACACTGTTTATCGCCGAAAAACACTGTTTATCGCCGAAAAACATTGTTTATCGCCGATAAACAGTGTTTATAGAGAGAAACTGTGTTTATCAGTCGATAAACATAGTTTCTCTCGATAAACAATGTTTATCTGATTTATTGGGCAAATGGCGAGCACTCGTACTCCAGATCAGAGCCGTATGCACTACTCCACACGTTAGTCAGGTAGCTTGGTGAAATTACCGTTACTTGCCTGATAAAAGCACCGTTTTTGGTACAGGGCTTCCTTAGGAACTACTGAACGATATTATGGTAGGCCTAGGAGTCCCCGGCAAGAATATTATATAGAGGTGTGGGGCGGGGGCGTCGCCTCGTAGCCCACAAATAATTTAAAAATGTAATATAACATTGAGTTTTTGTTGTACAAACGCCATTTTTGGTACAGGGCTTCATTAGGACCTGCTGAATGATGGTAGGAGAGGAGCATAACTAACTATGGCGTTTGTAAAACAAAAACCCAATGGTATATAACCTTTTAAATTATTTGTGGACTACGCCCCACACCCTTATATGATATTCTTGCCGGGGCTCCTACCCTATTATCGTTCAGTAGGTCCTAAGGAAGCCCTGTACCAAAAATGGCATTTGTACAAGAACAAATCAATGTTATATTAGGCCTACCTTATAAATTAGTTCGGGGCTACGGCGCCCCCGCCCGACACACTTATATGATATTCTTGCCGGGGGCTCCTACCCTATTATCGTTCAGTAGGTCCTAATGAAGCCCTGTACCAAAAATGGCATTTGTACAACAACAAATCAATGTTATATGACCTTATAAATTATTTGGGGGCTACGAGGCGACGGCCCCGCTCCACACCCTTATATGATATTCTTGCCGGGGGCTCCTACCCTATTATCGTTCAGTAGGTCCTAAGGAAGCCCTGTACCAAAAATGGCATTTGTACAAGAACAAATCAATGTTATATTAGGCCTACCTTATAAATTAGTTCGGGGGGCTACGAGGCAACGCCCCCGCCCGACACACTTATATGATATTCTTGCCGGGGGCTCCTACCCTATTATCGTTCAGTAGGTCCTAATGAAGCCCTGTACCAAAAATGGCATTTGTACAACAACAAATCAATGTTATATGACCTTATAAATTATTTGGGGGCTACGAGGCGACGCCCCCGCCCGACACACTTATATGATATTCTTGCCGGGGGCTCCTACCCAAATATCGTTCAGTAGGTCCTAAGGAAGCCCTGTACCAAAAATGGCATTTGTACAACAACAAATCAATGGTATGAAATTATTTGGGGGATCCAAAAAGACGCCCCGCCCCACACCCTTAAATTGACATTTTTGCCGGGGGCTCTTAGCCTAATATCGTTTAGTAGGTCTTAAGGAAGCCCTGTACCAAAAATGGTGCTTTTATCAGGCAATTAAGTAACGGTAATTTCAAGCCACCTGACTAACGTGCGGATACGGCTCTGATCTGGAGCACGAGTGCGCGCCATTTGCCCAATAAATTAGATAAACATTGTTTATCGCCGAAAAACACTGTAATTTATCGAGCGATAAACAGTGTTTATCGAGAGAAACTATGTTTATCGACTGATAAACACAGTTTCTCTTGATAAACACTGTTTCTCTTGATATACACTGTTTTTCGGCGATAAACAGTGTTTTTCGACGATAAACAGTGTTTATCGACGTTAAACAGTGTTTATCTGATTTATTGGTCAAACGGCGCGCCATAACCGTACATGCACATATCATGCAATCACTGTAGACTGCGAGAGGGCCTGCCCTGTTTTACATGGCACAAGAACACAGAGGAAAATACGATAAAAGGACAACGTTAAAGACAGTGAAGACCCTCTAACTCCGAGTATGTATAAATATGATCATATGAAACCAGAAATATACACAAAAAACTGAAACGAATTATGTTTTGTTAATGTTTGCACACTCGGTTATGGCGGTCTGTGTGTGTGTGTTGTACGGAATGGTGTTTGCCTCGGCGTTTTGGCCCATATCTACCCGGGGAGCTCCAAGCCGATGCGATGGCGCGCTGGCCGGGCGATAAGCTTGAGCTGCTGTGCGTGATGATATGTATAGACCTCTAGAGGCGGTCAGTGGAGCCAGATGCAATCTCAGCGGAACAACCGTCGATATCAGAGACTGAAGCTTTCGGTCTAAGTCTAGCTAGAGTCGTTGAGACTGAGAGTAGAGTAGAGTCTTAGGTGCTAGTGCAGTTCCGTATCCATTTTTTTAGCAGTTTCATATCCAAATTCCAATCTTAGCAAAGGAATTTTAGCCTATTTTTTTTACTAATATCAATCATAATCATATATTGCATTTTCCACCTGAATTTGGATCACATCCGACATCGGGAATCCTCCGTTTAGGGCTTCGATGTCCACGCGCCGTCAATACCGTCTCTACGCTTTCGCTCTGCACCTCAAACTGAAGCTATCAGTCAAAATTTATGGTATCGTGCATGCGCGCAACAAAAAGCTAAAAATCTTTGTTCACACGCAATGATATAACTTATAATTTATATGACAAATTTGAGTTTTATCGACCCCCCTCCGACCCCCGGGATCGCCGCCCCTGAACACCACCACCATCATCAACAACAACAAAAACAAGACAATGATAATATTTGGCATATAAACTATATTAGTTATATCACTGCGTGTGAACGAAGATTTTTAGCTTTTTGTTGCGCGCATGCACGATACCATAAATTTTGACTGATAGCTACAGTTTGAGGTGCAGAGCGAAAGCGTAGAGATGGTATTGAGCGACGACGTGGACATCGAAGCCCTAAACGGAGGATTCCCGATGTCGGATGTGATCCAAATACAGGTGGAAAATGCAATATATGATTATGATTAATATTAGTAAAAAATTAGGCTAAAATTCCTTTGCTAAGATTGGATATGAAACTGCTAAAAAAATGGATACGGAACTGCACTAGCGCCGAGTCTTAGTCTTAGCTGTAATTCTAAACTTAAAGTTAAACGTAAAGCCTCTAGATCTACTAGATCTAGACCTAGAGTCTATACCTACTACTAGTACTAGATTAGACTGAAAATTTCTGTCTCTTTCGTTCGTTAGCCTCTGATTTGGGTAGGGTCGGCTCCTCTCTTTAGAGACAGAAGCCGACCATAGGTGCTCCTGTGCAAACTCGGTTGTATGGATCTGGCTACCAAATTCCGGCCAAACTTTTGGACTAAAATTTCATTTTAGCGGATTCATATCCGATGCATTTATTTTTGAAAATTAGGTCTAGGCTAATATACATCGGTTCCACTTACCAGATTTACTGTATGATGCATTTAAGGGTCTTTTTTCCCGGTTTTCTTCGTCGAAATTGAACTCCGCTCCGTGTTGAAATTTTTGCAGCGCATGCGCAGTAACAATTTCAAGGAACGAAAAGGACGGAAAGGGGGCGAAAAGCAGTCTGAAAATGACGTCAAAGCCGATACGTGTTATAATTGGGCAGAAACTCAGCGGAATTCGTATAGTGACCCTTGTGCGATTTACTCGAAATTTTCTGTGTGAATATATACCGTGTTTGGCATCATTCGAAAGGTCATTTCATTGCGGTCAGTTTGACACCATTGCAATCTGCGCGTAATGTACTGCAAGCATGTAGCAGGCTATTACGTAATGCATAGTAAAATCATCATTTTGGGCGATAACTTTGCGCGGACGTCATCAAATTTACCAAACTTGGCAGACAGAACACGTGTATGGATACATGTGTCTGTCAAGTTTCATTGACGTAGGTATAAGGATCGTCATTTTAGAGCAACTTGAAGTTATTTCCCAATTTTCGTGAAATCTGCATATTTGGAGAGCAATTTTCGCAAAGTCGGTCAATGTTAGGGTACATATTTTATTATTTGGTTGGAAAGGGCTTATATTCAAGTATCTAAATCCAAAAAGGTACAGGTTTGGCCAGAAACAATGGAGATACGGCCACAGAAAGAAAGCCAATTCCCAGAACTTTAGAGGGCGCTATTTATTTTTTGCATAGTCATTGGAGCCTGAAATTCAGCATGGCTTTGTGCAAGTATGAGATAAAGATACTGCAAAAGATTGAGACGAAACGGAAATGGTACGAGAAAGTAATGGCATTTTTTTGTTTTTAGGGGTCCATTTTTCCAGAATTTTAGAGATTTTTCACGGAGTTGGTTTCGCATTTGAATTTGCAGTATGAAGATGGCATTTTGAAGGTCATGTTATATGTCGCAGATGAAAGAACATCTCTTGGACTATTTAGAGGAATGTGTTAGAACTCTGTAGGATCTAGGATAGTGGAGATAGGAAAGAAGAAAGAAAGGCCTTAAAACGGACAAGAAACGGACAAAATGGCACCTGGACGGATACGCATGAGTGATTTCGAAAATCGAAGCATGTAGTGACCTTGATGAGATGCTAGATACTATGCCTACAAAATTTGAAATGAAAAGGACATGAGGAAAGCACCTAACTAGGAATAACAAACACTACGTGCAAAACAAATGGGATTTCCGGATGATAAGTCCCAAGAAGAAGAATATTAATAGGAAGAATGTGAACGAAAACAAAGCAATGACAAAGATTGCAATTACTATTTAAAGTATTTAGACAATGATCTATATTATGACCCTAACCTTGGTGGGATGTACGGTGTCAGCAAATCTGAGATGTACTCTGGACACATGCCATGGAGAGCTTTAAAGATGATTAGATTGACCTTGTAGCGGATCCGTAACTGAACTGGCAACCAGTGTAGATCTCTCAATATAGGTGTTACTGGTATGTGTTGAGACCTCTTCGCTCTTGACACTAAGCGAGCTGCAGAGTTATGAATCCTCTGCAACTTACAGAGTTCTCTCTCTGGAGCTCCCAGAAGAAGGCAGTTGCAGCTGTCAAGCAAAGATGTTACAAAGGCGTGGACCAATATCTCAGTTGTCCTTCTATTGAGATATTGACGGACACGACCTATTCTTCTAACGGCCAAAGATGCTTTCTTGCAAGTATTGTTGACATGCTGCTGCATAGTCAAGTGGCTGTCAAGGATTACACCAAGATCACGTAGAGATGGGGATGGTCCAATTTGATTGCCACCAGATGTAATAGCACCCATTTCTTGACGTTGCTGAAAACGTGATGACACATGCAATACCTCCATCTTATTATTAGAGTATTATTAGAGTTTTAAAAATTAAATTGTATAACGGTGACAGTTCAGTCAGTTTTCTATTAAAATAAATGCTTTGTTCGTGTAAAGCTTTAGAATCCCACCTTGGAAGTATCAGAGATACAAAAATGTCACTTGAAATGAATTTTTCTTTTACTGAATATAAAGTTAAACAAAATCCTTCTCAAGTTCTCATCCTTCTCCCAAACTCCCCTTTCAAGATTGTTTGTTCCTATGTGAAGCAAAACTGCTGTCGAGTCTTCAAATAAATGACAATTAAAACGAGCGAAGTCATAGAGTCTAGAAAATGTTGATCCAGGAATGCAATGGAGACTGATGTCTGTGTCTTTCAAAGACTTTTCGTCAATGTTCCGCAATATGGAATCACATACAATGAAGTTGAGTTGGCCGAGTGCATCTGTCAGAAAAACAACAACAAACGATTATAAGAAGGATTAGAAAATGGCTTAGTTAAATACATGTATAAGGCGGTGTCAGACAGAGGCCAAAAATCCGGATTTTAGTTATCCAGATTATTAATTATCAATTATCCCTTCAAAAATCCCTTCAAAAATCCTCTAACGCAACAAGAAAATTCTCCTTTGACAGGATTTTTCAAGGGATTTTTGGCGGGATTTTTCTGTCTGTCACCAATGTTGAAGAAAAAAAATCCCTTTAAAAGTCAGTGTAAGGTCAACTTTTTACTTAATGATTGGCTGGCATATGGTTTTTAACGCGCTATCGTAACCTGCGCACATTTATAATTGCGCATTACTTTTGATTGACCGTGTGATGTCACAATGCTTATCTACCTGAACGGTGCATGCGCAATGGCCTATCAATAATCCAGATAATAGTTATCCGGATTATGCGTAGCCTGTCTGTCACCAGTCTGTCACAGACGTAAATGAATAAACTAGATTTCTAAAATCTAGTTTATTCAAGA
This sequence comes from Mesocentrotus franciscanus, assembly GCA_037976565.1. NCBI lineage: Eukaryota > Metazoa > Echinodermata > Echinoidea > Camarodonta > Strongylocentrotidae > Mesocentrotus > Mesocentrotus franciscanus. Next base: position 27,066,213 of record CP137671.1, read on the forward strand.
TGGGTCGGGATTTTTCTGTGTGACACCGCCTTATATGTACATTGTACAATATGGAGTTTTTAAAAGATATCTGATCAAAGTAGCTAGTAGCTACAGGTAGTCATTTATGGTAGAAAAATCTGGCTTGCATTCAAATTTTATCTTTTTAAATGAAAAAAATTACGGCTATTAGATTCATAAAGTTTTCCATTCGTTTTTCCACCTGTGCACAAGTTGTAAGTGTTTGTCTTTGGCTTTTTGTTTTAATTCTGCTTTGCTCATTACAACTGGCATAAGGGAAATGCTGCTTATTTCTTCATGTACCTCTTGGACTTGGTGTACGGACAAAAATTGCATTCCAACAAGAGGTAAAAGCATCAGACGATACCTCACAAAGTACGCACACTTGCTTAGCATAATTATGGTTGGTTATAAAGTTTGAGTTGACCAGAAGGCAGAATCAAAGTTTTAGAATCCCTAAATTAATAAAATTATCCAGGCTGTAATCTGTATACTGTCTGTATTAAGTGTATACTGTAAATTGTAATTGTATTTGTATAATTGTATCCAGCTAGCTTGCACTTGCAGCTCAGCCTCAGCTCAGGATTCCACTTTAATTTGATCACAGGCCCTTGATAATTGTCTAAACATGCTTAACCCCTTGGAGATATAATTATAAAACATATCATTTGATCTAGATTCATAATAGCCATGAGCACTTTGAGCAGTCGGTTAATACTTTATTTAGTTTACATTACTGTCGATTGGCAACAAAAAGCTGACAAAAATATATACATATGGGACTAGACTATGGCACAGCGACAAACACAGACACCCCGCCATTCCAGACTGAAAGGCCATAGCCATAGCAAATTCCCGCAGTTTCGAGTAAATTAATAAAATTATCCAGGCTGTAATCTGTATACTGTCTGTATTAAGTGTATACTGTAAATTGTAATTGTATTTGTATAATTGTATCCAGCTAGCTTGCACTTGCAGCTCAGCCTCAGCTCAGGATTCCACTTTAATTTGATCACAAGCCCTTGATAATATGTGTTTTCAACATAATATGATGGACTGGTTATCAAAGTCTACGTAGGATGCAAAAATTTGAAAAAATATTTTCAATACCAGTCAGGAACAAGCAAAATACTTAATAAATAAAATAATTGCACTGTGAGCCGTATGAGGGCGACAAAATGATGCTACCAAAATCCAGAGGCTGGTCTCGTGTTTTATGAGAGGGCTGTGAGCGAGTTATTCGCCGAACAAAAATCAACAAGAACAAGAAAATAGCATAACAATATTAGAAAGAATTTAGAGCACCTAGAATTTATACTTGAGACTGTGGTGGAGCCAGCAGAGGCCATTGACCTATCAAGGGCTGTTCTCCAGGAATAAATTAAATATATATAGTTAGGTACAAAACAAAGTTATTGTACACAACAACAAAAGGGAAAGAGGCAGTCTCATACAACAGGCGATCTTATACAATTGGTAAATAATATATTCCCCAAACCCCCTCCCCCCAAAAACATTGAAAATAAGTGATGCCTCCTGTGAGCTAATCAATTGAGTACATCAGTGTAAAGTTGTGATTGTTTCACAGCAGTTTTTAATTCATGTAATATTCTTATTTTCATATAATTATTTTTTCATTAAAAAAAAAAAGTTTAAAAACGATTTAGAACAGTTTAAAATAAAACATGTGCGAACCGAGGAGAGAACCTAGAGTCACAGTGATTCAATTCAGTTTTCCCCTCCCAGGCATAGGTGATGCCAAATACTTAATAATAATATTTTTTTTTGCTGTTCAGGTGAACAGTAAAGATGGACTACCAGTTCAAGCAGCAGACTTCTGGGGTGCGTGAGTCAGTGGAAGACCTCTTTGACTTTGAGGGATGCAAGGTCGGCAGGGGGACGTACGGACATGTCTACAAGGCCACAACCAAGAAAGAACCTAAGAAGGAGTATGCTCTGAAGCAGATAGAAGGCACAGGGATATCCATGTCTGCATGTAGAGAAGTAGCTGTGAGTATATTGTTTTCATTATTGAAGTATGAGTACTTAAACCATATGTAGGGGGTATTTAAGGGACATAATCAATAATTGTACAGACTGATCAGCAAAAATGGAACAACAACTGAATCAAATATGATTGAAGAAAAAAAAATTGGGAGGAGGGTGGGGTGAAATTGGTCTTTCAATCAAACTCATTTGCTGAATAAATTTCAATTTAAGCAAAAACTTGCCTGTTTTCACTGTTTTACTGTTGCTTGAATATTATTAGTGTTATTAAGTATTTGGTGTCACCTGTGCCTCGGAGGGGAACAGCCAACTGTGACCCTCTGGGTCTCTCCTACCTATATAACAGGTGGGCCACTATGCCAGGGTATCCTGTATAATAATGCTACAAAATTACTCTGATTTTGTGTACCCCCTTGCAGTTACTCAGGGAATTACGTCATCCAAATGTGATCTGTCTAAGAAGGGTTTTCCTCTCTCACAGTGATAGAAAGGTTTACCTGCTGTGTGACTTCTCAGAACATGATCTATGGGTAAGTGGGCTCTGTTAGATTTAATACTTGTCCACCAATCAGTGTCAAAACCAAAAAGAATATCGTCGCGCGGGTGGCAGAAGGGCGTTAGCTCGAATTTCAGGTAAAAAATGATGCTCTTAGCAGAAGGGCGTTAGCACTAAATCGCCTCAAACTTTTATAAAACTGACTTATTTCCTAGAAAAAAAATTGTTCTACTATAACATTTCTATTAGTCTTTTAAGTTTTAAACGAATTTTCGGCACGGAAAGTAGTTTAAAGGCCAGGTTCATTGAAATTTGGAAAAAAGGCAAATCACACCTCTACAGATTGCTGAGAACATTAACAAAATGACTAAAGTACTTTTAAAGCCCTCACTATTGTGAGGAATAAATTAATTGCAATTTTGATACCCTTTCTAAAACCCACTCACAAAGTGAAATGACGGCGTTATTTACATGCGATAAAATGACGTCACATTATGAACAACCTGCAATCACACATTCGGGACAATGTTGGATACCCATTGCAATTTTTATGCCTCCGCTACAACGTAGCCGGAGGCATTATGTTTTCTGGTTGTCCGTCCGTCCGCACGCACGCACGCACGACGCACGCACGTTCTCGTGATCGCGTTATCTCAAGAACCAATTGATGGATTACCGCCAAACTCGGGTCATGTATGTATCTTGCAGAGCTAATGAAGTGATTAGATTTTGGGGTCACGAGGTCCAAGGTCAAAGGTCACAAGGCTCATTATGTATGCAAAAATAGCTCGTGATCGCGTTATCTCAAGAACCGATTGATGGATTACCGCCAAACTTGGGTCATGTATGTATCTTGCAGAGCTAATGAACTGATTAGATTTTGGGGTCACGAGGTCAAAGGTCAAAGGTCACAGGGCTCATTATGTATGCAAAAATAGCTTGTGATCGCGTTATCTCAAGAACCGATTGATGGATTACCGCCAAACTTGGGTCATGTATGTATCTTGCAGAGCTAATGAACTGATTAGATTTTGGGGTCACGAGGTCAAAGGTCACAGGGCTTTATGTATGCAAAAATAGCTCGTGATCGTGTTATCTCAAGAACCGATTGATGGATTACCGCCAAACTTGGGTTATGTATGTATCTTGCAGAGCTAATGAACTGATTAGATTTTGGGGTCACGAGGTCAAAGGTCACAGGGCTCATTATGTATGCAAAATAGCTTGTGATCACATTATCTCAAGAACCGATTGATGGATTACCGCCAAACTTGGGTCATGTATGTATCTTGCAGAGCCAATGAACTGATTAGATTTGGGGTCACGAGGTCAAAGGTCACAGGGCTCATTATGTATCCTAAAATAGCTCGTGATCGCGTTATCATTAGAACCAACAGATGGATTACAATCAAACTTGAATTTTAAAAATTGCTTCCATTTTGGTTTGTAAAATTGCTCTATGGCGGAGGCATCATCGACTGCGCGCAGGTGAAGTTCCATCTAGTTAGATATGGGTTAACGTTATTTGTATATTTACCGCCAGTTGTGATATTTCCTTTATTTTAGGCACTTTGAATGAGATACACTGAATAAATAATACTTTCTACAAATGTGTATTCGATTTTTATGTTATTTACCGTCACATTTGACCATAAAAATCGGGAAAATAATCACATATTCTGAGGGCAGCTCAGCGTGTATGTGTCGGATCTGGGAGTGCCTAGGACATTTTGCATGCTGAACTAACGACTCTTCTGGGGCAAAATATGCGACAAGTTTACATATAATTGTCCAAATATTCATTACGAAAATGTCTGATTAGGCCGATTAGTTTAGATTTTTGATAGATAAATGGGGAAAGTGGAAGTCGAGAGAAGACTTAGATCAGTCCGGTTCGCGATTCACAGCTAGCTCGATCAAGCGCCGGACCGGCTGGCCTGGCTGTGATATGCGGGCTCATGTAGATACGCAGCGACTGCGGCTGCCCCGACAGCTTGTGCTTGTCCATCGACTTCGGCAAAATCTTCCAGATCTTCTTCTAGGTCTAGATCTCCCAAATCTCCATTGTCGTTGTCGCTGTCCGAGGTACTTCCTTCTTCTATCTCCTCAAAACTCAAATCAAGTATGTTTTCGTCCATATCGATATTTTCAGGGTGACTTTGATGAAGGTAAACAACGTTGGGTAAGAATGGGTACGGTCCTCAAGAGTCAATGCAATACATGTGAATTGCACGCAAACTGCATCGCGCACCGATCAGCTGAGCGGCCCATTGTATTAATTGTTCATTGTGCTACGTCACTCAAAAATCAGCTGACTTACGATGTTTTCGGGTCTCGAGTGGGGTGATATTTCGTGAAGTTTAATCAACTTTTATAATTTTCGCACGAATTTACAAGTTACACAAATGTGATAGTTTTACTCAGTGTAATGTTCTGATTAAAATGATACCAAATTCAGTCGATTTCAAAATCAATGAACCTGGCCTTTAAATATAAAACAAATCTTTAAATGCGAATAAATCGAAAAGTAGATTTCGAGTCGCTCACGCGCTTACGCCCTTCTGCCACCCGCGCGACGATATATGTAAGATGAGCATTCTGTAGAGTGGAATAATTTGCGATATTTGGTTATAAAATCATCAACCATCCGATCCTTTACTTCTTCACATTGGCCAATACGTTGACCGTAGAAACAATTTGTGTTTATGAACTATCAACATCAACAAAATAATATGTATATCAATAAGGTTTGTTTCCATTGGTATATTTGTTTTTTATGTGTCTTTCAACAGGGCCTTTAGGGAAAACGGTTATTATTATTATTATTATTACTTATAACACGCTTTTCCCATGAGGCCAAAAGCGCTTACAGTAAATGAAAATTACATAAATACATGTACAATAAGAAAAACAGTCTTACAACTATAAGCTGCAAAAAGATGTGTTTTTAAGGCCTTTCTGAAGGTGATAACTGATGGAGACTTCCTTATTCTAAGTGGTAGATCATTCCAGTATTTTGAAGCAGATACAGTAATACACTAACTGGGATACCCTTTATAATATAGACATAGACACAATAGTAAAAGTAACAATAATAGATAATAATAATAATGATGATGAAGATGATGATAATTGTAATAATTATCATAATAATAATAATAATAATAGCAATAATAATAACAACACTACTATTAGTAATAGTATTTCTACTGATGATGATGATGATGATGATGATGGTAATGATAATGATAACGATGATAATGATAATAATGATAATGATGGTAATAGTGATGATTATAACACTAATGATATTAACAGCATCAATGACAACATTAACAGTAATCACAATGGTAATGATAGTAATGAAAAGTATGATTATGCTGTTTTGTGTCGACACTGATATTATCTTCATTTTCTTTCAATCGTCTTCTCCTTTGGTGTAGCATATAATCAAGTATCATCGGGCAAACAAAGCCAGCAAAAAGGGTCCCACTTCAGTACCTCCCGTCATGGTCAAGTCTCTCCTGTACCAAATCCTTGATGGAATCCATTATCTTCACTCTAACTGGGTATTACACAGGGATCTTGTAAGTATGTAAAATCATGGACCTGTCGAATACCAAGCCTGATATAACTTGGGATGGAGAGTATGGGATATGTGTTGTAAAGACATTTTTTGGCTTGCACCCAGTAGATGAAGATCGCATGATCTTGCAATTGAAAACAAGTCAGAAAAAATCTTGGAGCCATCCTTTTTTGAACCTACCATCTACTGCTTGCCGACAGAGACTTAACCACCAGGCCATCTCTGGTCCATGGCACAGTTACGATGGGCTGGAAACGAATACCTCACCTCAACTGACTCATTCTGACTTATTAATATTCATCAGTCCGCCATTAGGACAGTAGCTTTGAATGTTAGGCTTCCTGGGAAAAGTTTTCATTGTTGTAAAGAAATTTTTGGCTTGCACCCCAGTAGATGGGATATGTGTGTTTAATGTTTTACTAAAATCATAATGTGTCCAGTAGGTTGAAGGTCATTCATAGTTTTAGCAAAACTTGAAGAGGCTAAAAAGTTTATGCTCTTCAAATACATCTTTTTTTGGGGTTACCTTTTATTGTTAACACAATCCAATGAATTAGGTTTGTACATTGTGTAAAGCCTACTTTAAAAAAAAAATCAGATTATTGAAATTGTAGTACGATTTGACAATATTACCACATATGCTTTATTCATCTTGCCTAATTACTGGCTAGTCAATTGACATGTCCATTGGAAGTTATCGCTTCAGCAGAGTACTTAATTTTTCAACGTTGTGTAACATTTAAAAAATGTTTGTTTTTTTGTTGACAGAAACCAGCCAATATTCTAGTAATGGGAGAAGGTTCAGAAAGAGGAAGAGTCAAAATAGGTATGAGCAGTGATATAGATTAAAAACAAATGGAATCCAGGGCCCCGTCTTACAAAGAGTTACGATAAATCAATCGTAAGTCCTCCAATCAATCGCAAGTTTGTCTCCTATCTCTTATGTACATACTTATTTGCGAATGATATCAATCGCAACCATATCAACTCTTTGTAATACGGGGCCCAGGTTTGAAACAGTATTTTGCTGTTTGCGAAAGATATCTTTTTCAGTTTTAAGACCACATTTGATAAGGCACTTTTGTGAATTTCAGAATTTCAAGCGTTGTTTATGTAATGTTCCATGGTTCTAAAAGAAAATGTCGAGGGCGGCATTGATATTTTGAATTCTTGCTCTGCATGTAAAAGCTTTGTTAATGCTTACTAGGGTTACATATGTATTATGTGCTTCAAGCTTTGTTAATGTATTAAAAGCATTTTATCATAGGTCCTCTAAAGAGAAAAGATCCTCTTGAGTCATACATTTGTGAAAAATTTAAGTTTTAGTCGTTTTGTGAGTTGGAACAAATGGGAAAGTTGCCAGCCACTACATCACAGAGACATTACCAGTTCAGCCAATAAGCCAGTTCATCGTTGCAGTCTGAGCATGAGCAGATAAAGGTCATTACAGACCAAATTGTGAAATACACAGAGACAAAATACTGGATACGTGCTCATGAAAGTTATGTAATCATTATTCATTATGCACAAACGGTGCACTCCATGATACACAGGTGGAAGTATTCTTTGAAAAGGGGAAACAAAGGCTATTTATGTAGCACCTCCATCGCTGTAGGAGTGATTATTTCAAAATGTACAAAGTAGGACCTCTTCATGTTTTGAAGATCTGTGGATATTCAGGGTCATTTTGGACATGTGCTAACCATGAACTGGTCTATTAGAAGAGCCCATACCTATATTAGGATCACAAATTTCAAAAATTCATAACTTTCTTATTTTTTGTCTGATGTCATTCAAACTTTCACCAGTCTGCTTCTCTGATTTTTCTGCTTTCTTTTTAGAGTTGTTTGCTCTTAAGGTTAGATTTCCCTTGACAGTTTTGTTAATGTATTTAAAATTTTGTTGATGCTTACTAGGGTTACATATAGGCGTGGTTTTACATGTACCATAGATGCTGAGAAAAAAAGACGTCTCGTGTTTACTTGGTGTCAAATTAAGTGTAATCTTATGTTGTACTAACGACCAAAAATATATTCTACAAAGTGGATAAAAATTTGAAAATGTTCAACACTGCAAATATATATTGTCATATTATTTATACCAAAATCTAAAGGCCCGGTCACACATAGACGACGCACGGCCCGCGCATTGAAAATGGGAAAAATAAGGTCACTTCATCATTGTGCGCCCAACTTTTGTCATGATTTGGGAGAAGTTAGTGAGCTGACACCGAATGCATAGCGTGTCGCTAGCGTGCTGCGCGTAAACAGGGCGCATACAGAGCGCATACAGACCGTATACAGAGCGCACATCTAAAAAATCCCACGAATGCACAGCGTGTTGCTAGCGCGCGGGACAAATGGTCCACACATGCACCGCGTGCTCAACGCAGAGCCATCACGCGAACAGCAGCGGTCACGTGACTGTGCCTATAAAAAGCGGCGGCTCGTCTTGCTTGCGTTTGTCGTATCAAAATAGCGCAACGACGAGTGTGCAACTGAGTTCTTCAAGATGTCACCCAAGATGATTTACCTGACGTCCCCGAACCCCACTGCGCTAGAGACACGTTCAGCATGCTCATATTCGCTGCATGTTTGCTGGACATCCGTTTGAAACGTGCTAGGTATGCGCTAGGTGTGCACTAGGCGCTCGCTAGACGTCGGCTGCCGAACTCACAACAAATATACACAGCGTGTGCTCCGCATATGTCTGGCGTTAGTCTAGTGCGCTCTGCGCATGTCTGGCATCCTCTTGGCATTTACATTCATGCGTCGAGCTCCGCGCACAATCTTGAGCATGCTCAAAAAATCCCGACGCTCACAGCGAATGACGTCGAATGCATAGCATTGGTCCAGCGCGCTCGTCGAACGAGTAACGAATGATGACGCACATCTAGCGAACGACAACACACTGGCCAAAATTGCAAATTTTCAATGCACGGGCCGTGCGTCTTCTATGTGTGACCGCCCCATAAGATCGTAATGGAACATGTAATAATTGAGTACAGTAAATGTAGATGAATAGGAAATAGAACTTTTAGTTCTGACCATGTTCATACACTGAAACATGCAGTAGTATCTCAATATGCGCGATTGTGCAATTCTAAGCATGTGAATTTCATAAGGTTTTTTTTTTTTAAGCTTTTTTGTTTTTCATGTTTTGCTTGTCAGGACAGCATATCTCTTGCATTTAAGCCAGTTTCTCTCAAAATTCAATCCTATCACCATAACTCAAGCTTTGTTTTATCAATTGAGCTGCATTATTATTACACCTTGTCTATTTCTTACATATATTTCTAAAAGTTTCTTGTGACTAAAAATAAGAATTGACAATATTCCTAATTTCCTACCCTTTTCAGCTGACATGGGTTTTGCAAGGTTATTCAACTCACCTCTCAAACCTCTAGCTGACCTTGACCCAGTGGTGGTGACCTTCTGGTACAGAGCTCCAGAGCTACTACTCGGAGCTAGGCATTACACAAAAGCAATAGGTAACAGTCCCATGTGTCATTTTTCCTGCATTGACAGTGTCATGGATGGTGTTCTCTTTGAATGTGTGTTATCTGAGTCATGATATAAAATGGGATATTTGTAACAGAGGTTTGTAAATATATATTTCATGATACATATTATGTTCATTTTGTTTTTGTGAAGGAAATAATTGTTTATTGAATTGAATTGAAGTAAGCATCCTATATGCCGTGAAATATAACCTTTTTGTAACGGTATAACATGTACAAAAGTGAATTAGACTGCGCACCTCTCGTCCCTGTGCGTACCTATTGTTTTCATTGTCTTAGCTACGTGCGTCTGACACAAAGGCAAACTGAATTCAATCAAGTAAGGCATGAGATCGCACCCTTAATTTTTAGATTACAAGCATTGCATGCATTTTGTCATGCAGTTTACCTCTAAATTCAAAATTTCCCTAGTGATGTTATTTTTCACTGAGGCCATATAATATATTGAATGCTGGAGCATGCAGTATTGTTAATACATATTTGTATCCCCCGGCAGTATGCCAGAGGAGTACTTTGAATTCAGCAGCGTTACGCCGCTGCGTCTGCCGTGTCATACTCTTGTGTGCGCTCTACCTGCCACATTCCTTGACGGATTTCTTTTCAATTTTGTATGGAGGTGTATATTGGTATAATCTACAGACCTATAACTTTTGATGATGCTGCCCCCAGTGTTCCGTCTGCTATGGGGTAGAAGGCCATATTTTTGTGCATGGTTTGTGTGCACTCTATAGGCCACATTTCTCAAAGGATTTTGTTCAATTTTTGAACGAAGGTGGATCTTGGTATAATCTACAAGCCTTTAGATTTTGGTGATGCTGCCTCCAGTGTTCGGTCTTTTATAGGCAGGCCTGATAATTAGGCCAAAAAAAAAAAGTTGTTTGGTTGTCCTCGATTGCTTTTCTGGAGTAGGGGCGGGCGGGCGGATTTTTTTCTTCTTTTTTTTCTTTTTTTTTCTCCATTTGTTTTCTTCTCCATATGGACTCATTTCTTCCTATTTATTTTCATTTTTGTTCAAATCATGAAGCCAATATTATTATTATTTAAACACAAAAGAATCCCGACCAAAAATCATGAATTGCCATGTCAATATTAATTTTCATTTTCGCTGTTTCGAGGTAGTTTTCGGCTATAGCGAGGCAGTTTTCGTCTGTATGTAAACGTACGCACGCCTATAGGAGGACGCGACGCCGCTTGTTCGCCCGCCGCTTGTTCGTGCGGCCGAGCAGGTATCCCACGCCAGAGCTCGCGGCGCCAAAAATATCCCTGTGGTGATCCGACTGCAATGATTTAATACGTGCGGGAGACACTATTGATCTTGCGATACACGAAAAATAGTGATCTAAATCTGAAAAATACTTGAAATACAGCTCAGGTTTTGGTACCCATCTTCCTTACAGACACGCGTAAGATATTCGATTTTTCAGATTCAGGTAGCGGGACTGCCGATTACATCGCTAAAATGTGATATTTAAGGATACATTTTCTATTGCAAATGTGGTTCTCCTGTGACTCTGATATGTTTTGTATGTGTGTGATATGTGTATTATGCTATGTATTTTAAAGTGATTTTACCACGCATACAACGGACCCACCGAAAACTGCCACCCGGCCGAAAACTCCCTCCTCTTCTCTATTATAAAGACATAATTGCGTACTAAAAGGACCAAATTGGACACATTTTGATCCTTGCAACATGCATAAAATGAGGAGCAGGCGGTCAAGGACAACCAAATGATTTTTTTTTTTGGCCTTACCCGATTTAAATCGGTTTCTCGATTTTTTTTCCCGATTTTTTTTTTCCGATTTTTTTTTTTCCCTGATTTTTTTTTTTTCTTCTTCTTCTTCCTGATTTTACCCCTGTTTTCCCTATTTTTCCTTATTTTTCCCTATTTTTCCCTATTTTTTCCCAATTTTCTTACTCAAAAAGGGGGAATGTTCTTGGATGCCATTTTTTTTCCCTGGATCCCTTTTTTTTTTTTACACAAGGGGACGGTGGTCGGGGAAAAAAAAAACTATTTTTTTTAGTGCTCACTATCACCCCTGTATAGGGTCAAAAGTCATATTTTGATAGATGTCTTGTGTGCACTCAAGTGTGTGGTCTAACTGCATCATTTCTTGACAGATTTCTTTCAAATCGAGTATGGAAGTGTATGTTGGTATACATATAATGAATGCTTATAAGTTCAATAGTGCGAATATTTTCATGAGTTGAAAGATTAACATTCTATTCAACGAGGCGTCAGCCGAGTTGAATGCACCTATAGTTTTTGGTTATGCTGCCACCAGTATCCCGTGTTTTATAGTGTCAAAAGGTCATATTTTGGTGGGTGTCTAGTGTGTGCTCTGCAGGTCATACTTCATGACTGATTTCTTTCAAATTTTGTATAGAGATGTATCTTGGTACAATCTACACATCTCTCCTTTTTGGTGATGCTGCCCTCATTGTTTGATCCTTTATAAGGTCAAAGGTCATTGTCCTTTTTGTGCACTGTTACTGCCACATTTTTTGAAGGATTTCTTTCAAATGTTGTATGGAGGTGTGTCTTAGTACAATCTACACCTTTAGTGTTTGGTGATGCTGCCACCTGTGTTCCGTCTGTTATAGGGTCAAAGGTCATATTTTGGTGGCTATCTTTTGTGCGCTCTAACTGCCACATTTCTTGACAGATTTCTTTCAAATTTTCTACCGAGATGCATTTAATGATCTAATCTACACACATATTGTTTTGGTGATGCTGCTCCTAGTCTTGACAATAGTCCGAGCCACTAGTGGTAATCTCTACATCATCCTTTTGTTTCAGGGTGGGGAGAGGGGATCTTTTTCCCTCCTTCGAACATAAGGATGACACAAAATCGCTGCCACTGCCGGGGGATACATTCGCATTGCGCGGCAATACAGATTACGATATTTCTAGTTTAAACTTTGTTTTCTGACAGTTCCCTAATAGAGAATGTTTTTTTATTGAGAAAATTAAAAAGATTTAGGTTTCATTCACTGATAAGCATCAAGATACCTGTACTTAAGCCTCTATATGCTGTTTGAATTACAAGGCAAACTGGAAATTGAAAAAAAAATAGATAATTGGTTCTGTTTTTCAGTACAATAGTATTGAAATTGAACTGTTGCTTTTTTTTTATGTACATTTTTGTTGTTGCTCCATTGATATGTGATATTCATGATTTTTTTCTTTCTATTTGTTTGTCTAAGTGAAAAAAGAATTCATTTTCAATACCTGTTCAAGATAAACAAACAAACAAACAGATACTGACCAAAAATGAAGTCAAGTTACGGTTTGATTGTATGTGATGATGATGATGGTGATGATAATGATGATAGTTATTATCATTATATTAAAAGGTGTATATTATTGTGTTTGTACTTCTTTTCCTGATTTGCTCAGATATATGGGCTATAGGCTGTATATTTGCAGAGTTACTTACATCTGAACCCATCTTCCACTGTCGCCAAGAAGACATCAAAACCAGCAACCCTTACCATCATGATCAACTAGACAGAATATTCAATGTCATGGGCTTCCCACAGGGTAATGTTTATGCACCTTTCCTTTTTTTTGTTGTTGTAATCCTCATGTATTTTCAGATGTTGTCCATTTGGTATTACCATATGTCTGTTATCAAGGCTTTAACCCATTAGCAACTAGAGATTTTGTAAAAATGACCTATTACTCACTGGGAGATGTTGCAATATTGCTATCATTTTGACATTGTTCTGAACAATATGAAGCATGCGCTATTTTTCTATGCAGAATCCTACTGTAGACATCGTAAGGATTACGCACGTATAACATTATCATGGTAGACCCTAGAACGGATACTATAGCGCGTTGAAAACGGACGAATGCGGACGAGCGGTTTCAGGCGGTTTAGTTGCCAAAGGGTTAAACTAGATTCCCTTATATTTCACTTCATATTTCACTTCCAGTCAAGATCAATAAAGATTAAATACAAATTAAAGTTACTAAATGAAGGGTTGTTCTAGCTATGAACCTGTCTATTTTGTTTCACCTTGTATATATTTGAAGATACAGCGTATTAGGTCTTGAACCAACAGGTCATAGGGCAAAACCTAGTTCAGTATAGTATATTGAAGTTAGAAGATATTTGCACCTTTATTATCACATCTTCATTGGTCGGCGCTGTGATTATACTTTGTATGTGTATCACTACAGTAAATGCAGATAATATGACTATTTCATGTTGATATATTCTTTGTATTACAGTGTGCTTAACCCACTTGAGTATGAATGGCTCTTTAAAGTTCAGTCTGTTTTTTTCTCCCACAGAGAAAGATTGGGAGGATATAAAGAAGATGCCTGAACATGGTAATCTTATGAAAGATTTCAGGAGATCAAAGTGAGTATTATGGAGCTAAGCATATCAGCCACTGATGACTGTAATTCATCACTGATTGACTGAACTTTCTTTCCAAAATACCTTACAAAACGCTCTGGCAGAGGTATTTCAAAACTGTTATGGGTTGGAAGGGTTTTAGATGATTGGGGTCGTAAGAGGTGTTCAACCTTCCTGAATACCTCTCGCGAAGAACAGTCTTTCAGTTGATTACAATGATAAGTTCGCTTGGACAAAGTGAGTTGATTATTATAAAGATGTGAAGCTTTCTTGTAGATATGGCGATCAATTTCAAGACCATATGGAAAAGCTTTCTTTTCTAGCGCACAAAATTTTCGCTTCAATTCTGTCAGCTTGTCTGTGTAACATGGTGTATCTGGACGATGTCTGACAGTTCTAGTGACTTCTGAAGCTATGCTGCTATTTTGGGGGATCGTGGTCCGGAGAGTGACGAGGCAAAATACCATTCTCAAAACACCTTCATTGACTGTCTCTTTGATTAGTGTACCTTCCATGTTCTTCTTTGATAAAGTGACACTGTATTTCAACTTTATGCCAAGGAATCATTTCAGTTTGCTTGTATACAATAATGGTATGAGGGATTTTACTATTAATGAGGTTTCACATATCTCTCTCTGTCTCTCTGTCTCTCTCTCTCTCTCCTTCTCTCTCTCCCTTTCTCTCTCTCTCTCTCTCTCTCTCCCTTTCTCTCTCTCTCTCTCTCTCTCCCTTTCTCTCTCCTCTCTTTCTCCACCTGTATTTTTATTCCTAACAGTTATGCTAGCTGCTGTTTACCAAAGTATATGGAGAAGCACAAAGTGCCTAAAGATAGTAAAGCATTCCAACTGGTGAGTTGTCACACAAATCTTGCTTCTTTCAATTTTATGTCAAATTGTGATTACAGTCATTATTCATTGGCGGATCCAGGGGGGCACTAGGGGCACGTGCCCCCCCCCAAAAAAAAAAAAATTAGTGCTCACTACACCCCCGCCCCACCCCTTCCCACTTATTCGACCGGCGCGATTTTCCAATTTTCCAATTTTCCAATTTTCCAATTTTCGGGTGCAAAAAAAAAAAAATGTGCTCACTACCCTTTATTCATATTGCAGTTTGTAAATTTCAAAGAAACATTTAAAAAAATCTTCCATTTCTTTCTTCATAGTAACAAATACTCAATTATTATAGTGTAAGCATTATGACATAAAAATAATGTTGATTGAAAAACCGTAGTAGAGATGAAGAAAGAGAAAATCCCATTAGTCATAGGGTTGTATTTGGTATGCTTGTATAAAACAATACAACAATACAAGTAAACTTTTTCTAAATGGAATTGTAATTAGATGAAATAAAATGCTCACACTGGCTATTTTGGGGCTCATGTAGAACTGATGTTTCCCTTTAATATGCAGTTATCTAAGCTTCTTACCATGGATCCTACAAAGAGGATGACATCAGAACAAGCCATGGAAGACCAGTACTTCAAAGAACAACCTCAACACACAGCAGAGTATGTATATTGACAGATTACCGTGTCAAGGCTTGTGATTAGGTATTATTGTTATTACGTATTTGGCGTCACCTGTGCCTTGCAGAGGACAAGCGAACTGAATCATTGTAATTATTGGGTCTCTCTTCCCGGTATAACTGATTGGGGCTGTGCAGGTGGACCACTTCACCAGGGTTTCCCCCTACTCTTATACAAATAGTGCAGTGGGTATGTGCAAAGGTGGTTACTCTCCTGTTCAAGGGGCCTCCATTAAACAGCCTCTCTGAGGGACAGAGTATTTTCCACTGTAACCTAGCCTGCATCTACGAAACAGTGGACGGGCACATTAACACACAACGCAGTCTTCAGTCATCTGCCTAGGTTAGATTAGAAACCACGATCTTTCGTTCGACAGGCTGATACTTTGCCAACTGAGCCAACTCGCTCCTCACATAAACCTATGTGAAAAGTTATGGTGAAGAAAGAAAGCATTAAGGTTGGTCTAAATGAGGAGAATGTTAGAGACAAGAAGAAGTGGAGGTATGGAATGTCATCATGGTGCGAAAGTTAGTAACCCCTCGTATGAGGGTAAATGCTGACTTTAATAAATGATAATGATGATGAAGTTGATTTACATCACATAAGATAATATATGTTGTTGCTTTTTACCATTTTGTGAAAGATGGGATTATCTCTGTTCTGTTTGTTATGGAGAAGACAAATATTGTGAATGCATAATGCAATGAAAACTGCAATCAATTTTATTTTGATTGTTTTCATTTCTCCCTAACTTTCTGCAGTGTCTTTGATGGGAAGCCGATCCCATACCCCAAGAGAGAGTTTCTTACAGATGATGACAATGATGACAAGTCAGACAATAACAAGGTAAAGTTTAATCTATTAAATAAAATGTAATAGCATTCAAATTTTATATGTAATGCATATTTGCTTTACAATTTGTCTCTAGTTGTCTTACATTGTGACAGTTAATATGTGTATCCACATGTGAGTTACCCACTACATTTAAAAAAACATTTTTACATCGAGTAGTCATACCAACAATTTATGTTACGTTTAAAAGAGAAATCGTTATGCTTTGCAATATCTGTGTTATTCACTTTTAATTTTTTCCATCGCATCTGCAAACTGTGTATTTTTTATCACTAAATTGAAAATACATATTATTTCCCTGTTGTGATGGTACAAATGAATACCGGTATCATTTTTATGCATTGATTTTTATAGATACATGTACATTTAGTTGTGAATGCAAACACTACAAGATGTCCTCGTACCTGAAAGCCAGAATTGTCATTATACTTCCTTGAATGTTCAGAGTAATGTTAAGAAGAACACTAGATGTTCAGAATGTCAAGTGTTCTGTGTATTTTTTTTTGCACTAAATGTTTGATTATACATGTAGCATGCAATGCTTTTTTTATGCATGTTTATACAATGCATATTTTTTTCTTCATTATTTTTAATTCTTTGTAACCACAAGTAACCAAAAGTAGTGTTCTCCTTTTAGTTTGCAAACAGGTCACATTGCATGTTTTGCTAACAAATCAAAAGAATTGCAATGCTGTCTTCATGTGCACATATGTAATATATCATCTTTTATTGAAAAAAAGAGGTAAAATAAAGGATTCTTCATATTTATTCTCGGCTTTTCTCTTTATTTGGAACCGATGTTTTATTAAAACAAGGGGTCGTGATAGAATTGGATATATATGGGAACATTGCCTACTTTACCAATATCATTGTTTCATCCAAGTTTCCATATCTTTGCACTGCGAAATGTTCAAAGTACATGTATATTGTGTACCCTTGTGACCCTGAATGAAGGAAGGAGCCTTAGTGCTGTAGCTTGCAGCCCCAAATCGTTGTCTGGTCTGCCTTGTTAACTTCTTGAACTCCTTACCAGGTTCTGGACTGGTCCGTATCTACTCACTCAGGACAAACAAATGTGATTACGTCATCAAAACCTACAAATTTATGTTCTTTTCTTCAGAGTGCTTTTAAATGCATGCATGTACATGTACGTGTTCATGTATGACAATGATCAAGGCAGACATGTGGGCATCCAAATCTATTATACAAATAAGTTTTCTGAGGTTATATCAGAGACAAATGATGATGAACTTTTCACAACTTTTCGTCTACCAGACCTCTGCTTTTGAGTTTACACGGTTCATGTTTTAGTCAGGTTTGTGTTTGGTTCGGCTGAAAACCTTCAGTCTGGTGAGATTCTGGGCATTGACCATTTGGTTGCATGGTCTGGCAACCTTGAGACTGTTGAGTTCTGGATGCTGTCTTAATGGTTCTGAGCTACAGCACTACAAGGCCTGCATTCTCAGGCATTGATTCACCGTGAGTTTGGTAGATGTTGGGTTTTAACAAGAAATAACCTACCCGTAGACTGGTGCTCCGATGTTTGTTTTGGTGACAATTGCTCCTGGCTTTATTTTGTCAAAGATCTAGGGTTAGGGTTAAGTGTTTCAACTTGGTTTTAGGTTAGGTTTATATAAGGTTAGTATTATGGTCACATAAGCTGTTTAGTCCAGATTTAAAGGTAATAATTTGTTTAGTGCAGGATATTGTCCACTGAGCAATTGTTGCAGGAGCATGTGCTGTACAACTAGAAGACCTCAGTCGAAGTCGCCTATAGTTTTAGTAGCAGACATGCACTGGTGAATTTTGTTCTATATCCCTATAGACACTAATGTGTTGTCAAAAATCGTCATTCACTCCCTGCGAGTACATATAGTTTGCAGTGTTTTGATGTTGACCTATATTTATTGGATATGCTAAAATCCCTGTGATATAAACATTGTCATCATATTATGTTTTCACCTGAATACTTCCTGCTCCATTTATTTGTAACTTTTAAAATATAATTCCTCCATCCTTTAGATTGTTTGCACACATCTCGCTGGATCCTGTTTTTACTTTATGCACTTTTTCCCTCCTCCCCGATGTTCACCCCTCACCAATCCCTCTCTCATCTGCAGAAATCGTCCTCCAGTCGCAACTCAAGCCACATGGTCGACGCCCGGCGACAGCGTGTAGCTACATCAATGGCTGGCTCCACCTCACAGCAAGGAAGCGTAGGTGGAACTAGGGTCGATTTAAACCTGGGATGCAATCATTGAATAATTATTCTTCCATCCTGCTTATCAAGATTCTAGGCCTCTGATGGGTCAAAATTGCAGGCATGAAATTATTTATGGACTACTGGACAGTAAAGCAGAAAATATTGCCTGGTCAGAAGCCCGCTTTGCTCATTCATTGCTAGGCCACAATAAATGTGCATGAAGTTAATTTTGGATATGCACAGTAAGACATGTGTGCTATACATAAAGTAAGTAAATATCCCTGCAAATAAGCAATGCATGTTGCGCATTTGAGTAGAAAAGGGTAACAAATTACATTTTATTTTAAGGTGATTTCTGCTTTGATTGAAAATACTGTGAATGCATCTATTAAGATTTTATTTGCCAACGAGTTCATGTAAGATTCTTGTTTTTATATGCAACCATTTTGATACATTGAGGTTTTAATTTGCTCATTGCTCTATTTCACTAATTGGTGCACGCTATTCTTTGCACTGCCACCTCAAACATGGTGTTTTTGCCAATGTGTGAAAATCAATTAATATTTCATATGGGTTAGTGGAAATGTGAGAAGTGTTAGGTTTACACTTTCGATGTTTCATTTTTACCTACTCATGTACAGTTGCTTGAAACCCCCAAAATGCTTTTATCAGAATTTAAAAAAAAACAGTTTATGAAAAGCAATTTTTTTACAGTTATCTATTTTTCTTGTTTTCCATATTCGCTGGAATTATAAACAAACAGACAGGTGAAAAATGTGTTAGTGTTAAAGATCTTTGTTGTGATAAAATTTGATTTTGTAGTTTCCCTTTCAAATGCATAGGATATGAAAGAAATTGCTTATTAAAATTCCTAACCTGAACATCAAAGAGATGAACTGATTACACTCTTTCCCAATAATTGTGAATATTGCCATTATGTCTATTCTACATGATCTTTAAGCACTTTATCAAGCAATTTGTTGGAGGGCTGAAAATAAGAAGGAAGACTTGCTTGAATTCTAGAATCGTGACCATACATTTTCCACTAGAAGTTTGTGTGTTTTTGTATCAAAATGGAAATATAACTGCTTGCCCAGGTGTGAATATTTCCTTTTTATTGGTGAAACTAAATACTGTAAGTCATTAGTCAAAATTAAAGAAATGACCATTCTCTCAATCAGTTTGGAAAGAAGTAAGTTGTACAATATGGTTATATGGAATCTTCTTCAGTCAATAATAGATGGCGTTCTCTACTCTCCCCCCTCTCTCTCTCTCTCTTTCTCCCTCTCTCTTTCTCCCCCTCTCTCTCTCCCTCTTCCTCCCTGTCTCCATCACTCTATCTCTCTCTTGTCCTGTATTCCTCCTTTTTTTTAAATCCTTCCTTGTATCTCTCACAGACCGGTGGATCCTCAAGCCATGCCCAGGGAGCAAAGCGGTTGAGAGTAGCACCCCCCAATACCTCCAGCCATGGGGGAGCTCAGGCAGGGATAATGCCTCAGGAATACCAGCAGCAACAGGTGTGCATTGATTGTAGTGTAGTTTGTGTCTAGTTATTTGGGTAAATTGAATGTAGAATGATGAGGGGGGATAGTTGTGCCATGTTCTTAAATTGTATCTTCTCTCCCTTTCTTTCCCTCCCCCACCATTCAGTCAGGGAAAGGGGTGTGCCCCTATTGAATTTTATCAATTATAAACAGTGTTTCTTCAAAAGTAGAACTATGAAAAAATGAATATTCAAAAGGATGATGTGATTACTTTAATATGTTTAACAGGAGATTTTCAAATTCAAATGTTCTATCTTTGTAGAGAATGTCTGGCTACCAGGGGGTTAACACAACGCAAGGTCAATCTCAAAACAACAAGCCTCAACAGGGCATGATGTACTCCTCTTCTGGATCACATCACTCCAACAAGATGCAACACGGTCAACACCACCAACACCAGCAGCAGCAGCAACAGCAGCAACAACAACACCATCAGCAACATCATCAACAACAACAACATCATCAACAACAACAACAGCAGCAGCACCATCAGGGTCACAACCAAAACCAACCAAGACACTATTGAAGTGACATTTTCCCTCAAACGGTGTTGCGGATATTCCCACACAATTGGGCCTTTCCTGGAACAGGAGAATCGACATTGTCAACTTGTTAAATAAAATACATATTACTGGGACCACAGCCCACACCTTGGCAGGTCAATCACTGAAGATAATTTCAGCGAGTTTCCTTAATCTGTTGCATGCATTCTCCTATGTTTCCACTCTTCTGGAGTACGTCACTATATGATATTATTTCTACCACTGGAACATGACCAACAAGAAGAGAGGATGGAAGATGTGAATTTGAATGTTTACCTGCCACATACCTGTATGTCATATTTATATAGCGCATTACATCATACATTTAAATGTGCTTCATGATATTACCTCTATCATTGGAACATGATGAACAAGAAGAGACAGTAGCGCTGGATATTTTCGGAACAGAATTTTTCCCAAAGATATTTCATCCTCAAACAGAGACTCTCAGGCTCAATAGCAACGCTATGTTACATGTAGCTTCATGATTATTTTAGAGACGCACAAAGGACATCATTGTATTGAAGACCAGGGGGTGTTTCACAAAGACTAAGATCGACTTTAAGTTGTACTTAAGTATGGCAGGCTGTTCATGCCATTGTTTGCTCTCATCATTAAGTTGGCATTATGATCTTCAGATAATATTTTTTCCTTCAATAATGAATTATCAAAAAATGTAAATTCTGTAGATTTTTTACCATGATTTGTACGTCCCTTGAGAGACCAATGCCAGTAAATGATGAGAGCAAACAATGGCATGAACGGCCTGCTATACTTAAGTCTAACTTAAAGTCGATCTTAGTCTTTGTGAAACACCCCCCTGGCCCCTAGCACCCCTGACTACATGTGGACTAGGCGTATCATTGTACTTTATGGCACAGACCCTGTACTATATTGTAGTGAATAAACATGGGCAATTTCAAGGTATGTCCCTTTCATTACCAAGTCTTATTGAACTATATTATTGAATTGTGAACATGAATTAGTGTAACACTGTCAGTTTATTTGATATTTTGTCCGAATATAGCTCCAGGAGGGCGATTAGATGTAGCTTGATATCATATCAGGTATGCAGTTCACTCTGCATCAGTCGAATCTGTTGGGACCACACAAAATAGTTTGACTTATGAATAAAATCATTACATACGCACAATACGCAATATGTCAAATGTATATGTTATACTACTTTCAAGGGAAAAAGTACACGTTCAAAAAAAATGAACTGCACCGAATAAAGTCGCATTATTAAATGCTCTTCAACATTTTACTCTGTGATTTGAACTGTTTTAGAATTATCGTCCACATAACGATGAGATAATTTTCCATGTATAGAAATATGAATGATAAACAGTGATCATAAGCGCCCCCTCTTTTTTGTGTTCAGATATCGTTTAAAGAACAGGATGCACAATTAGTCTATATGTGCTTAAAGTCGTAGAGTACTTCTAGATAATTGAAGGTACCCACACACGGGTTTTCAAAGACTTAATTGCTGGCTGTCACTGTGCAGTAGGACAGGCCATAGCACTTTTCCTTCACGATGTGCATAGAGGACGATGCATGGCAATTCTGATCAGAGTTTTGAAGATGAGGGCAGATGTCCGGGCCTGCCATGCGACCATAGAACGCGTCAAGGACCACGATCTTCTGTCCTGATGGACAACCGATATGAAGCATATTATACTCGCAAACACGACCCCTGCGAGCGCAAGTGTACTCCATCTCTAGATACCAGTAGGTGCCTATACAGGGATCACTGAAGATCTGGTTAGAGGCAGCCACCGTGCAGACCGGCCTTGGCAGGCTGATTGGACAGTAGCAAGAGAGTTCAGAGCGGTGCCGTTGGTTGTTTGGATGCTACTATGAGGACAGAAATCAGATCCAGGAACCTGGCGACCGTACATGGCTTTAGATATGACAGTAACCGGAGTTTCTGAAGGACAGCTTAGGTTGATGGAATCCCCTTCGCAGATTCATGTCATATTGCTGTCGGGTCCGGGCTCCCAAGTATATTTTACTTCAAGATACTTGTATGTGCCGACGCATGGGTCACCAAAAGCAGAATTGGTAGCAAGGACGGTACAGCTTGTCTGCCCGTTGCAGATATTGCCGACTATCTTCTTCTTCTTCCATTGCCTTGGAGTACTGTACATCCCTCTTACAGAGTATTGTCGTATTTTGTGCAGAAAAAGGTGCGTGGTCGCAGGAACACGTGCAAGGGTAGTGCAGTGACGGACAAATAAGAAAAACTCAAAGCTAATGTGCAAGTAAAAAAACAGCATCTGTCACTTAGTGAAGAGTGACTGAAGACAGGCGGCTCTTGAAGACCTCGATAGACGGGGGCCGACACCACTGTAGATGGGAGAACATTCCAAAGACAGACCACACTTGGAAAGTAGCTGTGTTGGTAGGCAGGGATTCTGCAGTGCTGTTGTCTGAACTGTAGGTGATGTCCCCTTGTTCTTCCGAGAGATGGATATAGGTAGGGTTGAGTCGCAGGAATGGCTACAAGGCCATTTATAATTCTATACAGCATGATGACCTTGCTGTGGGCTCTTCGTTCGGAGAGAGTCTGCCATTGGAGCTTCTGGAGCATCGTGGTGACTCTGCTCTGTTCGCCATAATCAGATGTTACAAAACGGGCAGCTCTCCGTTGAACCATTTCTATTTGAGATGTGAGTTAAATGGTGTGTGGGTCCCATACTGTAGAGGAGTACTCCAGGGTCGGTCTGACATATGTCTTGTAGGCTTGCTCTTTAAGTCGTGGGGGCGTTTCCTTAGGTTACGTCGGAGGAGCCCAAGGGTGCTGTTGCTCCTGTTGCAGATATTGTTAACATTAGGTTTCCACTTTAGGGTTCGATGGATAGTGACGCCTAAGTACTTTGCCTCATCCAAAGTGCGAAGTGCTGTCCCATGAATGAAGTAAGGGGTTGAAGCGATGATGTTTTTTTTTTTTGGAGATCCTCAGCACCTCACACTTCTCAGTATTGAAGGACATGAGCCTGTTGCGCTCCCATTCCTGAATATTGGTAAGATCTTGATGTAGAGCTTCGGTGTTATCATGGGTCTTGAATGCTGGCCTGATAATTACCCGATTTAAATCGGTTTCCTGATTATTATTTTTTTTTTTTCCCTGATTTTTCCAGATTTTACCGCTATTTTGCCCCTATTTTCTCCTTTTTTCCCCAATTTTTCCCCAATTTTTTTAATAAAAAAGGGGGGAATGTTGTTCGATGCCATTTTTTTTCCCTGAATGCTTTTTTTTTTTTTTGTCGGGGTGGTTGAGAAAAAAATAATAATCCTTTTTTTTTTCAGTGCTCACTATTACCCATGTGAATGATCGGTACAACAGAGCGTCGTCGGAGTAGAGGCGAATCGATGAAACGCAGTCAGGGAGGTCGTTGATAAAGACCAAAAAGAGCAGGGGGCCGAGGACAGTGCCCTGGGGCACTCCAGAAGATACGATTTTCGTGATGCTCTTAACTCCTTCAAGTGCCACTTGTTGGGTGCGTCCTTTGAGGAAGTCACGGACCCAAGACAAGAGCTGACCTCTAATACCATCATGCAGTTTCAGGAGAAGGCGCTCATGTGGTACACGATCAAAAGCTTTCGAAAATCAAGCAAGATTGCATCAATTTGTTGTTTGTCCCGTAAGCCTGCGGCAAGATCTTGAACTGTGATCAGCAGTTGCGACTCACACGAGCGTCTCCGTCTGAATCTGAATTGACATTCTGTGAGAAGGCTGTGGGTATCAAGATGGCGCATTATCTGGCTGTGAATGATGTGCTCAGCAGTCTTGCAGATAACTGATGTAAGGGAGATTGGTCGATAATTCTCCGGCTTGTGCTTGTCACCCTTTAGGATAGGAGTAATGTACGCTGATTTCCAGTCTTGGGGAATTTTTCCTAGATGAAGGGTGGCATTTAATAGAAGGCAGAGGATAGGAGTGAGTTCATCAACAAACTCCTTCAACAGGTAGGCAGGGAGATTGTCTGGACCACTAGCTGTGTGCGGCTTAATTTTGGCAAGAAGTTTCCTGACCCCTTCTTTATCAACAGAGAATTCTGGAACTATGGGGTGATGGCTATCACCCAGATCAGGGAGATTTGACAGGGTCTCGTCAGTAAACACAGAGGCGAACTGTTCGTTAAGTAGGTTAGCTTTAGCGGAGGCTTCACACTGGAGGGTACCATCCTTTAGCAAGGGTGCAACACCTGTACTATCACACCTAGTGTTTTTATTGTAGGACCAGAATCTTTTGGGTTTGCCTCCTTCATTGCTGAGCATGTCACTGATATATGTGTGGTAAGTGGATCTACACTCCCTCTGCATAGACTTTTTGATGTCTTTGTATCTTGTCCAGTTTTTGGTTTTCTTTGATCTGTGTGCTTGCTTGTAAGCTCTCTTCTTCCTCCTTGATAAGGCTGTGCTGTTGCTGTTAATCCATGGTTGGCTAAAATGGGTCGAGGTAAACTTGGAGGGGACAAGGGTATCCAGAACTCGATGGAGCTCGGATTTCAACTGCGTTTAAAGAATTTGATGCAAAGCATGCAGTCGTCCAGATGCGGCTATGTGGGCAAGTTTCTGGTCCAGTTGTCCGACCATAGTTGGCACTGATGATGTTGACTACAGAATACAGATCCAGAAGAGTAAGATAGAAAAAGGGTACTCCCCTCACAGGTGCGTTCCGTTGGGCAGTCGGGTCTACTTTCGCAGGTGGGTTTCCGTTAGAATGTCGTTTCCTCTCTGGCATGTGTAGTTCACCCAGGGGCGGATCCAGCCGGCGGCAAGGGAGGGGGCCTAAAAAGGGGCCCACTTCGTGCGAAAATTTGAAAATCGTGCCGGTGGATTTTTTCGCTCAGTGGGGGGGGGGTAGTGAGCAAAAAAAAATTTGGCACCCGAAAAATTTTCCCTCCGGGAAGGGTAATTTTTTTTCCACCACCACCCCCCCCCCTTGGGCGCCAGGGGTAGTGAGCACAAATTTTTTTGGCACCCGAAATTTTTCCTACGGAAGGGTTATTTTTTTCACCGCCACCCCTTGGGCGCCAGGAGGGCCCTAACTCTTTTTTTTTCAAAAAAGGGTGTTTTTACCTGTTTTTTTCTTGGGGAGGGGGCCCCTCCCCCCTGGATCCGCCACTGAGTTCACCTCAAGGTACTTGTAAGTACCAACGCAAGGGTCACCAAAGACATCATTGGTTGCAACCACGGTGCACCTTGCCTGTCCATTACAGAGGTTGCCAACAATATTCACTGAGTTTGATGCGTAACATTCAGTTGTCCGGATGCTGCTATGGGGACAGGTTTCTGGTCCAATTGTCCGACCATAGTTGGCGCTGATGATGATGAGCACAGATCCAGAGGGGCAAGATAGAGAGAGAGGGTTTCCCTCACAGTTCCTCACAACTGTTTTGAAATGATAATAAAACCCAAAAAATATATCAGCACTTGACCTCTGCCTACATTAAAATGGTCCAATCCAATAAGCTTTCAGAATTTTTACTTTTATTCAAACTTTTCAAACAGTGAAGTAAGGTCACATTTTGACAACTCAAAGGTACTTGTGCCCGATGATCGCCTGATACAACATTAACTTATTTTCCAAGGTAGAAATACGTTACCTATAGTCTTTTCTACATTTTCCCGAAAGTGCTCATTGTCTGTCATATAACGATGTCATAAGATTAGGAACTCTTGTTTAACAAAATGGTAAAACCTTTCAAATATCAGATTATCACATTTTGCAAATCACTGTCATTCAGTTTTCGTCAAAGATCAGGCGTTTGGAAAACATAATATCCACAGTAGATCAAAACTTTACCAGAGCCGAACAATATTGCTGAAGGACAGTTGCCATGCTGTTGTATTTGTTATTTTCTTACACTTATTGCTAATTATAGGTCTGCAGATGTTATGATTTGCCATCAGATTTGACCAAGAAATACTTACAGTAAACCGCTTCAGCCTTTCACTGTGTAATAAGCTTACGGTATTCAACAATCAGATTTCAGTTTAAGATATCAAAACTAGCATTTTTTTCACCCACATAATTGTGATTGATGGGAATAACTCACTGGTTGCTGTTGTACAACCAAGATCTAGGTATACCATACATGTACATGACACAAAATAACGTCTTTCCTGCCATATTTACTGTTTAAAAACGAAGAGATGAAACAGTCATTTATGGGCTAGTACCTCGTTACTTGTGATAGCAACAGTAGGCTAACAAGTGATCATTTCCACATTGATTTTTGTGTATAACTCGTGATCAGCCGGATACCACAGCCACACCTACGCGTCCTACAACACACCAAAGAATGATCATATGATAAAGATAGGCCTACATTTCCCTCAAATGGCATGAGTGGCCAGAACAGCAGTCGGTTAATTTAGGGGTCGGTGTGGAATCGGTTTAGCGGTGTGACTGAAATATGATTAATAGATTATTCGAATGACATCTGAGCTCGAATGTAAACGTTGCTTCCCTTAACGGCAGTTGTGGATCTATGGGGCACTGCGGCCCCAGTCCCCCCCAATGTAAAAATGAAGAAGGTAAGAAAAAACATGAGCTGATGGCATTTTTGTTCTCGCTTGTCACAGAATTGTATAACTTGAGTAAAATATGTCGGGATAGCTATGGGCACACGTTTTAGTGTAAACAAAATGCGCACTTCTCATATAAAAAAAGATCTAGGGAAGAGGCATTGGAAATGAGCGCATGATTCTATTTCTAAAGGGGGTACAGCTCGTTTATTTATGAAATTTGGGGCATTGTGCCCCCTGCCCCGGCTCCATTGCTTTATATTGTGGTGAATTGGCAATATGGTACACGTTAAATATACACCGCTCTATTTTGTAGTCTTTGTAATCAGGGCCGTAGCCAGAGTTTGATGTTTGTGGGGGGGGGCACATACATGTAATTGATCGACGTCCTGCTGGGGAGGGGTCTAAGAGGAGGGGTGTCTGATCTTGGAAATTTGGGGGGGGGGCACGGGCCTGTTTGTAATTGATTGATATATAGGACTGCCATATAATTTCCACATAATCTGTATGAGGCAGAATAACATTTTGAACATTAAGTTTCTTCTATTAATGTATTTTCCTAAACGACGGAGAAATGAAACCATGCGAACAACTTTTTCACAAAGATGATTTCAAGTACATCCAACTTTAATTATGCATCAACGTTCACATCCAAGTATTTCAAGAAGTTCATTTGATTGATTACATGCTCATTGATACAAACATTGTATCTGTTTCCAATGAGCATGCTTATGTTTTTGTCATAAAGAAATAAATCCACCTGTCCAGGTTGACCAATTCCTTGTTTAGGGTTTATTGAACTGTATGTGGATTTTTGTGAGAAAAGTAAATCACGCTGTAAGCTGCGTATAAATGAAGTTTGCAAGAATGAAATACAGAGGGTAAATCGTTGATTAAGATTATGAATAATAATGGACCCTACAATAGATCCATGGGTACCTCGAGCCCAATAGGTAATTTCTCGGAAATACAGTTGCCTTTACCAGTAATTACAATTCTCCGATCTGAAAGGTAGTTTTGAAAGCATTTGATGAGTGTCGTCCCTATTCTCTTCAGTTTGTCAAGAAGACGTTTAACATTGACCAAATCAAAAGCTTTTTGTAGATCTACAAAATAATACTTCACCCATAAACTTCCCCTCATCATTATAGCCTTCAACTAGAGGCGATAGAGCCGGGCGTGGGGACAGGGGAGGCACAGTGCCCCCACACTTTTACAAGTACCTGGCCCTAAAGTGTCCCTTTTTACATTGGAAAGGTGCCCCCTTTTACTTCAGATAAGTGCCCCTTTTTATTTCTAATAGGTGTCCGTTCCACATTCCTATAAGTGCCTCTTAGCACCTCTGATAAGTGCCCATTTACCTATGATAATTGCCCCTTTTTCAAATCTGACATTTTACTTTAATAAGTGCTCTTTTCTTTTGTAATAGTTGCCCCTTCATTTCTTAAAATTGACTCTTTTCAAATCTGAAAGGTGTCCCTTATATTTTGACAAGTGCCTCTTTTCCTTTGTATGCACCCTTTTTATTCTTATAAGTGACCCTTTTCATCTCTGACAAGTGTCCCTTTTAAACAGACACCTGCCCCTTATCCTTTATAATTAGTGCCATTTTCCTACTGATAATTGCCCCTTTTCCGTTGTAATAAGTGCCCTTTTTCCATTCTCATAAGTGCCTTTCTTCATCTCTGGTGAGTGCCCCTTATCAGGTGCCAGAAGTGCCCCATTTTCACCTCTGATAATTCCCCTTTTTACTTTGACATGTGCTCTTTTCCCTTTGGATATGTCCCCCCATTCCTTTCAAAGACTTGAGATAAACAAGAAAGTATGGAAATTGGTCTGTAGTTAATTGGGATTGATCTATCGCCCTTTTTATGCAAAAGGGACTATTCTATAGCAATCTTCAATTTCTTTGGAGCTAGATAATCCATCCAAATCTACTGATTTGTTATTTTAGTAGCTGTATTTCTTTCAAAATATTACATCCACTTACAGTAGAAAGTTATAACGGATATTTCACTCCGGTGCCATTTATATCAGAAGCTGCAGTCTCAATTACTGTAGAAACAGAAATTAACCCTATATCTAGCAACATTTGAAAAATAATGATTAACGTGGTTTGTCATGATCTGTCACTGACTAGGTGGAGGATGAGAAGATGACGTTTTCTTAGGTATTAAAGGTGGGGTGAAATCCAAATATAAGTTGATTCCTGTTGATGTGAAGGGGCTGCATACAACCCATATTTTGTTATTCAAACATCTAAATATATTTCATAGATTATTAAATAATTTTCTCAGACCTGCTAATTAGCTCCACCCTACAAAAATGCTCCAGATCTCATTCATCTTGTGACATCATCTGTCAATCATTAGTGAGCTAACAAGAGACAGTGGTATGTAGCTTCACCAAAGCTGATCACGCCTGTTTACAATAGCAGGGGCGGCGATTTCTTTTCATGACCGGGGGCGAAATGCGAGGGACGAGATAGCAGTGGCGTAATGTGCAAAAACGTTTGGGGGGGGCAGGAAGAAAAAAATCCGCATCACCACCACTCTTACATGTTACATGCAGGAGGCCCCCCGGATTGTTTTTCAAAGTGGGGGGGGGCTCAAGTATTTACGATCAGGTAGAGCAAAGCGAGCGAAGCAAGTAGAGGGTAAATTGGCGTGGGGTCCAGGGGCAAAGCCCCGGCGGGGGTCAAGGGGCAGAGCCCCATGAAGCTCAGGGGTTTTAGGCATTTAATTACGGTGAGATGAGCATGTTTTGATACCTTATTTGTGACACTGGCATGCAGGTCACTAATTGGAGTGGGGTCTGGGGGGCGGAGTTTTAGGCATTAAATTACAATCAGATAAGCATCCAAGGGCCGCCTAAGGGCCCTTGGTGGGGTCCAGGGGCAGAGCCCCGGAAGCTCAGTGGTTTTAGGCATTTAATTACGGTCAGATGAGCATCCATGGGCCCGCCCTAGGGCCCTGGTTGGGTCGAGGGGGCAGAGCCCCCGGAAGCTCAGGGTTTTAGGCATGTAATTACAATCAGATGAGCAATTAGGGGCCGCTTTAGGGCCCTTGGTAGGGTCCAGGGGGCAGAGCCCCGGGAAGCCATTTCAGCATCATTTGTAAATCACTGGTATCGAATTAGAAATAAACCACGTTTGAATTTTATTTTGTGAATGAGAAGGGTGAAGGTGACCCCCTCACGGGTTTTTGAAGTTTTGTTAATTGTATTAAAAAATCACATTCCCTAGCAAAACTTTAGTATAAAAACAAGCAATATACTTTTTTCACACTTCACATTTCTACATGCAATATTTAATTGTACATTTTGAAGGAACTTATGCGAGGGAGCGTAGCTATATACCGAGCGAGAAGATTTTTGCATTTTTATTTGTCTAAACGCTGCACTCTTAATTGGGCCCTCCAGAGCCTAAAAGTGTGTTGCAGTCTTTAGTCAGTATTTGCTATACATTTTTGGGGGGACTTTTTTCAAATTTTACGGGGGGGGGGACGATCCCCCCTAACAAAATTGAGGGGGGGACGTGTCCCCCGTCCCCCCGGGATCGCCGCCCCTGTACAATAGACCATACAATACCAACATAGGAGTTGCTATGTCAGACGTGTTGCATCACCAGGAAAAGAAAGGTAACGTGGAGGTATTGTATGAAAGAATGCAATTCTTTTGTGAGCATGTGCTGATCGTGAGCTGGGGGAAGTTACATACAACTGTCTCTTTAATAATTGACAGATATGTCACAAGATGAATGAGATCTGGAGCATTTTTGGGGGGTGCAAACTCGCCTACGATTGTCAATGATTTCCTTTTAATTAAAGAACTCTATCAAGACAAAATGTACAATTATCTACTTGTGCATCGATCACATTCCCCGTGCCTCAACATCACCGCTGTTTTTTTTTTTTTTTTTACTTTTATTAATCAAATAATTCGTACATACATCCTGATAACAATAATCATAAAATGACTGCACAATAATTACAAAAGGTAAAAAAAAGATGAAAAACGTCAAACATTACGGAAATAGTGGGAAACACTTTCTTTTCTACAGTGTATATCATAGGATATGTAATCAAAATAATTCTTCCACAGGGGACCATTTCTTATAGTGCATTCCTTCAATCTTCTTTTGTACATCACCGCTGCTTTAGCTAGCTACGTTTAATATACCCTTTTTACGGTCGGGCTGATTTCCTCCAACAATTTTTTTCTTTTCTTTTTATTAATTCGTCATGACGTCGTAATAAAATGAGAAATCATAATTATAATAAAAGTAATTACACCCCTATTTACGGGGTTAATAAGCCTTAATAAAGCGTAAGTATGCCCTAATTCACGGCGTAAGTACGCTCTATATCGACGTTATTACGCCGAAATACTGTAATACTGAAAATCAGAGTGTCAGTGGCGTAGCGTGAGATCCACCCACTGAAGGGACACTGGAACGACTGGGGGGGGGGGGTGGGCACCGGTCTTAGTGGTAAAATGAAATGCGACTGTACAAGGCTATACTGCAAAATCGTTATGTAACGACTTTACACAACAGTTGGGTGGTTCACTCCTTACACAGGGGTTGTGTTAAGTTGTGTAAAAAAAAAGCAGTTGTGTAATTTGTTTTTGTATATACAACTTAACACAACCCCTGTGTAAAGAGTGAACCACCCAACTGTTGTGTAAAGTCGTTACACAGTGAATTTGCAGTGTACTGAATCGGAGGAGGGTGTAGTCACCGGGCTTCTTCTAGCTTTTCTCTTATTTCCTTCTCCCCCCCTTTTCTCTCTCTCTCTCTCTCTCCTCACATTTTCTTTCTTTTTATTTCTTTTTCACCACCCAATAGGGGGTGCCCCTTGTATCTCCGCCACAGCAAAGGATATTAGAGCCGCGCAGGGGCTCAAATCTATTACAATTGCAAGCATCTCAGGAATATTATTCAATTTCCTCGACTTCGCAAGCCACATCTTTAAAAAAAAAATTGTTCTGAAAATTATTGTTTCATAAAACTTGTTATCGATAGTAAATGCGAAATTAATTGCTCTCAGCCAATCAAATGCTACGATTTCAAGAGCTAATAACAGTCATTGTAACTTGTTATTGATATCAAGCTTTAATCAACATGGCCCTGGTTTATAACTCAAGTTGTTTCACGAGGCAAAGATTATAGTGCATGGTTTTCCGTTCTAATTACCATGATTAATTTGTAGTTATCTTGAATCATCCTCGCTTTTGACAGGCAGGATATATTCTGCTATGAATGATTATTTCTAGCCCCGAGGCTCATCGAGCACAATGGCGTAGCGTCAGGGGTACAGGGGATCGTACGCCCCCCATCGACTGACCGAATTCAGCAAACACAGAAAATTCGTTTGACATCATTTTGTCGCTCGTCAAGTTACATCTATGGCATACTACGGGCATATTTTCGTGGGGGGGGGCTGCCGCCTTTGCCGCTATGCTCCTAAATCTTGCGTGCAAGTAGAGTGATCGAGGAAGTAAATAATTAGAAACAAAATTATATATTCAGACATTTTCTTGACCGGAATCATCTTGTTTTTTTTATTTTGCGAGCTAGTGAAGCGAGTGAGGAAAAAATAGTTTACTAAAAATAAAATTTAAGTTCGATGTAAAAAAAAAGACACAATATGTATTTGGGCACCTCGCTGCCGAATATGGGGGTATCCAGGCACCTTGCTGCCTGAGACCATCCGAAATCTGAAGTTTGCAAGCGAGGAAATTTTTGTATTACCTTTAGAATGTTATTTCGTCATCTGAATACACGAATTGATACATATTATTTTGGGCACCCCTGCGGTCTGGATATGAGGTGACAGTTGCCCTAATATCGCAGCTTTAAAAGCCCCCCTCGTACGTCTATTTGTAGGGCTAGGCAGACAAACAAGCACAAGCAGAATGCACACACCGGTGTCTGAGTATAAGACATCTTTGGTAGATTTCCATTTACAAATTATAACATTTGTGACCTTGATTTATATGTCATTCTAAAGAGTAACTAATATTTTGTCTAATGATACCTTATTCATATTTCTACTGCCACGGATAACAGAGCAGCGGCCTTTTCAAAAGGTATTGTTCAAATCTTGTACCAAGTTTGGGCTGAAGCAATGATTGTGGGTCGAATGGCCGTACGCATTCTTATTTCAGTCTGAAAACAAATTTCTAAATTATTCGCACTGAATTTTTGCATTTGCATATACAAGGTGACGATGACAACTTTGACTCAAGAAAAGGCTCATTTACAAGCAAAATTTATTTTACTGTTTTTGCTATGATGACACAATCATGGGTTCTCTCACAACCCTAATATAAGCCTCATCATTAGTCATTCAAAATGGACGAAGTTTACTTTAGATGCTATCTTTTTTCATGAAAGTCTATTGTCAATATCTCTGGTAGTTATCAACACTTGTTCTTTCGTGCATTAACTAAATCTTTGAGATTCATGGTAAACCTCTGATTTTTCATGCGTCGTTCGTGAAAAATTCCATAAGCACCTTACACGCGTGAAATGGTGCAATAGACAAGTAAGCAAAAAGATCTTAAATACCATGAGCCAAGAAGTAAAGCTGTTTAAAACAATTTGAGGTTATCCTATATTTGGATTGATACATGGTCTTGTGAAGCTTATATACATCTGTACATCGGATCACTTTAAACCAGCGTTTTTCAACCTTTTTGTGGTCACGGCACCCTTTTTTATACTTTTATTAATCAAATAATTCGTAGGCCTACATACATCCTGCCAACAATAATCATAAAATGACTGCACAATAATTACAAAAGGTAAAAACAGATGAAAAACGTCAAACATTACGGAAATAGTGGGAAACACTTTCTTTTCTACAGTGTATATCATAGGATATGTAATCAAAGTAATTCTTCCACAGGGGACCATTTCTTATAGTGCATTCCTTCAATCTTCTTCTGTACATCACCGCTGCTTTAGCTAGCTAGGTTTAATATACCCTTTTTACGGTCTCAGGCTGATTTCCTCCAACACATTTTTTCTTTTCTTTTTATTAATTCGTCATGACGCCGTAATAAAATGAGAAATCATAATTGATAAAAGTAATTACACCCCAATTTACGGGGTTACTAAGCCTTAATAAAGCGTAAGTACGCCCTAATGCACGGCGTAAGTACGCCCTATTTCGGCGTTATTACGCCCGTAATACTTTAATACTTAAAATCAGAGTGTCAGTGGCGTAGCGTGAGGTCCACCTACTGAACGGGCACTGGAACGACTGGGGGACACCGGTCTTAATGGTAAAATGAAATGCGATTGTACAAGGCTTTACTGCAAAATCGTTTTTTTCACAACTTAACACATCCCCTGTGTAAGGAGTGAACCACCCAACTGTTGTGTAAAGTCGTTACACAATGAATTTGCAGTGTACTGAATCGGAGGAGGGTGTAGTCACCGGGCTACTTCTAGCTTTTCTCTTATTTCCTTCTCCCCTCCCCCTTTTTTTTGTTCTCTCTCTCTCTCTCCTCACATTTTCTTTCTTTTTATTTCTTTTTCACCACTCAATAGATGGTGCCCCTTGTATCTCCGCCGCTGCAAAGGATATTAGAGCCGCGCAGGGGCTCAAATCTATTACAATTGCAAGCATCTCGGGTCTATTATTCAAATTCCTCGACTTCGCAAGCCACGTCTTTAAACAAAATAAAAAATAAGATTGTTCTGAAACTTATTGGACTAACCTTGGCCCTGTTTCATAAAACTTGTTATCAATAGTAAATGCGAAATTAATTGCTCTCAGCCAGTCAAATGCTACGATTTCGAGAGCTTATAACAGTCATTGTAACTTGTTATTGATATCAAGCTTTAATCAACATGGCCCTGGTTTATAAGCTCAAGTTGTTTCACGAGGCGAATGATTATAGTGCATAGTTTTCTGTTCTAATTACCATGATTAATTTGTAGTTATCTTGAGTCATCCTTGCTTTTGACAGGCAGGATATATTCTGCTATGAATGACTATTTCTAGCCCCGAGGCTCATCAAGCACAATGGCGTAGCGTCAGGGCACAGGGGATCGTACGCCCCCCATCGACTGACCGATAAATAAGAGAAAAGGATAAAAGAGAGAGAGTTGGAAAGAAAGAATATGGAAAAGGGCGAGAAAAGAAGACGACAGGAACCCTCCCACACCTTTACCTTTATCCAGTAATCCAGCGTTGATGAAACTCTATTAGTCACGGGACCTTTTTAAGAAATAAAAAGGTTTCTTGGCACCCCAGTGACCAAATTCAGCAAACACAGAAAATTCGTTTGACATCATTTTGTCGCTCGTCAAGTTACATCTATATGGCATACCTTTTGCCGCTATGCTCCTAAATCTTGCGGGCAAGCAGAGTGAGGGAGCAAATAATTAGAAACAAAATTATATATTCAGACATTTTCTTGACCGAAATCAGGGGCGTCAATCCCAGGGGGGACGGGGACGCGTCCCCCACGAATTTTCAGGTGGTGAAATTACTAAGAATAGCATCGCCTTATATAAGTACCTCTTTGAGTGTATTATTTAATGAAAGTCTGACAAGCGGATCTATACCGGAAGACTGCAAGATTGCTCGAACCACTCCCATTTATAAGGGTAAAGGGGATTCGGGTAATATGACTAACTATATATTTTCTTGAGTCAAGGATGTCAACGTCACCTTGTATATGCAAATGCACAAATTCAGTGCGAATAATTTAGAAATTTGTTTTGAGACTGAAATAAGAATGCGTACGGCCATTCGACCCACAATCATTGCTTCAGCCCAAACTTGGTACAAGATTTGAACTATACCTTTTGAAAAGGCCGCTGCTCTGTTATCCGTGGCAGTAGAAATATGAATAAGGTATCATTAGACAAAATATTAGTTACTCTTCAGAATGACATATAAATCAAGGTCACAAATGTTATAATTTGTAAATGGAAATCTACCAAAGATGTCTTATACTCAGACACCGGTGTGTGCATTCTGCTTGTGCTTGTTTGTCTGCCTAGCCCTACAAATAGACGTACGAGGGGGGCTTTAAAGCTGTGATATTAAGGCGACTGTCACCTCATATCCAGACCGCAGGGTGTCCAAAATAATATGTATCAATTCGTGTATTCTGATGACGAAATAACATTTAAAAGGTAATAAAGACTATTTTTCCTCGTTTGCAAACTTCAGATATCGGATGGTCTCAGGCAGCGAGGTGCTTGGATACCCCCATATTCGGCAGCGAGGTGCCCAAATACATATTGTGTATTTTTTTTACATCGAACTTAAATTTTATTTTTAGTAAACTATTTTTTCCTCACTCGCTTCACTAGCTCGCAAAATAAAAAAAAACCAGGATGATTCCGGTCAAGAAAATGTCTGAATATATAATTTTGTTTCTAATTATTTACTTCCTCGATCACTCTACTTGCACGCAAGATCTAGGAGCATAGCGGCAAAGGCGGCAGCCCCCTCACGAAAATATGCCCGTAGTATGCCATAGATGTAACTTGACGAGCGACAAAATGATGTCAAACGAATTTTCTGTGTTTGCTGAATTCGGTCAGTCGATGGGGGCGTACGATCCCCTGTACCCCTGACGCTACGCCATTGTGCTCGATGAGCCTCGGGGCTAGAAATAGTCATTCATAGCAGAATATATCCTGCCTGTCAAAAGCAAGGATGATTCAAGATAACTACAAATTAATCATGGTAATTAGAACGGAAAACCATGCACTATAATCTTTGCCTCGTGAAACAACTTGAGCTTATAAACCAGGGCCATGTTGATTAAAGCTTGATATCAATAACAAGTTACAATGACTGTTATTAGCTCCTGAAATCGTAGCATTTGATTGGCTGAGAGAAATTAATTTCGCATTTACTATCGATAACAAGTTTTATGAAACAATAATTTTCAGAACAATTTTAATTTTTTTTTTAAAGATGTGGCCTAGCGAAGTCGAGGAAATTGAATAATATACCTGAGATGCTTGCAATTGTAATAGATTTGAGCCCCTGCGCAGCTCTAATATCCTTTGCTGTGGCGGAAATACAAGGGGCACCCCTATTGAGTGGTGAAAAGAAATAAAAAGAAAGAAAATGTGAGGAGAGAGAGAGAACAAACAAATGGGGGAGGGGAGAAGGAAATAAGAGAAAAGCTAGAAGAAGCCCGGTGACTACACCCTCCTCCGATTCAGTACACTGCAAATTCATTGTGTAACGACTTTACACAACAGTTGGGTGGTTCACTCCTTACACAGGGGTTGTGTTAAGTTGTGAAGAAGAAAAAAAAAACGATTTTGCAGTATAGCCTTGTACATTCGCATTTCATTTTACCACTGAGACCGGTGTCCCCCAGTCGTTCTAGTGCCCCTTCAGTGGGTGGACCTCACGCTACGCCACTGACACTCTGATTTTAAGTATTAAAGTATTACGGGCGTAATAACGCCGAAATAGGGCGTACTTACGCCGTGAATTAGGGCGTACTTACGCTTTATTAAGGCTTATTAACCCCGTAAATTGGGGTGTAATTACTTTTATTAATTATGATTTCTC
Source organism: Mesocentrotus franciscanus (assembly GCA_037976565.1). Classification (NCBI taxonomy): domain Eukaryota; kingdom Metazoa; phylum Echinodermata; class Echinoidea; order Camarodonta; family Strongylocentrotidae; genus Mesocentrotus; species Mesocentrotus franciscanus. The sequence continues at coordinate 27,103,964 of CP137671.1, forward strand.
ATTTGATTACGGCGTCATGACGAATTAATGAAAAGAAAAGAAAACTTGTTGGAGGAAATCAGCCTAAGACCGTAAAAAGGGTATATTAAACCTAGGTAGCTAAAGCAGCGGTGATGTTGAGGCATGGAGAATGTGATCTATATGTGCAAGTAGAGAATTTTACATTTTGTATTGATAGGGTTCTTTAATTAAAAGGAAATCATTGACAATCATAGGCGAGTTTGCACCCCCCCCCCTAAAAAAAATGCTCCAGATCTCATTCATCTCACTCAACACTGGTGTATAGCTCTCAGTGGAGCTGAACCACCTCGCGAGGGGGCATAACTTACCCCAAGTAAAGTAATGCGGGAACGAGTGTTCATATCTTCCATCGATCATCCCGTAGCATTTCCGATGCTGTTATGGACATATGGTCAATATGAACGTAATATAAATAAAGTTTCAAATTCATCGCTCTGAATAAAGTATTATAAGCATAAACGGTGACAAAATTACCTCATAATATATTTACTACATTTTAGTTAATTTTTAGTTACTTCTTTGTTACAAAATCCTGCATGCAAATATATAACCAGGGCTAATATTATATATACTGTTGAGATATTATGTTCCTTCTTCCTAACAAATTAGTATGAAATTCATCCAGGAACTACAACTGTGTGTTTTAAAATAGCATTAATCTGTACATCAACTATCATAGGGGTTGAACTTACTTAGTATGAAATAAGATTATTTTGAACTCTAAATGACAGTGTAATGTTTCTTACTTTTAAATTATGAACTCTTTGATTTTTAAGTTTTCAAGATTTCACATTTTCTGATATTCAAGTTGAAACTTTTATTCACTTGCATAATTATGTCCTTGTTCAAAATGTGAATAAAAAATTTGGTTTTTGAGCACATAGAATTCATTGTACATTGTAATTTATACATGTACTAATTTTGTCTTAAAAAGTGCCTGTTCAAAGAAAATCACAAATATGGCAAATAACGTATCACTAGAAACTGGTAAGCTAACAGATGGCCATCGTACAATTTTAGGTCAACTACATATCGGGTGATTTATAAAAATACAAATAAAACCACCTCCATAGCATCTGGGATATGCGAGAGATTCGCCAGAAAAATAACGATGTTTTAATGCCGTCACAATATGAACCAATCCTGCCCAAGCAGACGACATCCCATAAAGAATGAACATAATTGCAATGCTGCTATTTCTCAAATTATAATGAGTTTAGTGTATAAATGTGATGGAATTTTACACCATTCAAAAAGGGATATGAAACCGATTCTGATAACTAAATTCTTTCGTTTGTAAAGGATAGGGGTTAATGAACAATCAAAGAAACAAGACTTTCAAATGTAAAAATCCCCGGAATGATAGCATGGACGGCATTTGTTCCTCTTGAAACGCCGAACATACCGCGGTGTATGCAGCTGAAAATACAATGGCGTCTTATTTTGTTTACAAGTGACGGATTCCTTTATATGTTTATCCTTGCTTTTTTCATCAAAATAATACCATGCGCGGGGTTTAGAGTGAGGCAATAGATTAACCATTTAGCCTGAGGGTAGTGAAGTAAGAGAAATAACTGAAGAGAAGATCATAAAACAGGCACTGACAATGTGTGAGATGTCATGGGACATCGTCTGCTTGTGCAAGTCATGTTCAACATGTGACGTCACACATCTCATCAGCGATCGGAGAGCTTTTCAGGTGCTATGCCGGGGCTGTATTTAAGCCTTTTGTAATTGATAATAATCATTACTTCGAATGTTTCCAAGCATTGAATTTTGATAACCTTGTCCAATCAAAGTTTTACCTTTGCAATAATGACAATAAACTTAGTTTTTAAAATCAGTGAACCTTCTCTTTAAACAATGTTATGTATGGATGAATGATGAGGCTTCAGACAATATTCCAAATTTAACCACGGCATGAAATAACCCCGTAGTGACCCCGTAATGACTTGGTCATTTTTGTGACCCCGATGTTTGGTTATTTAAAGTGACAAAGGAGAACTTGGTCATTTTTACCCGGGTTGTAGTACGTGGTGGCCACGGTGACGGGGTTAAAAATAATCCCGTTGTACTCAGTTTTTTAAGAGTGTAAGTATACCCTTATAAAAATTAAAATGTACCATGGTAACCATAGTTCTTTTCCAAATTACCATCCACCATGGTACTTAACCACTTAACCATTGAATCTTTGAATCTATTGTGGCGGGAAACGGGGTTTTGTGTGAGATGATGACGTGTAGGTGTGGATTCGTGACATAGGGGGGGGGGTTGTGTTGGGGGTAGAATCACAGGGGCGAGTCTGGGTACCGCATGTTACCCACTCCCCTAATCTCAAGTTTCCGTTCTCACACGCTCCCTCTCTTCTTTTATAATACTTTAATTCTCCCTCATTTGTATTATTGTTCTGAAGTTTGGGCCATGACAAGCCAAACCAATCTGAACAGAATACTGAAAATGCAAAAGAAAGCCATCCGGTTAATTTCAAATTCACACTACAGAGCTCATTCGAAACCTATATTTTATAAATTAAAGCTTCTCAAAGAATTTGATATCTGTAAATATCACATTGCAGTCTTCATGTACCTGTGTCGTAATGAATCATTATCATGTGCACTTCTAAAGTATTTTAATTTGAATTCGAGTTTTCATGGCCACGGGGTTTTGTGTGAGATGATGACGTGTAGGTGTGAATTCGTGACATAAGGGGTTGTGTTGGGGGTAGAATCACAGGGGCGAGTCTGGGTACCGCATCTTACCCCACTCCCCTAATCTCAAGTCTCCGTTCTCACACGCTCCCTCTCTTCTTTTCTATATATAATACTTTAATTCTCCCTCATTAGTATTATTGTTCTGAAGTTTGGGCCATGACAAGCCAAACCAATCTGAACAGAATACTGAAAATGCAAAAGCAAGCCATCCGGTTAATTTCAAATTCACACTACAGAGCTCATTCGAAACCTATATTTTATAAATTAAAGCTTCTCAAAGAATTTGATATCTGTAAATATCACATTGCAGTCTTCATGTACTTGTGTCGTAATGAATCATTATCATGTGCACTTCTAAAGTATTTTAATTTGAATTCGAATTTTCATGAGTATGAAACTAGAAATGCATCTAATTTCCAACTACCACAAATTAAAACATTTTTAATGAAAAAGTCAATATCTTTCGATGGTCCAAAAATTTGGAATTCCATTCCAATAAATATAAAAAATTGTATAATTCTTCAAACTTTTAAACTAAAATATAAAATGTATTTAATCGAATCTTACGTGCAATAACTCATCAGACTCTTTACCGTCCCCCTTTTTTCTTCATGCTTCCAATAGTACAACATTTAATTTGCATATTATTAATATTATATATGAGGGATGGACTCTAGCATAAGGACCATACTTTTTAGCTCATCCCTTCACTCTCATTATGTTGTGTTTTTTGTTTGGATGTATGATGTTTACGTATGTTTACTCTGTATTTGTAAATGTGACTATGATTGTATATATTCTGTATTTTTAATGATGAGTGTAAATAAATGAACTTGAACTTGAACTAGTAGAGAGCGATCCGTTAGCAACAGTGGGTCGGAGATTAGTAAATCGTATACGAATTGTAATAATTCCACAATAAGGACACAGAGGGCATGATTTGCGGTGCATTTCTATTGGAGCTCTAAAGCTTCCTTTTTATTGTGTATTGACTGATACATCCATCTCTTTATATAGGTGACTAAACTCGTATTAATGCATATAAAATTAGATGACATAACAAACTTGAAAACTTATTTGTTCTGTTAAAAAAAGCCCTACAATACCGGGAAAACTGGAGTAAGCACAGACATCCAATGTTTCGGACTATATTTGACCCTTGACCCAAAACAGCACATAACATTTCTTTTGTTTTCTTCTTCATTTTTTGGACCCTCCGACAGGCCATTTAATTGAAAATCAATCTCCAAATAACATATTTGAACACATGTACCAATGAATATCATATAATACTTCAGAATAAGATATACATACCAAATATCAACCATAATAAGCGATTACTGAAACCGTAGCATATTGATAACAATAATATGATAATAATACTGTATATACAGAACACCTACAGTATCTACTTAGTCTTTGAGTTTCCTGAAGTATAACTATCTGTTTAACCTGTCCCTCGCTTATAATACAGTATTCAATGAATTTGTATTGGGAGCAGGGCTTTGTGGTATGGAAGGGGTTAATGCCAAAATTTACAATATTTCATTATCTATAGGTTTTTGTAATAAAAATTGTTTACTTCTATTTTGCTATTGGGCTCATGTCAACAAGGGACATGTGTACGCAGAGTGGAGGTCTGAGTGTAAAGGGCTTAAAGTGCGGGTTCAAAGAAAATCATATGGCAAATAACATATTACTAGAAACTGGTAAGCTAACAGATTGCCATCGTACAAGTTTTAGGTCAACTACATATCGGGTGCTTTATAAAAATACAAATAAAACCACCTCCATAGCATCTGGGATATGCGAGAGATTCGCCAGAAAAATAACGATGTTTTAATGCCGTCACAATATGAACGAATCCTGCCCAAGCAGACGACATCCCATAAAGAATGAACATAATTGCAATGCTATTATTTCTCAAATTATAATGAGTTTAGTGTATATAAATGTGATGGAATTTTACACCATTCAAAAGGGATATGAAACCGATTCTGATAACTAAATTCTTTTGTTTGTAAATACACAGGATAGGGGTTAATGAACAATCAAAGTAACCACACTTTCAAATTCAAAACCCCTGGAATGATAGTATGGACGCATTTGTTACCTCTTGAAACGCCGAACATACCGCGGTGTATGCAGCTGAAAATACAATGGCGTCTTATTTTGTTTACATGCGACGGATTCCTTTATTTTTTTTATCGCTGCATTTTTCATCAAAATAATACCATGCGCGGGGTTTAGAGTGAGGCAATAGATTAAACATTTAGCCTGACGGTAGTGAAGTAAGATAAATAACTGAAGAAAGATGACGAAACAGGCACTGAAAATGTGTGAGATGTCATGGGACATCGTCTGCTTGTGCAAATCATGTTCAACATGTGACGTCACACATCTCAGCAGCGATCGGAGAGCATTTCAGGTGCTATGCCGGGGCTGTTTTAAGCGTTTTGTAATTCATAATAATCATTACTTCGAATGTTTCCGAGCATTGAATTTTGATAGCCTTGTCAAATCAAAGTGTCACCTTTGCAATAATGACAATAAAGATAGTTTTGAAAATCAATGAACCTTATCTTTAAACCAAAGAGAATTATAACTGTCTCAGCTCCACTCTCGAAAGAAGACTTCCTGCTTAAGTGGCATCCCGTCACACTATTTCTTGTCTAATGATACCTAATGTATATTTTTTTCTGCCACGGATGACTGAGCATCATGGTTTTTAAAAAGCGACGTCAGAATCTCCTTGTACCAAGTTTGGGCTGATGCACCGAATATGCATGGTCAGGCCATATAGCATTTGTAAAGCAGCGTTTTTCAACCGGCGTGCCGCGAGGGAATATTTATAACAAAATATTGTTTTGGAATAACGTCGATTTCGTGAAAATCAAATATCAGAAACTACTATTTAATGAGGAAATATCATATTAAAAATCATTAGAAACATGAAGGTTTCAGGCAGCGAAGTACCTGAATACCTCCATATTTGAGCAAAGAGGTGCCCGAATAGCCTTCCATTGACAGCGAAGTGCCCGAATTTATATGATATCTTTTCTATCTAAATTACATTTATTAACATGCTCGTTCGCTTCACTCGCTAGCAACATTTAAAACCAGGATAATTTTGGAGAATGCCCGAATATCCTCATATTTGTGCATCTAGGTGAACTCACATAAAATGTTTTTGTATTCATGTATTCGGCGGCAAGGTACCCGTACACTTAATTTGTTATTTTATCTAGTGTGTTGATTATTAAGTGAACCAAGTTAAAAGTGTCATTGTTTTTACCCGCTCGCTTCACTATCTCGCAAATTTTGATACAAATGTACCGATGTGTACATGGCACTGGACGAGTGCCAGGGTGATGTTAAACAATCTGTCGTAGATGAATTTGGGATTGGGGTGACGCGAACAATTTTATTTCTTAAAAGGGTGCCGTGACCACAAAAAGGTTGAAAAACGATGGTTTAAAGTGATCCGATGTACAGATGTATCTAAGCTTTACAAAATCTTGTATCAATCCAAATATAGCATAACCTCAAGTTGTTTGAGGCAGCCTACCTTCTTGGCTCATGATATTTAAGATCTTTCCGCTCACTTGTCCATGGCACTATTTTACGCGTGTAAGGTGCTTATGGAATTTTCACGAAGACGCATGAAAACTCAGAGGTTTACCAAGAACCTCAAAGATTTAGTTAATGCACGAAAGAACAAGTGTTGATAACTACCAGAGATATTGACAATAGACTTTCATGAACAAAGATAGCATCTAAAGTAAACTTCGTCCATTTTGAATGACTAATGATGAGGCTTATATTAGGGTTGTGAGAGAACCCATGATTGTGTCATCATAGCAAAAACAGTAAAATAAATTTTGCTTGTAAATGAGCCTTTTCTTGACTCAAGGATGTCAACGTCACCTTGTATATGCAAATGCAAAAATTCTGTGCGAATAATTTAGAAATTTGTTTTCAGATTGAAATAACAATGCGTGTATACGGCCATTCGACCCACAATCATTGCTTCAGCCCAAACTTGGTACAAGATTTGAACAATACCTTTTGAAAAGGCCGCTGCTCTGTTATCCGTGGCAGTAGAGATATGAATAAGGTATCATTAGACAAAATATTAGTTACTCTGACATATAAATCAAGGTCACAAATGTTATAATATGTAAATGGAAATCTACCAAAGATGGGTATATATTTAGTTTTTAAATGTATTTTATACAGTTTTTATTTAGCAGGGTTCCCTCTTCGGTTAACAAACTGCTATCCCTGAGGGCCCTACACAGTGCAAAAGAACTTAAATAAAATATTTACAGACTTCAAAAATTATAAATTGAATAGATATATAACACGAGAAACAAAGATTATGAACACAAAGTAACATGGGAGTGTGTGTGTGTGTGTGTGTGTGAGGGAGAGAGAAAGATATTCTATATACCTGTACATGCGTAATCTTTTACTCGATAATATGTCTGGAGAGCACAGAATCAGTTGAACAAAAGTTGCTTTAAAACATTGGAGTTATGGGACTAAGGTCTGTTCGGCATTTATTTGATTCCATTGTTTCGACCCTAAGTACTGAAAAGTTCGTTTACCACTCCCTTAAAGAATAACACCCATTTTCTTGAATGGAGGCAGTGTTTCTTTTTAAAATCTTGTTTCAACTGAGTATTGGTGTTTTGTGAAACGTTGTCATAAGTAAGGGGGAGATTCCATTGACACATAAGTAAACTTCGTTTTATCTATGAACCTGTCACCTTGAGTGTACGTTTTTCATTGTAAAGCCTGAAATAAATGTGGTGTGTGGGTTCTTGGATGCGCTCCCAGGATCATTCTTGCTAGCCTATTATCAAGTTTTACCAGTCTATCTAAAAGTCCATCTGACCAGTTTGACAAAAGTCGAATAATGGCATTACGAGGAGGTACATAGTAACTTAACAATAATATTTTGAATACATGGCTTTGCAGATCTTCTAAGAAAATAAATTCTCTTTGATATTTTCTTTGCGATAAAGTCAACATGGTACATATTTGACAAATATACGTCTGGAAAGACACCTACATATTTAAATTCTTTTATCCTTTCAATTTCCTCTTCATTTATAGTTAGGTGCATGTTAAATGAGGGTGCCAAGACGTTGATTTGTACTACATATCATGAACTTAGTTTTCTTTACATTGAGTGTAAAAAAAAAGTTTTTCAACCATAAATAGATATCATTAATACCACATTGCGTGTCTCCCAACAAATCTTAGATGTTCCTTCGAATAAAATAATTGCATCATCAGCGTATGTGTTTATTTTCGAGTGGGTTGGGTGATTGATAGCGGTAACGTATACATGATAATCATTGTTACTACTCAAATTGATAGAAATCGGTAAATATTTCGTTTATCACCTATTCTCAATACTAAGGAAATCGCTAAGATGGACAATTAGAAAGATTATTCAAAAACAATATAGATGAGAGTATTTCATAATCATTAACACGGTTATCATTTGCCAGTATAATTCAGTTTTTTCCAGGTTATTAGATTTATTCCGATTTACTTCAATGCAGTTTTAAGACCTGCCTTTTAAACGGCGCAATATTGAATCATTTCTATTTAATATATTTATAAATATGAAGACATCTCAATTATATAGCAAGCTGAAACAAGCCATATAACAAAATGAAAATCAATATTATGTAAACTGTAATTTTGTCATATTTTGTATTATATTTCTGATGTTTGTAAACTATGTCTGAGCATTTTATTTGCGTGTGAGCATCAAAAATATCCATGTCTAACTTATATTGGACAAATAAATACACGAGATGTAATGAAATGAACAACTTTAAACTGTTTCCTCTCTTGTTATTATGTTCTTTCCCTGTTTGTATGAGGATATTGCGATATCGTATTCTCATGTTAATATCCTACACCAGTTTCTGTCTATCTCTCTCACCCTCTCCATTTTCATCTATCCATTATACTCTCTTTTTCAGCCCTTCCCTCTTTCATTCTCCTCCTCATACATCCATGTACATCCCTCTGAACATAGTGTTTTTATGGAACACGTACAGTCACCAGCCATATATAGTTTTATGTTGTTCTGTAGTACACGATTCATGTCCCTTTACATTTGATGATTTGATATCAAGCGAAATTCTGAAGTATTTTCAATAAAACTGAATTCATTTAATGAAAATGAAACGTTTTTGTAATTCACGATATTTTCTGTAATTATTACTAGGGCTTAACAAATTGAACGCATTCTCCTCGAAACTTCTTATTAACAATGAGATAGATGAAAACATTGTTGAACTGGTTGATGTAGTGCAGGTTGTAAAGAACAGTAAGGATGGCGAGGCCGTTAGGGAGGGTCTGAGACAAGCGGAACTTCTGATCGGTTGTCATGAGCTTAATGGCCAACGAAGGGAACAACAAGACGAAAAAGATAATAGTCATGATGGCGAGCATTTGGGTTGTCTTGTGGTCCGCCTGTTGCTTCTTTCGCTTTGTACGCTCCTTGTACGGCTCTTCAGTACCACTGCATCTAGGCTTCTTGAGGTCGATTGAAACGTTGACGTCACCTAACCCAGAGGCATCATTTGCTTTTATATCTGCATTACTGCTGACATCGTCGCCAGGGGTTGGTGCACTTGATAGTTGAACTGAGGGGTGGCAGTCAGTAGGGGTAGAAATGTTGCTGGTGGACTTAGTCTTCGAGACGGTAGCGGATAGCGAGGAGAGGCGCCCTTCAGCATCACTGGCTCCTTGGCCCTTTGTCATTCTCTCTCGAAGAGCCTGGTGGTGACGAATCACGCGGTATATCTTCACGTACAGCACTGTGACGATAGACAAGGAAACGCCAGACAGGGCCGAAGGGAGCGCAACGTATATCTTACGAAGCAGAGGATTATTTCCGAAGGCGTTGCAGATAGCGATGCCTGGCCTTTTCTCTGGTCTAGTATGAAATGCGATGGGCAGGTGAATCAAGATCGAGAGCACAACAGATGCCGCTGACACTGTCCAAGCTAGTGGCGTTGAAAACCGGGTTGAAAACGGGCGGCAGACCGCGAAATAACGACACACAGCTATGAATAAAGTTACCAACAGACCTGCACAAGAGATGCCATCCTTTAAGATGTTTTCGACGATGCACAGCCAGCGAACAGTCTTGGAGGTCGTACTGTTTTCAATCAAAAGCAAGCATAGAAAGAGATCGAGGAGGGCAAGGGCGATCACCGCAACATCAGTTGGGTTTTTGTTTTTTCTCCGACTGAAGACAAATACAATGAAAATGTTACCCGGAATGCCAAATACACCGGCACAGGAGGCGAACGCGATATTTGTCACACGGAAAGCACTCATTCTGAATTGAGGCCGGGGTAGAAATAGGAGACTTGGGAATTCCGTATGTTAAGAAATAGTTATACCTGTATCAGAAACCAGTACTGTAAGAGACGAAACGTTTCACTCTTTCTTTCGCATTTGGTTAGATGAGCTTCTTGTCGAATTGATCGCTTTTATCCTCTTCGTAGTGAACGCCCTGTCAAGTACTAATAATTGCGCGCCCGAGCAAAAAATTAAATCACGCGCGTGTAATAATGTGTGCATGTACTGTGTGCACGCATAGAGATATTTATACAACTCACTCCCAGATCCTAATCAAATGACTCATGCGCGGTCACGTGTGATTCATTACATGAGCCTATTGCACGCTTTTTCATGAAAAAGCGTGCAATATTTTTCAGTACTATCCAACGATTTTTCAGTGCCGCGTAGTAGTGCGCGTAGAGGTTAGAGCGCTTAATACTGCGTGTATACGGGGCCTATTCTTGCGCAGCACTATGCGTAAATGGGTAGGCCTATAGATAGAGGTGCGCTTGCTATATCTATACTTATGTGTGCGCACTAAATGGAGACTTATTAAAACTTGAGATTTATTTGTCAGCCATAAACTGTCTCGAAACAATCTTGAATTAATTATTTTTACATCAAATAACAAGGATCTAGGAGTTTCGTTGTATAAAACAAATGATGCATGTTTTCATTCGTTCATTATACGATCTATCCGCCCTCGTTGATACTGTGTGTATCTATCTATCGCACTCAGCCTAACGGCTTCGTGCAATAGATACACACAGCATCAACTCGAGTGCGGATAGATCGTATAATGAACTCATGCGCATGCATCATTTGTATAATATCATAGAGATTTATAAGATGGGTAGAAGAATCCCTTCAATCTGATTGGTCAATTACCATGCAGTTTTTTTTACTGGATGCACGCGATATCAACACGATATATGCGATATTAGAATCGATAACACCGATATCCCGATTGTTTACATCGTCTGCGCCAACAAAAAAAACAAGATGGCGAAATCGCGGCGGCGATTTGATTATCCAGCTTCTGTCAGAAGAAGAATTATCCAAATTGTTGGATGCTTCGGATGCGGCTAGCACGAAAAGGTTAATTAGGTGGGCTGTATATAATACAGACCACCTTATGTTTTCGTTAGAATTGCCTTTATTATTATTTATTTATTATTCTTTATTTATTTTTCTTATTTCCACCCACTTTATTGTTAGCAAGATAATTTGAAAATGGCTAAATCAAATGCCTTGAAATTTGGCACACATATGTATAGGCATATGGACAAAGCAAAATAACGTTTTCAACCTTGACCTTGACTGATGACGTCATCTAGGCGCCATTTTGTAAAATTTTCTGAAAATCTACTCATGATCATATCTTCATAACGGAAAGTCGTTTCTCATTCATATTTATCATGATCAAGGTCAATATCCGTCCGGTCAATTTCAGGTCAAAAAACGCGCGCACATGCGTACGTCCGCGCGTTAGCGCGCGCAAAATTTAAAAATGCTCAAAATCGTCTCAAATTCATTTTGCATACGTTTCAGGCCATTTTAAGCATTTTATAAAAATCGCGCACACGCGCATGCGCGTGCGTTTTCGCGCGTACTGGTATTTTGCAACATAGAATCGCCAAATTTTCTTTGTCATCATATTTGGCACATTTTTAAGCATTTTGATACCTTGTTCACCTTTTTTGACCATTAATAACGCAATGAGCGTCCGTTCAAGAAACATGTCCGTGCGCGCGAGCTCTTGTAATACATAGCATATATGGGCAAAAACATGCCTATACAAAATTCATTGTAACTCTTCAGAATGGATGGGAACTCCCAATTTTTTTCATATTTGGATAGATTATGAGTCGGAGATATGATTTCATGTCTCATTTGACCCTCAATTAACTCATGACGTCATCATAATGGCCTCCGAACTCAAAATTTCAATTTGCATATTATGACGTCAGCATATTTTGGAAAATTGATTGTATCTCTGTAAATATTGATCGATTTTCTTCCAAATTTTGATATGTTCTAGCTGAGACAATTTCTACAAATGCAGTCTACACGATTTTTCATTTTGACAAAGGCATCATGGCGTATTTTTGCGATTAAAGGAGGCATGTCAATTTTTCACATTTTGCGTGTATTCTCTATGGGACATGACTTTTTTCAAAACTGGATTCTACATTCCAGTCTTTTTGAGCAATATCTCGTCGTTTTAGCTTGTTTTCTGCCAGCTTCGATATGTTGTAGCTGAGACAATAAGCTATCACAAGTGTGCCCTTTATTTTTCGATCAGATGCCGGGATCATGCTCATATTTCACTTGCAAAGTGGGATTTGAGAATTCCATTTTCCGTTCACGTGTAATGTCTATGTGGATTATTTTGGTATAGTGGTCATAGCACTTGCCTCCCATTCCGGCGACCCAAGTTCGATTCCTGGTGGGTCAATTTTTTTTTTTTTTGCCGTCGTTTTGAATTTGATTTTATGATCTTCTTCGACTATTATAACATATTATCATATACTATCACAAACAATGTAATAAAATGCCTAATTTTGCGTGTTATATCTATGGGAGAAATATGTCAATCGTTTGAGTACAACCTTATGGGAAATCTGAGTCCTTGTCGTGTATTAATTTTTTATTCATAGTTGGATAGAGTATGAGTCGGAGATATGATTTCTTATAAAAACAAAATCTAGAAAATGCATATTTCATTTTGATATTTAGATTTGAGGGTCAAAGGTCAAATATACTGTACATGGTTTCTCTAAAACCATGCATTGTATAGACTTGAAATTTGGCACACTAATAGACCTGAATATGGATTATTTCAAAAAATAAGGTCAAATCATGCCAATGTTATCTTAACTACTTAGTATGTCACTAAACATGTGTGGCATGCACTTGGAACAGCCCACCTATACTTGTTATTAACAAGTATTACATGTCTAGTTAAGTATGGATTCTCATAGTTGGAAAAGTTTGCACAGATCAAGAACGTCAATTTAGGAGACATTTTAACGCTAGAATTGGGCAAACTAGCAGTAGCGTATCATCGTTCTAAACGACTAGGTCTATGCTTCTGTACATTAAGACTGACGTTACTCTTGTAGGTTTTAAAATCATTTGTCGTAAAGAAAATAAGTTTTCCAGTAGGTTAATGGGATTATCGCTCAAATATTCATCGATTTTATAGTCATAGTTAAAATCCCTAAGGCCATTAAAAAAAAAACATGTTTAGCGCCTGCCTTTTTGAAAAATAGGAAAGAGGAGGCCCCTTTTTTTTCTTTCCAAAATGGCCGCTCGGTACATTTTCACTGACAGTCGAACTATTTATCAAGATGGCCGCCGGCAATTTTTTTTTTTTTTTTTATTAAATCAGAAATAGATCATTTTAGCAGTATGTTATTCATGTTTTTATTCATTAAAAAAAAAAAAAAAGCGGTCCCCAAAAGGAAGCGGGCGGGGTCGCTAAACATCATTTTCTTTAAAATGGCCTAATACAACAATATTATAATTATCCATACTAACTTTTTCAAAGATATCAAGCATGTTTTTAAAATAATTCATGTCTGAATTAGGTGGTCGATACTCACATCCAATCGTAATTTTTTCAGATTTTAGTGATAAATCTATCCATTTTGCTTCTAGTAAATCATCGTTCAAATCACATCTTTCAGTAAAAAATAAAGTATCGCGGATAAATTGACACTTTTTAATAAGAGCATTTCATTCGCGCTCGCAAACGTCAGAAATCGGGTGGTCTCAGGCTGCGAGGTGCCTGGATACCCCCATATTTGGCAGTGAAATGCCCGAACACATATTGCGTCATTTCTTTTACATCGAACTTTAATTTTTACTTTAGGATTTATTTTTCCTCACGCTTCACTAGCTCGCAAAATTTAAAAACAGGATGATTCCGGGCAAGAAAATGTCTGAATATAAAATTCTGTTTCTAATTCTTTTGCTCCCCCACTCTGCTTGCCCGCAAGATTTAGGAGCAGAGCAGCAAAAGGCATCAGCCCCGCCCCCTCACGTAAATATGCCCGTAGTATGCAATAGATGTAACTTGACGAGCGACAAAATGATGTCAAACAAATTTTCTGTGATTGCAGAATTTGGTCAGTGGGTTGCCAAGAAACTTTGTATTTCTTTAAAAGGTCCCATGTGTAATAGAAGTTCATCAACGCTGGAATACTGGATAAAGAGAAAGGTGTGGGAGGGGTCCTGTCGTCTTCTTTTCTCGCCCTTTTCCATATTCTTTCCAACTCTCTCACTCTCTCTCTCTCTCTTTTTTAAAATCCTTTTCCCTTATTTTTCGGTCAGTCGATGGGGGGGCGTACGATCCCCTGTGCCCCTGACGCTACGCCATTGTGCTTGATGAGCCCCGGGGCTAGAAATAGTCATTCATAGCAGAATATATCCTGCCTGTCAAAAGCAAGGATGATTCAAGATAACTACAAATTAATCATGGTAATTAGAACGGAAAACCATGCACTATAATCATTTGCCTCGTGAAACAACTTGAGCTTATAAACCATGGCCATATTGATTAAAGCTTGATATCAATAACAAGTTACAATGACTGTTATAAGCTCCTGAAATCGTAGCATTTGATTGGCTGAGAGCAATTAATTTTGCATTTACTATCGATAACAAGTTTTATGAAACAGGGCCAAGGTTAGTCCAATAATTTTCAGAACAATTTTTGTTTTAAAGATGTGGCTTGCGAAGTCGAGAAATTTTAATAATAGACCTCAGATGCTTGCAATTGTAATGGATTTGAGCCCCTGCGCGGCTCTAATATCCTTTTGCAGTGGCGGAGATACAAGGGGTGCCCCCTATTGAGTGGTGAAAAAGAAATAAAAAGAAAGAAAATGTGAGGAGACAGAGAGAACAAAAAGGAGGGAGGGGAGAAGGAAATAAGAAAAAAGCTAGAAGAAGCCCGGTGACTACACCCTCCTCCGATTCAGTACACTGCAAATTCATTGTGTAACGACTTTACACAACAGTTGGGTGGTTCACTCCTTCCACAGGGGTTGTGTTAAGTTGTGTAAAAAAGAAAGCAGTTGTGTAATTCTTTTTTTTTACACAACTTAACACGACCCCTGTGTAAGGAGTGAACCACCCAATTGTTGTGTAAAGTCGTTACACAACGATTTTGCAGTGTAGCCTTGAACATTCGCATTTCATTTTACCACTAAGACCGGTGCCCCCACTCGTTCCAGTGCCCCTTCAGTGGATGGACCTCACGCTACAACACTGACACTCTGATTTTAAGTACAGTGTATTACAGTATTACGGCGTAATAACGCCGAATTAGGGCGTACTTACGCCATGAATTAGGGCGTACTTACGCTTTATTAAGGCTTATTAATCCCGTAAATTGGGGTGTAATTACTTTTATTAATTATGATTTCTCATAGCCTCCCAGGCTGTTGCCCCCCATCAAAAATTAAAGGAAGGAAAGGGAATTAAAAGAGGAAAAGAGGAGATAAAGGGAAGAAAAAAAGAGGAAGAAGAAAAGAAAAGGAGGGTGATATCAGTTGCAATTTTCCCGCCAACAAGTTGTGGATCGGGGCAAAGTCCCTTGCTTCTCCCCCGCCCCGCCAAAAAAAAGAGAAGGAAGGGAAAGGGAAGAGGAGAGCTAAAGGGAACAAAAAGAGGAAGAAGAAAAGAAAAGGGTGAAAAGAAGGGAGATCAGTTGCGATTAATCCCGCCAACAACGTGTGGATCGGGGGGCGAAAGGCCCTTGCCTCCCCCCAGCAAACCTAAAAGAGAGAGAAAGAAGGGAATAGAAAGGGAAAGAGGAGAGAAGGGAAATTTAAAAAAAAAGAGAAAGAAGAAAGGTAGGGAGATCAGTTGCGATTTTCCTGCCAACAAGGTGTAGATCGGGGGGTGGGCCAAATAAAATTCAAATGTGGTTTATTTTTAATTCGACACCGGTGATTTACAAATGTTGCTGGAATGATATAATATTCCGAGATTTCTCCTCACTTTTTAGTAAATTATACTTTTTTATGCGTTTGTTGGAAAATGACATATTCCTAAATTAACAGTCAGGCAATAAATATGCTTATTTAGAGGCCTACATGTCAGGGCCCGCGGAACGGCGGGGCTCGGGGGCATCAAGCTCCTCCCCTTTTTTGAAAAAGTATATTACAGAGAAATAGAAAGAAAGAGAGAAAGAAAGAAAGAATAGTGGCCTGCCAGTGTCACAAAATAATGAGGTATGAAAATATGCTCATCTGACTGTGATTAAACGCCTAAAACCCCTGGGCTTCCGGGGGCTCTGGCCCCTGGATCCAACCAAGGGCCCTCAGGTGGGCCCCTGGATCATTTGACCATAATTTAATGCCTAAAACCCTTGAGCTTCCGGGGTTTCCGCCCCCTGGACCCCACGCCAATTAGTGGCCTGCCAGTGTCACAAATAAGGTATCAAAATATGCTCATCTGACCGTAATTAAATGCCTAAAACCCCTGAACTTTCGGTGGCTCTGCCCCCTGGATTCCACTTAGAGCCCTAAGGCGGGCCCTGGATGCTCATCTGACGGTAATTTAATGCCTAAAACCCCTGAGCTTCTGGGGGCTCCGCCCCCGGGCCCAACGCCAGTTAGTGACCTGCCAGTGTCATGAATAAGGTATCAAAATATGCTCATCTGACCGTCATTAAATGCCCATACCCCATGAGCTTCCGGGGGCTCTGCCCCTTGACCCCGCCAGGGCTTTTCCCCTAGGCCCCACGCCAATTTACGTGCTACCTGATCGTAATTACTTTAGCCTCCCCCCACCCACTTTGAAAAACTTTCAGCGGGGCCTGCATGTAAGAGTGGGGTGATGCGGATTTTTTTCTGTCCCCTAAACGTTTTTGCTCATTACCCCACTGCTGGTCACCATTACGTACCAATATTTGGCTCGCATAATTTCAAATTTGGCCCCCGCCCCCTCTAAGAAATCCTGGATCCGCGCCTGTTAACTTCCCCCAGCTCAGCACATGTTCACAAAAGAATTGCATCCTTTCATACAATACCTCCACATTACCTTTCTTTTCCTGGTGATGCAACACGTCTGATATAGCAACTCCTATGTTGGTATTGTATGGTATATTGTAAACAGGTTGCCAGCTTTGGTGAAGCTAAATACCACTGTCTCTTGTTAGCTCACTAATGATTGACAGATGATGTCACAAGATGAATGAGATCTGGAGCATTTTTGTAGTGTGGAGCTTAGCAGGTCTGAGAAAATTATTTTAACAAATATTTACAAATCTATGAAATATCTTTAGATGTTTTAATAACAAAATATGGGTTGTATGTAGCCCTGCACAACAGGAATCATTGGCAATCGTAGGCGAGTTTGCACCCCCTCCCAAAAAAATGCTCCAGATCTCATTCATCTTGTGACATCATCTGTCAATCATTAAAGAGACAGTTGTATGTAACTTCTCCCAGCTCAGCACATGCTCACAAAGAATTGCATTCTTTCATACAATACCTCCACGTTACATTTCTTTTCCTGGTGATGCAACACGTCTGACATAGTATATGTTGGTATTGTATGGTATATTGTAAACAGGTGGTCAGCTTTGGTGAAGCTACATACCACTGTCTCTTGTTGGCTCACTAATGATTGACAGATGATGTCACAAGATGAATGTGATCTGGAGCATTTTTTTAGGGTGGCCCGGCCAAATATTTACAAATCTATGAAATATCTTTAGATGTTTGAATAACAAAATATGGGTTGTAATGCAGCCCTGCACATCAACAGAAATCAACTTATATTTGGATTTCACCCCACCTTTAATACCTACATCTTCTCATCCTCCACCTAGTCGGTGCCAGATCATGACTAACCACGTTAATCATTATTTTTAAAATGTTGCTAGATACCGGGTTAATTTCTGAATCTACAGTAATTGAGACTGCAGCTTCTGATATAAATGGTACCGGAGTGAAATATCCGTTATAACTTTCTACTGTAAGTGGATGTAATATTTTGAAAGAAATACAGCTAATAAAATAACAAATCAGTAGGTTTGGATGGATTATCTAGTTCCAAAGAAATTGAAGATTGCTATAGAATAGTCCCTTTTACATAAAAAGGGTGATAGATAAATCCCAAATAACTACAGATCAATTTCCATACTTTCTTGTTTATCTCACGTCTTTGAAAGGAATGGGGGAGGGGCACATATCCAAAGGGAAAAGAGCACATGTCAAAGTTAAAAGGGGAATTATCAGATGTGAAAATGGGGCACTTCTCGCACCTGATAAGGGGCACTCACCAGAGATGAAGAACGGCACTTATGAGAATGGAAAAAGGGCACTTATTACAACGGAAAAGGGGCAATTATCAGTAGGAAAATGGCACTAATTAGAAAGGATAAGGGGCAGGTGTCTGTTTAAAAGGGACACTTGTCAGAGACGAAAAGGGTCACTTATAAGAATGAAAAGGGTGCATACAAAGGAAAAGAGGCACTTGTCAAAATATAAGGGACACCTCTTAGATCACCTCTCGGACAGTCGGGCTATTTTTCAAGATTTCAGCCGGCAATTCTGTTTTTTTTTTTTTAATCAGAAATAGATCATTTTAGCAGTATGTTATTCATGTTTTAATTCATTAGAAAAAAAAACGGGCGGCCCCCAAAAAGGAAGCAGGCGGGGACGCTAACCATCATTTTTTTTAAATGGCCTAATACAACAATATTATAATTATCCATACTAACTTTTTCAAAGATATCAAGCATGTTTTTAAAATAATTCATGTCTGAATTGGGTGGTCGATACACACATCAAATCGTAATTGTTTCAGATTTTAGTGATAAATCTATCCATTTAGCTTCTAGTAAATCACCGTTCAAATCACATTTTTCAGTAAAATCTAAAGTATCGCGGATAAATTGACACTTTTTAATAAAGTGCATTTCATTCTCGCTCGCAAAATTCAGAAACCGGGTGGTTTCAGGCAGCGAGGTGCCTGAATACCCCCATATTTGGCAGCGAGATGCCCGAATACATATTGTGTAATTTCTTTTACATCGAACTTTAATTTTTTATTTTTCCTCACACTTCACTAGCTCGCAAAATTTAAAAACAGGATGATTCCGGGCAAGAAAATGTCTGAATATAAAATTCTGTTTCTAATTCTTTTGCTCCCTCACTCTGCTTGCCCGCAAGATTTAGGAGCAGAGCAGCAAAAGGCATCAGCCCCGCCCCTCACGTAAATATGCCCGTAGTATGCAATAGATGTAACTTGACGAGCGACAAAATGATGTCAAACAAATTTTCTGTGATTGCAGAATTTGGTCACTGGGTTGCCAAGAAACTTTGTATTTCTTTAAAAGGTCCCATGTGTAATAGAAGTTCATCAACGCTGGAATACTGGATAAAGAGAAAGGTGTGGGAGGGGTCCTGTCGTCTTCTTTTCTCGCCCTTTTCCATATTCTTTCTTTTCAACTCTCTCTCTCTCTCTCTCTTATCCTTTGCGCCTTATTTATCGGTCAGTCGATAGGGGGGCGCACGGTCCCCCTGTGCACCTGACGCCACGCCACTGTGCTTGATGAGCTCGGGGCTAGAAATAGTCATTCATAGCAGAATATATCCTGCCTGTCAAAAGCAAGGATGATTCAAGATAACTACAAATTAATCATGGTAATTAGAACGGAAAACCATGCACTATAATCATTTGCCTCGTGAAACAACTCGAGCTTATAAACCAGGGCCATGTTGATTAAAGCTTGATATCAATAACAAGTTACAATGACTGTTATAAGCTCTTGAAATCGTAGCATTTGACTGGCTGAGAGCAATTAATTTCGCATTTACTATTGATAACAAGTTTTATGAAACAGGGCCAAGGTTAGTCCAATAAGTTTCAGAACAATCTTATTTTTTATTTTGTTTAAAGACGTGGCTTGCAAAGTCGAGGAATTTGAATAATAGACCCTAGATGTTGCAATTGTAATAGATTTGAGCCCCTGCGCGGCTCTAATATCATTTGCAGTGGCGGAGATACAAGGGGCACCATCTATTGAGTGGTGAAAAAGAAATAAAAAGAAAGAAAATGTGAGGAGAGAGAGAGAGAGAGAACAAAAAATAAGGGGGGAGGGGAGAAGGAAATAAGAGAAAAGCTAGAAGAATCCCGGTGACTACACCCTCCTCCGATTCAGTACACTGCAAATTCATTGTGTAACGACTTTACACAACAGTTGGGTGGTTCACTCCTTACACAGGGGATGTGTTAAGTTGTGAAAAAAAACGATTTTGCAGTAAAGCCTTGTACAATCGCATTTCATTTTACCACTAAGACCGGTGTCCCCCAGTCGTTCCAGTGCCCGTTCAGTAGGTGGACCTCACGCTACGCCACTGACACTCTGATTTTAAGTATTAAAGTATTACGGGCGTAATAACGCCGAAATAGGGCGTACTTACGCTTTATTAAGGCTTATTAACCCCGTAAATTGGGGTGTAATTACTTTTATTAATTATGATTTCTCATTTTATTACGGCGTCATGACGAATTAATAAAAAGAAAAGAAAATTTGTTGGAGGAAATCAGCCTGAGACCGTAAAAAGGGTATATTAAACCTAGCTAGCTAAAGCAGCAGTGATGTACAGAAGAAGATTGAAGGAATGCACTATAAGAAATGGTCCCCTGTGGAAGAATTATTTTGATTACATATCCTATGATATACACTGTAGAAAAGAAAGTGTTTCCCACTATTTCCGTAATGTTTGACGTTTTTCACCTGTCTTTTGTAATTATTGTGCAGTCATTTTATTATTATTGTTAGCAGGATGTATGTAGGCCTACGAATTATTTGATTAATAAAAGTATTTTTTAAAAGGGTGCCGTGACCACAAAAAGGTTGAAAAACGCTGGTTTAAAGTGATCCGATGTACAGATGTATCTAAGCTTCACAAGACCTTGTATCAATCCAAATATAGGATAACCTCAAGTTGTTTTAAACAGCCTTACTTCTTGGCTCATGGTATTTAAGATCTTTCTGCTTACTTGTCCATTGCACCATTTCACGCGTGTAAGGTGCTTATGGAATTTTTCACGAACGACGCATGAAAAATCAGAGGTTTACCAAGAATCTCAAAGATTTAGTTAATGCACGAAAGAACAAGTGTTGATAACTACCAGAGATATTGACAATAGACTTTCATGAACAAAGATAGCATCTAAAGTAAACTTCGTCCATTTTGAATGACTAATGATGAGGCTTATATTAGGGTTGTGAGAGAACCCATGATTGTGTCATCATAGCAAAAACAGTATAATACATTATGCTTGTAAATGATATAGGCACATCTCTGTAGTATGTCATTTAGCAAAATTACTGGAGAAAGAAATCCAGAGTCAATTCCTTTTATATCTTCAAAAACACAACTTTATAAATATAGATCAATATGCTTTCTTACTGAACCACTCGACAACTACATGTTTACATAAGATATTAGATTATTGGTATGATTATTTTAATGAACGCGAAATGGTAGGTACTTGTTTCCTTGATATATCGCAATGTTGTGACTATTGATAATAAAGTATTACTGCAAAAATTGGAATGATATGGTGTTCAGAATAATGAGTTGATATGATTTACTAACTACTTGTCTGGTAGAAAACAAACTGTCTATTGTCATGAGAAATTGTCTAAATTTAAGAGTCTGTCTATTTGAATACCCCAGGGCAGTGCACTGGGTCCTTTACTTTTTCTTGTTTTTATTAATGATATAAGTGAATGTTTAAGATTATATTCATGCAATATATATGCTAATGACGTTGTTATATATATTTCTGATAAAAATATCAAAGTTATTAGGGCTAAGCTGCAGGCTGATTTAGAGGAAATTAGTAAGTGGTATAAAAGAAATAAATTAAAAGTTAATACTGTAAAAACTTACAGTATGTTATTGAAACACAACTCACAAACTATTCAGGATTTAAACATTTCCTTGGATGGCAATAAAATCAAACAAGAAAAAAATATTCGGTATTTAGGAATTGAAATTGACGAAAACCTAACCTGGAATATTCATGTAAAGAAGCTCAGTAATAGAGGATATTGGACTTACCCATTCATGTGTTATACCTTACTTTACAGACCGTGTTCATGTGATATCCAGCTGGTCGGACTACGTTCAGGCGACCAGGATAACCGGCAAGGACAGGGTGGTGCAACTCCTAAAATGTTGTGATGAACCTTTGCGCAAGGACCTTACCAGATCAGCAGGTGGTAGCCTCACTGGCCAATCGGAGAAAGAGGTCCTGGCGGCTATTAAGAAGCTTGCTGCTCGTGAGAACACTATGGTTGCCAGGGTCACACTGCACAATATGCGTCAGGACCGTGATGAACCTGTACGTAGCTTTGGGGCCCGCCTGCGTGGTCAAGCAGGCATATGTAAATTCCTCATCAAATGCCCTAGCTGTGACTCAGATGTCAACTACACTGAAGCCATGATGCGGGATGTACTCACCCGTGGTATCGCCGATCCTGAAATCCAACTTGACTTCCTTGGTAATAAGAACCAGGACACGAAACTAGAAGAGGTCTTCCAGTTCATTGAAGCCAAATAGGCTGGCAAGCGGTCAGCATCCTCACTCCTGGATTCACACTCGAGAGATGCCGCTAGCAGCACATACAGGAAAACCAAGCAAGGGTGTTTCAAGGAAAGACAAGAACCATGTTCCTACTGTGGCAAAAGAGGGCATGGAAGGAATGCCCCAGCCTGCATCCGTCAGGTGCAATGCGCAGCATACGACCAGAGGTGCGGACATTGTGATAAACAACACCAATTGGAAAGCGTATGCCGCAGCAAGGACAGACCACGACATGTCAAACCTGCAGCCCCCATTGACCGCGAGGGTGCTGTCTTCGATGCCCTGTGTGCCATTCACACTTTGCAGCGGCCACGAGGTGGACTGACCATTCCCCTTGACCACCATATCTATGACAATCTCTCTGATACGTGGCTCAGAAAGAGATCTGCGCCTCAACCATTTGTTAGCGTGACCGTCACTTATGTCTGATGACTATGAAGCATTGGGTTTTAAAGTCTCCACCCTACAATGACTTGCCCAGCATCCGCCATGGCTGATACAGGATGCCAGAGCTGCCTTGCTGGATTGAAGGTCACCCGTCGCCTTGGGTTACGTCTTTCGGACCTCATCCCAGTCACTATGAGGATGCACATTGCTACCATGGGAGGCATCAAGATCCTGGGAGCTGCTATCCTACGTTTTTCGGGCAGAGATGGTTGGAGCCGGGTCCTTGACACCAGTGAATGACATATATCACTGACGGCTCTGACAAGATCTTCCTCAGTAAAGAAGCCTGCATTGATCTCGGACTCATCTCCGACAGCTTTCCCACGATTGGTGCTACACAGGAATCACACAATCTGGACAAAACGGCAGCTCTACAGGAGGACACAACCGTCACTTGTCGTTGCCCCCGTCGCATACGGCCTTCGCTGAGCCGGTCGCACATCACACTCCGGTACCAGTCCCGATCCACTGGCCTGACGCTGTAAAGGCTGGGTTCGACCACGATGTCCAGTTGGGTGTCATCGAACCGGTCCCTGTTGGTGAACCTGTTACCTGGTGCCATAGGATGGTTATCTGTGCAAAGAAAAAGGCAAACCATGGCGGCCCGTTGACTTCCAGGCTCTCAATACTCATGCCACGAGGGAAATGCATCACACGCCATCGCCCTTCCACCAAGCGAGATCAATTCCGTCTTTGATGCATTGAATGGTTACCACAGCGTACCCCTCTGCAAGGAGGACCGACATTTGACGACCTTCATTACACCCTGGGCTAAGTACCGTTACAAGACTGCCCCTCAAGAACACATCGCCTCAGGTGACGGCTACACAAGGCGGTACGACAAGATTATGTCACACATGCCCAATAAGACCAAGTGCGTGGTTGACGTCCTGCTGTGGGTAGACACAATGGCAGACAGCTTCTTTCAGGCCTTCCAGTGGCTTGACACATGTGGCCAGCATGGGATCACCCTCAATCCTGAGAAGTTTGTGTTTGGTGCAGACACCGTAGAGTTCGCTGGGTTCGAAATCACCCCTGACAATGTTCGCCCTTGCAGGAATTACTTGCAGGCAATCCTGGACTTTCCAACTCCCAATTAAGGACATCACAGACATTCGCTCGTGGTTCGGACTTGTTAACCAGGTATCCTATGCTTTTAGCGTGGCAGGGAAAATGCTACCCTTTCGACAGCTCTTGAAGCCAGGCACACCCTACAAATTGGACTAGACTCTTGAGAGTGCCTTTCAGAAATCCAAAACTGTCATTGCTAGTGAGATTGCAGAAGGCGTCAAAATCTTCGACCTGCCTGGCGACGGATTGGTGCAAAAGCGGCATCGGTTTTTGGCTCCTACAGAAACACTGAACCTGTGTCAAGATCGAACCCTTCTCCTGCCACTCAGGATGGAAGATTGCACTTGTTGGAAGCAGATTCACACATCCTGCTGAATCACGCTATGCTCCAGTGGAAGGTGAGGCCCTTGCAGTTGTTGACGCCCTGGATGAGGCCAGATACTTTGTTCTGGGCTGTGATGACCTCATCATTGCTGTTGATCACAAGCCCCTCTTGAAGATCTTTGGTGACCGCACCCTGGAAGACATCCCTAACCCATGCTTGAGGAACTTGGAGGAAAAGACCCTTAGATATAGGTTCCGGATGGTCCATGTACCGGGCGTCAAGCATCGTGCCACGGACTGCCTCTCCCGCCACCCTACTGGAGATCCTGTGCAACTGGTCCTCCCTGATGACGTGGCAGCCGTTGACACACTCCCCAACTCTCGTTGCCGGCTTGCACACCCCGGTTCACGTGTGGATGCCCTTGAGGACTGCGTCTTATCTTCTGCTGTGTTTTCCTTGGACTCCCTCAGCCTTCTGTCTGTTACGTGGGACAGAGTCCGTACTGCTACAGCCAGGTCTTGTTGACACTGTCGAATCTGGCATGCCTGACTCCCGGCATGAACTCCCGGAACCTCTCCGCGACTACTTCCAGTTCCGGGATGGCCTGCACACAGCTGATGGTGTGGTGCTTTACAAGGACCGTGTCGTCATACCCCCATCTCTCAGGGAGGAGGTGTAAACCATCTTCATGCAGCCCACCAAGGGGTCACCTCCATGACAGCAAGGGCTGAAACATCTATTTTCTGGCCTGGCATCACCCCTGCCATCGCAGCCCTTCGTGCTCGGTACAACCACTGCAATCGGATCGCCCCCTCAAACCCGAGCGCACCACCTAGCCCCTTGACATCTCCAGATTACCCATTTCAGTGCATTTGTGCTGATTTCTTCCACTACAAAGGTTGCAACTACTTGGTAGCGGCCGACCGTTACTCTAACTGGCCGATTGTTGAGAGGTCTTCCCATGGTGCCGATGGCCTCATCACTTGTCGACGACGCATCTTTGTCACCTTTGGTATCCCTGACGATATGTGAAATGGTGTAATATTGAAGCCCTGAAACAAACGCGCTTCAAAATGATCATGATCGAGGTGCCTTAAAAAAGTAAAAATCTTTGAGTGACCGGTTTTACCAAACTCCTTTTCCCCAATAGACTGTAGTGTTATAAAAACCGTAAGGAAAACGCAAAATTTGATTTCGATTTCCAATCATAAATATCTTGATAATCAGACAGGCGATCGGCTTGTAATAGTCATTGTGATTCCTGACTGACCTAAAGGTTTATAATTATGATTGCAGCATGAGCTAAATCCAAGATTTTGTTTCAGAATCTGAGCCAATGTTACCGAGTCACTTTAAAAGCCACCGGGGCTGCATCCCCCTCCCTCCTCCTCGTATGTCTATTATTTTGTAGGGCTACAGACAAACTAGCACAATCAGAATGCACAAACCGGTGCATGAGTATAAGACATGACTTGTATGCGGTATCTATACTTTTTCATGATAACAATGACGTAATTCCAAACTATTAATATTACTTTTTGTTTTACTCGCGATGCGCCTTGACCACGGCCGTTTGAAATCAGAGTATTTATCTGTAAAATCGCTATTAGAATATCATTTTCCAACTTAGACAGCCCCCCCCATGCGATGATGCCCGTGCCCCTTTAATGGTTTGACTCGTGCTACGCCACTGATCAAGCACCAGAATGGTTGCCATCTGTCACTCGTTGAATATCTATTGTTTATCTTTCAATATCATATTAATCATTTATATTGTTACTTTTCCGCGAATATGAAGAATGGATGAAAATTTAATCAGCGCGCCACAGTTGGACAATATGTTGGCGGTATTTAATTTGGGCTCTCAATCACAACGACTTCGAAGAAATTTCAATGCCAATACCCTATTGTCTTGCTTATATAAATCATGTTGGGATTACGTGATGTGTCATCGCCTTGTTGGTAAATCATGCTATTGTATTTTCTTTAGGTTTTTGAAAGTCTTTGCGATCGTGTTTCTAAAACTTTATTAGTCGTTTTACCCCAAGGAACATAGTGTGTTAAAAAAAAAATTAATTAGTCGGGTGCTGTCAACTCACATCTGTCAATCAGGATTTCTTCTCCTTTGACTGACTGATTCCTTCCTTAGGGTTATCAAACATCAATTCTGAAGTGTCAACGTAATTTGTTGACCTCGTAAAATAATTTAACGAAACAAAACGAACTTAACAACAACAAAAATGAAAGAAAATGATTTAAAATATCTCGCTTTGCAACTCCAGCACCACAGACCGTTCAAATTCTGTAAGAGCAAGACGCGTTGTTGTTATATATATCAAAGCCCACCGTGAATCATGAGTACATTCAACAGCTTTATTGATTCAACGATTTTCAAATGTTCCTCGCTGTATAAATCTACACTTTTAATTGTGCTCCGGCAGAGGAGGAATCTGGCATGAACAATCTTGTTAGCAGTATAATTAAATGTTTACGAAACTATAATGTTATGCTAGTAACCATGTGAATATGACCTCTCTTCAAACCAAATGCGAAAGAAAGAGTGAAACGTTTCGTCTCCAACACTACTGGTTTCTGATATAACTATTTCTTAACAAAAGAAATTCCCAAGTCTCCTTTTTCTACCCCGGCCTCAATTCAGGATGAATGCTTTCCGTCTTACAAATATCGCAGTCGCCTCCTGTGCCGGTGCATTCGGCATTCCGGGTAACATTTTCATTGTATTCGTCTTCAGTCGAAGAAAAAACAAAAACCCAACTGATGTTGCGGTGATCGCCCTTGCCCTCCTCGATCTCTTTCTATGCTTGCTTTTGATTGAAGGCAGTGTGACATCCAAGACTGTTCGTTGGCTGTGCGTCGTCGAAACCATCTTAAACAAAGGCATCTTTTGTGCTGGTCTGTTTGTAACTTTATTCATAGCTGTGTGTCGTTATTTCGCGGTCTGCCGCCCGTTTTCAACCCGGTTTTCGTCGCCACTAGCTTGGACAGTGTCAGCGGCATCTGTTGTGCTCTCGATCTTGATTCACCTGCCCATCGCATTTCATACTAAACCACAGCAAAGGCAAGGCATCGCTATCTGCAACGCCTTCGGGGATGATCCTCTGCTTCGTAAAATATACGTTGCGCTCCCTTCGGTCCTGTTTGGCGCTTCGTTGTCTATCATCATCGTGCTGTACGTGAATATCTACCGCGTGATCCGTCACCACCAGGCTCTTCGAGAGAGGATGACAAAGGGCCTAGGAGCCAGTGATGCTGAAGGGCGCATCTCCTCGATATCAGCTACCGTCTCGAAGACTAAGTCCACCTCCAACATTTCTACCCCTACTGACTGCCACCCCTCAGTTCAACTATCAAGTGCACCAACCCCTGGCGACGGTGTCAGCAGTAATGCTGATACAAAAGCAAATGATGCCTCTGGTTTAGGTGACGTTAACGTTTCAATCGACCTCAAGAAGCCTCGATGCAGTGGTACGGAAGAGCCTGACAAGAAGCGTACAACGCGAAAGAAGCAACAGGCGGACCACAAGACAACCAAGATGCTCGTCATTATGACTATTATCTTTTTCATCTTGTGGTTCCCTGCGTTGGCCATTCAGCTCATGACAACTGAACAGAAGTTCCGCTTGTCTCAGACCATCCCTAAAGGCGTCGCCATCCTTGCTGTTCTTAACAACGTGCGCTTCATCAACCAGTTCATCAATGTTTTCATCTATTTCATTGCTAATAATAAGTTTCGAAGAGAATGCGTTCAATTAATATTTTAGCCCTAGTAAAATATCGTAAATTACAAAATGTTTCATTTTCATTATATGAATTCAGTTTTAATGAAAATATTTCGGAATTTCGCTTGATATCATAATTATCCTTAAAGGAAAATTAATTGTGTACTATAGAACAACATAAAACTATAAAACTAAAAGCAAGTAAAAGAAATTGTGTTGTAGAAAGAAAAAAAACTAATCAAACTATATATGGCTGGTGACTGTACGTGTTCCATAAAAAAACACTTTGTTCAGAGGGTAATATATTGGATGTATGAGGAGGGGAAATAAAGAGGGAAGGGCTGAAAAGAGAGCATAATGGATAGATTGAGGTGGAGAGGGTGAGAAAGATAGAGAGAAACTGATGTAGGATAACATGAGAATACGATATCGCAATATCCTCGTACAAGCAGGGAAAGAACAGAACAAAAGAGAGGAAACAGTTTAAAGTTGTTCATTTCATTACACCTCGTGTATTTATTTGTCCAATATAAGTTTGACATGGTAATTTTTTATGCTCACATGTAAATAAAATGCTAAGACATAGTTTACAAACATCAGAAATATAATACAAAATATGACAAAAGTTATAACTTACATAATATTGATTTTCGTTTTGTTTCGGCTTGCTATCTAATTTAGCTGTCTTCATACATAATCTATTAAATAGAAATGATTCAACATTGCGCCGTTTAGAAGGCAGGTCTTAAACTGCATTGAAATTAATCGGAATAAATCTAATAACCGGGAAACATATTGAATTATACTGGCCAATGATAACCGTGTTAATGATAATGAAATACTCTCATGTAATTTTCTTGAATAATCTTTCTAATTGTCCATCAGAGCGATTTCTATCAATTTGAGTAGTAACAATAATGATTATCATGTAAACGTTACCGCTATCAATCACCCAACACACTCGAAAATAAACATATACGCTGATTATGCAGTTATTTTATTCGAAGGGACATCTAAGATTTTTTGAGAAACATGCAATGTGGTATCAATGACTTTTATTTTACAATGTAAAGAAAACTAAGTTCATGATATGTAGTACAAATCAACGCCTTGGCGCCTTCACTAACATGCACCTAACTATAAATGACGAAGAAATTGAAAGGATAAAAGAACTTAAATATTTAGGTGTCTTTCTAGACAAAAATTTGTCAAATATGTACCATGTTTACTTTATGGCAAAGAAAATATCAAATAGAATTGGTTTTCTTAGAAAATCTGCAAAGCCTTGTATTCCAGATTGTATGTTTAAGTTACTATGTACTTCCTCGTAATGCCATTATTCGACTATTGTCAAACTGGTCAAATGGACTTTTAGATAGACTGGTCAAACTTGATAATAGGCTAGCAAGAATGATCCTGGGAGCGCATACAGGAACCCACATTCCATATTTATTTCAGGCTTTACAATAAAAAAAAATAAAAACTCAAGGTGACAGGTTCATAGATTAAGCGAAGTTTACTAATGTGCCAATTGAATCCCCCCCCCAGTACTTATGCCAACGTTTCACAAAACACCAATACTCAGTTGAAACAGGATTTTAAAAAGAAACACTGCCTCCCTTCAAGAAAATGGGTGTTATTTTTAACGAGAGTGGTAAACGAACTTGTCAGTACTTAGGGTCGAAACAATGGAATCAATTAAATGCCGAACAGACATTAGTCCCATGACTGAAATGTTTTAAGCAACTTTTGTATAACTGTTTCTGTGCTATCCAGAGACATTATCGACTAAAAGATTACCATGTACAGGTATATATATATATGATCGCTCTCTCTCTCTCTCTCTCTCACACACACACACACACACTACAGGTTACTTTGTGTTCATAATCTTTGTTTCTCGTGTTGTATATCTATTCAATTTATACCTTTTTAAGTCTGTAAATATTTGATATAAGTTTTTTTTTATTGTGTAGGGCCCTCAGGGATAGCAGTTTGTTAACCGAAGAGGCAACCCTGCTAAATTAAAACTGTAAATAAAACAAATTTAAAAACTAAATGTATACCCATCTTAGTAAGATTCCTATATACAAATTATAACATATTTGACCTTTATTTATATGTCATTCTAAAGAGTGACAGATATGTTGTCCAATGATACCTTATTCATATCTCTACTGCCACGGATGACAGAGCAGCGAACTTTTCAAAAGGTATTGTTAACATCTTGTACCAAGTTTGGGCTGAAGCAATGAATGTGGGTCAAAATGCCGTATGCATTGTTATTTCAGTATGAAAACAAATTGCTAAATTATTCGTACTGATTTTGTGGCTCACACAATGTAGTGGCAGGCTCATTTAATATAAGCCTTGTCATTAGTCATTCAAAATGGACAAAGCTTACTTGGGATGCTATCTTTTTCCATGAAAGTCTACTGTCAATATCTTTGGTAGTTATCAACACTAGTTCTTTCGTGCATTAACTAAATCTTTGAGGTTCTTGGTAAACCTCTGAGTTTTCATGCGTCGTTCGTGAAAAATTCCATAAGCACCTTACACGTGTAAAATGGTGCAATGGATGTCGTTAGAAGAAAGATCTGGAATAATTATCATGAGCCAAGAAGTTTGGCTGTTTTGTTTCAACTAATTCAAACAATTTGAGGTTATCCTATGGATTGATACAAGGTCTTGTGAAGCTTAGATACATCTGTACATTGGATCACTTTAAACCAGCGTTTTTCAACCTTTTTGTGGTCACGGCACCCTTTTAAGAAATAACAATTTTCGCGTCACCCCAATCCCAAATTTATGTACAGAAGACTTAGTTTACATCACCCTGGCACTCGTCAAGTGCCATGAACACATGTGCACATTTGTATCAAAATTTGCGAGCGAGCGAAGCGAGCCAGTAAAAAGAATGAAACTTTTAACTTGGTAAACATTTTACTTTATAATCAACACACTAGATCAAATATAGAATTACAATGAATACAAAAACATTTTATGTGCTGTCACCTCGATGCACAAATATGAGGATATTCGGGCATTCTCTAGAATTATCCTGTTCTAAATTTTGTTAGCGAGTGAAACAAACGAGCATGTTAAAAAGTGTAATTTCGATAGAAAAGATATCATCTAAATTCGGGCACCTCGCTGTCAAATGGAAAGCTATTCAGGAACCTCGTTGCTCAAATATGAAGGTATTTAGGTAGTTCACTGCCTGAAACCTTCATGTTTCTAAAGGTATCGAGCGAGGAAGAAAGACACTTAATTATGTTTAAAATGATATTTCCTCATAAAATAGTAATTTCTGATATTTGATTTTCACGAAATCGACGTTATTCCAAAACAATAACATTAACACAAATATTACTTAAATTCTCTCGCGTCACCCCGGTTGAAAACGCTGCTTTACACATGCATATGGCCTGACGGTGCATCAGCCCAAACTTGGTACAAGGAGATTTTGACGTCACTTCTTAAAAACCATGATGCTCAGTCATCCTTGGCAGAAATAAATATAAATCGGGTATCATTAGACAGAAAACAATTTACTCTTTACCATGAAATAGTGTGACGGAATGCCACTTTAAGCAGGAAGCCTTCTTTCGAGAGTGGAGCTAGGACAGTTATAATTCTCTTTGGTTTAAGCCCTTCACTCAGACCTCCACTCTGCGTACCCATGTCCCTAGTTGACATGAGCCCAAGAGCAAATAGACTTAAACATTTTTTGATTACCAAATCTATTTTGTCATTAACCCCTTCCATACCACACAGCCCTGCTCCCAACACAAATTAATCGAATATTGTAGTGTAATCAAGGGACTGGTTAAACAGATAATTATATTTAAGCAAACTGAAAGACAAAGAAGATACAGTTATGTGCTGTTTTGGGTCAAGGGTCAAATATAGTCCGAAACATTGGATGCCTGATATTGAAGAGCTTTTTTTTTTTTACCATGATGCCCATTACAAATGGGTATTTAAGTTTGTTATGTCATCTAATTTTATATGCATTAATACGAGTTTAGTCACCTATATAAAGAGATGGATGTATCAGTCAATACACAATAAAAAGGAAGCTTTAGAGCTCCAATAAAAATGCACCATAAGTCATGCCCTCTGTGTCCTTATTGTGGAATTATTACAATTCGTATACGATTTACTAATCTCCGACCCACTGTTGCTAACGGACCACTCGCTACCAAGAAGAGGAGAGAGGGAGTGTGTGAGAACGGAGATATGAGAGCGGGGGAATGTGATGAGGGGGGTAAGAGCACATTTTTTTTTTTGTCAAGAAAATTGGAAAATTATACCGAGTCATATTTTGTTCAGTGGAGGGGGGAAGGTCACTTTTTCACCCTTTAGCCCAATTTTTTCACTTGAACCCCCTGCGTACGCGCCTGTCTCACACCACATCTCACCCCAAACCCCGTTTCCCGCTACAATAGATTCCAAGGTCTCATTGATTATTACTTCTAAACCATAAGCTACTAAAGTTGGGTATACTTTCTTATTAGGGACTTTTAGATTTAGACGACGAGAGCGTGGACTGCCGCGTGTGACATTGGGCCGTGCCCGGCAGTGCCTTAAAAGGACGTCACACGTTGCAGTCCACTATGTCGACGTGCAAATCTAAAAGTCCCTATTATACGTACTGTATACGTACCCAAACTTTTTCCTATTTAGCGTTAGGTCTATAATTATGTTGCCTGCATAAACAATCCCTTTTTTCTGCATTAAAACATTCCCTTTGAACCAATAGGATCAATCCTAATGATTACTGTTGAGGGCATTTCCAGGGAGGCAGTCGATAATTGATAATTATTACAAAGAAAGTATATTGCTCATTCTTTTCTGAAGGAAAACGTTTGCGCAAAGCGCCCCCCCCCAAAAAAAAAAAAAAAATAATAATCCGCCTTAGGGCCTATGTGGTACAGGGACAGAGCCCTGTCGGGTCAGGGTCAATATAGGCACACACACACTCTCTCATAACGACAATTTTATACAATAAAGGGTTGTCTACTTATCTTGGGGTATCTTGAGCGATATAAACTGTATTGAATCTACGTCTTGTAATTTGCTAAGCTCCTTTTGCTTTATTTCTTTGGAAATCAATTCTCTCTCACACACACACAACTGGACAATTTTATAAAAAACAAATTGTTGTCTTGGATTAGGTGCAGACCGTGCAGGGGAACTGTACTACTTCTTTCTTTACGAATGTGGTCCAGGGCCCGCCTTAGGGCCACTGTTGGGTTGCCGGTGATCCAGGGGCGGAACCCCCACCCCGGACGCGTTTGAGTTTTTAACAATTTAGGACCTTTCAATAAAGCCGTCACGAGCGAGAGAAACTGTAATTTTCCCATTGAAATTATACATCCCCCCCCCCTGGATCCGCCGCTGTAAGTGATGTTTCATTTGAAATGAAAAGGAACAATAAAATATGAAATACACAAAAAAGGGCATTCGGGACTCCCGATTGTCAATTTTAGATACGCCATTGGTTTATGATCATGATGATGATCATCTGTAAACAGTTTGTACTTGAAAATTCAAATTGAAATTGGCAATCAATAGGTCAAAGTCGAATATCTCAAAGCAATTGAAAATATTGTTTCTTATCCAGAACAAAAGCGTGTTGTTTTTAAATGTCAACAGTATATCCGATAAACCCAAAATTAAAAACAAATATGTGAAAACGATGTTACGATGTTTTGTTTTAGAAATGAAAGGCATTACATTTAATATATAAATTATCTACAATTAAACACTAGAGAAATTCTAATCTTTGTTAGAGTTTTTTTTTAATATTTCCCTCTTCAGTGGTATTTTATTCGAGAATTCCACAATTCAACAAAATTAAAACATTAGAAGGATTTATCAAATGGTTATAAAGGCATTCAACAACAATAATAACATTAAGAGTATCTAACTACATAATTCATAAACATTCACTTTACATTGAAAACGGGTATATATTTATATATATATATATTAATCAGTTAATAATGTTTAGTGATGCTATTAGATTTTCAACAATGAAGTCAGAATATTTTTATAGTTTATTGTGTGAATTCAAGAAGAGTAATCCAATTGTATTAGGACATTGGGAAGAACAACTTAACCTTCCTATCGATTTTGACTGGAAAAAGATATTAAGTTCAAAGTATCAAAAACAGTAAAGTGAAACATTTCAATTTTAAAGCACTCCAGGGGCGGCCGAGCAACTTCCAAAGTGGGGAGGGGGCACCAAGAAAAAGGGCACTTTCTGGAAAAAAGGGCACCTACAAAGGGAAATCTCAAAGCGAAAATATACACATTTTTAGACATTGGTATATACCCTACATTGTGATTACATTATCAGGGATGATTTCAATATTTGTTTCACTTTATACACTATACAAGATATTGCTTAAGCATCATACTTTGCAGTTGGGTGTGATGGTCTGAAAATTTATTTGCTAGCGAGCGAAGCGAGCGAGGAAACATTTTGAGATTTGTGAGGTCGCAGTGCGAAAAATTACATCTTATGAAGAGGGAAAAAAACAATCCTGATGGGGATAT
Organism: Mesocentrotus franciscanus; assembly: GCA_037976565.1. Classification (NCBI taxonomy): domain Eukaryota; kingdom Metazoa; phylum Echinodermata; class Echinoidea; order Camarodonta; family Strongylocentrotidae; genus Mesocentrotus; species Mesocentrotus franciscanus. Next base: position 27,138,850 of record CP137671.1, read on the forward strand.
AAGCACATTCTAATAACGGAAGACTGAAAAGGCCTTTGATAAGTAACATAAGTATATCATCTAGAAATGCGTGCGAGCGTAGCCAGCGAGCGAGCTTTGGGGGAATTTGCTCTTAGTCGCTTGAAATTAGGGGCGCTTTTAATGATGAGAGGAAAAGGGGACACTTATTACACCTTGTAAAAGGGGCACTCACCAGGGATGAAAAAGTCACTGATAAGAATAGGAAATGGGCATTTGTCGACTGAAAAGGGGCCCCATCAGATTTTCAGAGGGGCATTTATAAGAGGTGAAAAGGGGCATTTATGAAAAGGGGATAGGTCCCTTATTAGAAAGGAAAAGGGGCACGTTTCATTGTTAAAAGAGAAATTATAAGAGGTGAAAAGGGGCAGTTATGCCAATAAAAAAGGGGCACTTATAATAAAGGAAAATGTGCATTAGTTGAAAGAAAAAGTTTACCGATCAGATTTTAAAGGGTAATTTATCGGAGGTGAAGGGGGCACTTATCTGAAGTGAAAAGGAGTAACTTCTCGTACCTGAAAAGGGTCATTTACCAGAGATGAAAATGGGCATTTATGAGAAGGTGAAGGGGTTCTTTTTTAATGGGGGCAATTATTATTAGGAAAAGGGGCACTTATTAGAAAGGAAAAGGGTACATGTGAAAATATAAGGTGCGCTTATCCGAGTTAAAATGGGGGTAGTTATTAATAGGGAAGGGGCACTTCTTACAAAGGAAAAGGGGCACTTGTCAAAGTAAAAGAGGCACCTCTCAGATTTGAATAGGGCAATTATCAGAGGTGAAGGGGGCACTTATCAAAAGTGAAATGAGGCACTTCTCTTACCTGAAAAGGGGCACTTACTAGAAATTAAACTAGGCACTTATGAGAATGGAAAATGGACACTTATTGCAAAGGAAAATGGGAACTTTTCGAAGGAAAAGGGGCACATGTCATAATAAAAGGGGCACTTATCAGAGGTGAAAAGGGGAAGGGGCACTTTTAACAAGTTAATAGGGGCACTTGTCAAAGTAAAAGGGGCACTATTCCTATGTATTAAGGGGCACTTCTTACAAAGTTAAAGAGGCACTTTCCCTATGTAAAAGGGGTTTTCGGGTGCTTGAAAAGTGGGGCACTGTGCCCCTGCCCCGGCGGGCCGCCTCTGCTTCATCGTAATGTACCATTCAGATACAATCTATGTAAATGGAAAGTAGCAAGTAAAAATTAGTGTGTTCTTTGCAAAACAACCGAATCGTTTGTTCATGTTTGGCTAGAAAGGAATACTTTTCTGGAAACGGATTGTTGCTTTTATTCGCTGTAACTTCAAACAATCACTGATATTAAATGAAAAGCACTTGATTCTTGGTATAGATTCTAATTGTTCAAATACTAAAGATTAAAATAAAATCATTACAGACGCACAATACGCAATATGTAAAATGTATAAACAATTATGTTAAACTAATTTCAAGGGAAAAAGTACACTTTAAAAAAAAAAGAGAACTGCATCGAATAAAGTCGCATTATTAAATGCTCTTCAACATTTTACTCCGTGATTAACTGTTTTAACAATTATCGTCCACATAACGATGAGATAATTTTCCTTGTATAAAAATATGAATGATAAACGGTGATAATAAGCGCCCCCTCCCTCTTTTTTGTGGTAAGATATCGTTTAAAGAACAGGATGCACAATTAGTCTATATTTTGCTTACAGTCGTAGAGTACTTCTAGATACTTGAAGGTACCCACACAAGGGTTTCCAAAGACTTTATTGTTGGCAGTCACTGTGCAGTAGGACAGGCCATCGCACTTCTCCTTCACGATGTGCATAGAGGACGATGCACGGCAATTCTGATCAGAGTTTTGAGGATGAGGGCAGATGTCCGGGCCTGCCATGCGACCATAGAACGCGTCAAGGACCACGATCTTCTGTCCTGATGGACAACCGATATGAAGCATATTATACTCGCAGACACGACCCCTGCGAGCGCAAGTGTACTCCATCTCTAGATACTTGTAGGTGCCTATACATGGATCACTGAAGATCTGGTTAGAGGCAGCCACCGTGCAAACAGACCGGCCTTGGCAGGCTGATTGGACAGTAGCAAGAGAGTTAGGAGCGGTGCAGTTGGTTGTTTGGATGCTACTATGAGGACAGAAATCAGATCCAGGAACCTGGCGTCCGTACATGGCTTTGGATATGACAATAACCGGAGTTTCTGAAGGACAGCTTAGGTTGATAGAACCCCCTTCGCAGATTCGAGTCATACTGCTGTCGGGTCTGGGCTTGCAGGTATATTTTACTTCAAGATACTTGTATGTGCCGACGCATGGGTCACCAAAGGCAGAATTGGTAGCAAGGACGGTACAGCTTGTCTGCCCGTTGCAGATATTGCCGACTATGTTCAAAGAACTTGATGCAAAGCATGCAGTCGTCCGGATGCTTCTATGTGGGCAAGTTTCTGGTCCAGTTGTCCGACCATAGTTGGCACTGATGATGTTGACTACAGATCCAGAAAAGCAAGATAGAAAAAGGGTACTCCCCTCACAGGTGCGTTCCGCTGTGCAGTCAGGTCTATTTTCGCAGGTGGGCTCCGTTGGAATGTCGTTTCCTCTCTGGCATGTGTAGTTCACCTCAAGGTACTTGTAAGTACCAACGCATGGATCACCAAAGGCAGAATTGGTAGCAAGGACGGTACAGCTTGTCTGCCCGTTGCAGATATTGCCGACTATGTTCACTGAATTTGATGCATAACATTCAGTTGTCTGGATGCTGCTATGGGGACAGGTTTCTGGTCCAGTTGTCCGACCATAGTTGGCACTGATGATGTTGACTACAGATCCAGAAGAGCAAGATAGAAAAAGGGTACTCCCCTCACAGGTGCGTTCCGCTGTGCAGTCAGATCTATTTTCGCAGGTGGGCTCCGTTGGAATGTCGTTTCCTCTCTGGCATGTGTAGTTCACCTCAAGGTACTTGTAAGTACCAACGCAAGGGTCACCAAAGACATCATTGGTTGCAACCACGGTGCACCTTGTCTGTCCATTACAGAGGTTGCCGACAATATTCACTGAATTTGATGCGTAACATTCAGTTGTCTGGATGCTGCTATGGGGACAGGTTTCTGGTCCAGTTGTCCGACCATAGTTGGCACTGATGATGTTGACTACAGATCCAGAAGAGCAAGATAGAAAAGGGTACTCCCCTCACAGGTGCGTTCCGCTGTGCAGTCAGATCTATTTTCGCAGGTGGGCTCCGTTGGAATGTCGTTTCCTCTCTGGCATGTGTAGTTCACCTCAAGGTACTTGTAAGTACCAACGCAAGGGTCACCAAAGACATCATTGGTTGCAACCACGGTGCACCTTGTCTGTCCATTACAGAGGTTGCCGACAATATTCACTGAATTTGATGCGTAACATTCAGTTGTCTGGATGCTGCTATGGGGACAGGTTTCTGGTCCAGTTGTCCGACCATAGTTGGCACTGATGATGTTGACTACAGATCCAGAAGAGCAAGATAGAAAAAGGGTACTCCCCTCACAGGTGCGTTCCGCTGTGCAGTCAGATCTATTTTCGCAGGTGGGCTCCGTTGGAATGTCGTTTCCTCTCTGGCATGTGTAGTTCACCTCAAGGTACTTGTAAGTACCAACGCAAGGGTCACCAAAGACATCATTGGTTGCAACCACGGTGCACCTTGTCTGTCCATTACAGAGGTTGCCGACAATATTCACTGAATTTGATGCGTAACATTCAGTTGTCTGGATGCTGCTATGGGGACAGGTTTCTGGTCCAGTTGTCCGACCATAGTTGGCACTGATGATGTTGACTACAGATCCAGAAGAGCAAGATAGAAAAAGGGTACTCCCCTCACAGGTGCGTTCCGCTGTGCAGTCAGATCTATTTTCGCAGGTGGGCTCCGTTGGAATGTCGTTTCCTCTCTGGCATGTGTAGTTCACCTCAAGGTACTTGTAAGTACCAACGCAAGGGTCACCAAAGACATCATTGGTTGCAACCACGGTGCACCTTGTCTGTCCATTACAGAGGTTGCCGACAATATTCACTGAATTTGATGCGTAACATTCAGTTGTCTGGATGCTGCTATGGGGACAGGTTTCTGGTCCAGTTGTCCGACCATAGTTGGCGCTGATGATGCTGAGCACCGATCCAGAGGGGCAAGATAGAGAGAGAGGGTTTCCCTCACAACTCCTCACAACTGTTTTGAAATGATAATAAAACCAGAAAATTATATCAGCACTAGACCTTTGCCTACATTAAAATATTCTAACTTTTATTCAAACTTTTCAAACAATGAAGTAAGCAGGGGCGGCGATTTCTTTTCATGACCGGGGGGGGGCGAAATGCGAGGGACGAGGGAGCAGTGGCGTAATGAGCAAAAACGTTGGGGGGGGCAGAAAAAATCCGCATCACCACCACTCTTACATGTTACATGCAGGCCCCGCGGAACGTTTTTCAAAGTGGGGGGGGGGGGATAAAGTATTTACGATCAGGTAGAGCAAAGCGAGCGAAGCAAGTGGAGCGTAAATTGGCGTGGGTCCAGGGGCAAAGCCCCGGCGGGGGTCAAGGGGCGGAGCCCCATGAAGCTCAGGGGTTTTAGGCATTTAATTACGGTCAGATGAGCATATTTTTATACCTTATTTGTGACACTGGCATGCAGGTAACTAGTTGGAGTGGGGTCCAGGGGGCGGACGCCCAAGAAGCTCAGGGGTTTTAGGCATTTAATTACGGTCAGATGAGCAACTAGGGGCCCGCCTTAGGGTCCTTGGTGGGGTCCAGGGGCAGAGCCCCCGGAAGTTCATGGGTTTTAGGCATTTAATTACGGTCAGATGAGCATATTTTGATACCTTATTTGTGACACTGGCATGAAGGTCACTAATTGGAGTTGGGTCCAGGGGGCGGACCCCCCAGAAGCTCAGGGGTTTTAGGCATTTAATTACGGTCAGATGAGCAACTAGGGGCCCGCCTTAGGGTACTCTTGGTGGCGGGGTCCGTGGGGCAGAGCCCCCGGAAGCTCAGGGAAAAATCATACCATTTCAGCAACATTTGTAAATCACTGGTATCGAATTAGAAATAAACCACGTTTGAATTTTATTTGGGGGCAACTGTCCCCAAGCCCCCACCATCAGTACGCCAGTGCGAGGAGCATATAGTGAACGAGATGGGTGAAGGTGACGGAAGTGACTACCCCCTCACAGGTTTTTGAAGTTTTGTTGTATTAAAAAATTACATTCCTTAGCAAAACTATAGTATAAAAACAAGCAATATACTTTTTTCACACTTCATTTTTCTACAATATTTACTTCTACATTATGAAGGATATAATGTGAGGGAGAATGTTTTGCATTTTTATTTGTCTAAACGCTGCACTCTTGGGCCCTCAAGAGCCTAAAAGTGTGTTGCAGTCTTTAGTCAGTATTTGCTATACATTTTATTTTTTGCACTTTTTCAAATTTTCCGGGGGGGACGATCCCCCCTAAAAAAAATTGAGGGGGACATGTCCTCCGTCCCCGGATCGCCGCCCCTGGAAGTAAGGTTAAATTTGACGACTCAAAGGTACGTGTGCCCGATGATCGCCTGATATATACAACATTAACTTGTTTTCCAAGGTAGAAATACTTTACCTAATCTAATCTTTATTACATTTTCCTGAAAGTGCTCATTTTCTGTCTTCTAACGATGTCATAAAATGAGTAACAGTTGTTTAACAAAATGGTAAAACCTTTCAAACATCAGATTATTACATTTTGCAAATCACTATCATTCAGTTTTCTTCAAAGATCAGGCGTTGTGAAAACATAATATCCACAGTAGATAACAATTGTTTTACAAATTAGAGTCGAACAATACTGCTAAAGGACAGTTGCCACGCTGTTGTATTTGTTATTTTCTTACACTTATTGCTAATTATAGGTCTCCATATATTATGATTCGCCATCAAATTTGACCAAGAAATACTTACAGTAAACCGACTCAGCCTTTCACTGTGCAATAAGCTAATTCAACAATCGGATTTCAGTTATAAAATATAAAAACTAGCATTTTGTTTCACCCACATAATTATGATTGATGTGGATAACTCACCGGTTGCTGTTGTACAACCAAGATGTAGGTATACCATGCAGATGACACAAAATAACACCTTTCCTGCCATATTTACTGTTTAAAAACGAAGAGATGAAACAGTCATTTATGGGCTAGTACCTCGTTACTTGTAATAGCAACAGTAGGCTAACAAGTGATCATTTCCTCATTGATTTTTGTGTATAACTCGTGATCAGCTTGATGCCACAGCCACACCTACGCGTCCTACAACATACCAAATAATAATCATATATGATATGATAGGCCCAGTCGGTTTAGGGGTCGGTGTGAAATCGGTTTGGCGGTGTGACCGAGATATGATATTAGATTATTCGAATGAACTTTGAGCTCGAATGTAAACATTGCTTCCCTTAAAGGCATGAAGTGATGGCACTTTTGTACTCGCTTGACACAGAATAATTGTATAATTTGTTTCCATCCCACTTTATAAGCAGTTCAGTAGAATATGTCTTGATAGCTATGGGCACATGTTTTCGTGTTAAAGAAATGCCACTTCTCATATAAAACAAGACTTATCTGAGAAGGGGCATTGGAAACGAGCGCAATTCTATTTCTAAAAGGGGTACAGTTCGTTTTTAAATGAAATTTGGGGCATAGTGCCCCCTGCCCCGGCTCCATTGCCTTACCTCAGGCGCGGATCCAGGGGGGCCGAGCGGGCCTTGCCCTCCCCTCCCCGGCAGAGAGAAGGAAAAGAAGGGAAAGGGATAGAGGAGAGAGAGAGGAAAGCAAGAAGAGGAATAAGAAAAGAAAAGGGGAAAAAGAAGATCGGGTTTTTTCTCTCATTTTTGCCCATTATGCCAGAGGCGGCACTCCTTTTTCAGGTACCCCCCAAAAGCCCCTTTTTACATAGGAAAAATTAGTGCGCCTTTTCTTTTTTAATAACTGTCCTTTTCCTCTCTTTTCATCTCTGGTGAGTACGTCTTTTCGGGTGCGAGAAATTCCCCTTTTCACCTTTGATATTTTTGCCCTTTTTTTTCTTTGACTCGTGCCCCTTTTCCTTTTTAATAAGTGTACTTTTTCCTTTTTAATAAGAACCTCCTTCACTTTCTCTTAAATGCCACTTTTCACCTTTGACACGTGCCCCTTTTTCCTTTTTAACAAGTACCATATTTCCTTCGGAGAAGTGCCCCCTTTTCTTTTTTATATGAGCCCCACCCTCTTTTCAAAATGCCCCTGTTAACATCTGAAATTGCTCCTATTAAAATTTGATATGTGCCCTTCTCCTTCAACAGATTAAGTGCCTTTTCATTTCTGTTGAGTGTCCCTTTTCAGGTGCAAGAAGTGCCATTTTCACGTCCGAAGGCTCTGATAATTGCCCTTTTTACTTTGACACGAGTACCTTTTCTTTTCTAATAAAAAAATTACTGTCCTTTTCCCTTTTGATAAGTGCCTACTTTACCTTTCTCCATAACATGCATCCCTATTTCAAGGCGACTTAGACCCCCTTTTTCTTTAATTTTCCCTAGAGCTCGCTCGCTACGCTCGCATTTATAGATGTTATAAATATGTTACTTATAACAGAACTTTTCAGTCTTTCTTTATTAGATTGTGCTTAATACTCTTCAGGATTTTCTTCTTTATAAGATGTAATTGTTCGCACTGGGACCTCACAAATCTTAAATTTTTTGATCGCTCGCTTCGCTCGCTCGAAAATTAATATTCAGACCATCACACCCAACTGCAAAGTATGTTGCTTAATTAGGTAGTATCTTGTACCACGTAAAGAAAGAAACAAATATTGATATCATCCCTGGTAGTGTAATCACAATCATGACGATATAGGGGTATATACCAATGTCTAAAAATGGTGTTTTTGTTGTTGATGTCTTCCTTTGTAGGTGCCCCTTTTTCCAGAAAGTGCCCTTTTTGTTGGTGCCCCCCCCCCTCCCTATTTTGAAAGACGCTCCGCCGCCCCTGCATTATGCTACTTGGTGGTGATCAGGATTTTGTTCTGACCCCAAAAAAGTTTTTTGCTCATTGGCAAACGTGGCAAACGTGGCAAACGTGGTTTATTTATAATTCGATACCAGTTTATTACACATTTTGCTGAAATTACATAATTTTCCGAGTTTTTTCCTCACTTTTTAGTAAATTATCCTTTTTTATGCGTTTGTTGGAAAATGACAAATTCCTAAATTTACATTCAGGCAAGAAATATGCTTATTTAGAGGCTTACATGTCAGGGCCCGCGGAACGGCAGAGCTCGGGGGCCTCGAGCTCCCTCTCAACTTTTTTTGAAGAAAAAAAAATAAAAAGAAATAGAAAGAAAGAGAGAAAGAAAAAAGAATAGTGACCTGCCAGTGTCACAAAAAAATGAGGTATCAAAATATGCTCATCTGACCGTGATTAAATGCCTAAATTCCCTGAGCTTCCGGGTGCTCTGCCCCCTGGACCCCACTAAGGGTCCTAAAGCGAACCCCTTGATGCTAATCTGACGGTAATTAAATGCCTAAAACCCATTAGCTTCTGGGGGGTCCGCCCCCTGGACCTCACGCCAATTAGTGTCCAGCCAGTGTCACAAATAAGGTATCGAAATGAGTTCATCATACCGTAATTAAATGCCTAAACCCCTGAGCTTCCGGGGGCTCCGCCCCTTCGACCCCACCAGGGGCCCTAAGGCGGGCCCTGAATGCTTATCTGACGGTTAGAAAATGTCTAAAACCCCTGCGCTTCTGGGGGCTCCGCCCCCTGGACCCCACACCAATTAGTGTCCTGCCAGTGTCACAAATAAGGTATCAAAATAATGTTCATCTGGCCGTAATTAAACGCCTAAAACCCCTGAGCTTCCCGGGGCTCTGCCCCTGGAGCCAATCAATGGCCCTAATGCGGGCCCCTGGATGCTCATCTGACATAATTTATTGCCTTGAAACCCCTGAGCTTCCGGGGGTTCTGCTTCCTGGACCCCATGCCAATTAGTGACCTGCGAGTGTCACAAAATTTAATATGGTATCTAAATATGCTCATCTGACCGTAATTAAATGCCTGAAACCCCTGAGCTTCTAGGGGCTCCATCCCCTGGACCCACGCCAATTAGTGTCCCGCCAGTGTCACAAGGGGGCCTAAGGCGCCCCCTGAATGCTTATCTGACCGTTATAAAATGCCTCAAATCCCTGAATTTCAGGTGGCTCGGCCCCCTGGACCCCACGCCAATTACTGACCTGCCAGTGTCATTAATAAGGTATCAAATATGCCCATCTGACCGTAATTGAATGCCCATACCCCCTGAGCTTCCAGGGGCTCCGCCCCTTGATCCCCGCCGGGGCTTTGCCCATAGACCCCACGCCAAATTACGCTACGCTCTACCTGATCATAAATACGTGCATGTAAGAGTGGGGAGATGCGGATTTTTTTGTCTGCCCCCAAAAAAAAAAAACGTTTTTGCTCATTACGCCTCTGCTGGTCACCATAACGTACAAATATTTGGCTCGCATAATTTCAAATTTGGGCCCCCCCCCCCCTAAGAAATCCTGGATCCGCGCCTGCTTTACATTGTGGTGCTTTAGCAATATGGTATACACGTTACTACACAAAGCTGCTCCGATTCTTTGAAGCAATATATCGCTCTTAATTTAGACGACTGTAAATTAAAGGGCACATTGGAATTATAGGTTAAAGGGGTACTTATCAAAAAGGGCATTTATGGGAAAGGAAGAAGGAAACTTATCAAAAGGTAAAGAGGGGAACTTATCACATTTGAATAGGGGCACTTATCACATCGAAAAGGGCCACTCATTAGATTTTGAAAATCCTAGGGCACTCAGACAGAAAAGGGTGTAGGCCTACCTGTCAAAGTATAATGGGGCACTTATCAGATTTGAATAAGGGCTTATCAAAGAAGTAAGAGCTAGGCACTTAAAATAAGTGAAAATGGGCACTTATAAGACAGTTGAAATTGACACTAATTAATTACAATTATAAGAGGCACTTATCAGAAGTAAAAGGGGCACTTTAGGCCTTTGGGGTACTTCAAAAAGTATGGGAGTATTGGAAAGTCCAAAAATCCAGGGAAATAGTATATATATATATATATATATATATATATATATATATATGTAACCCTGATACAATTTTCAACTTTCTAATATGAAAACTAATCTGCATTTATCTGACTATACCGCCTCCTTAAATTCGTTTGTTGACAGTCAGAAAGATATTAACTCTATACATATGAATTACAATGGATTAATGCCCTTCTGGCTCTCAACAGACGATAATCATTTTTTCTTTAGGGATTTCCTTGTAGATGTATCGATATAAAGGGGTATTTATAAAGGAGGATGGGGGACGTGACTCCCCGCCCCTCCTCCCCTCCCTCCCCTCCCCGAAAAATTCCATTGCCAAATATCTATCTCTTTTACCCTTTTTATTCCTTTCCTTCTCTGTAGTTGTTATTTTTTCATTTTCCTTTTTGTTATATTCTTACTTATGCTTGTATGAATACAATATTTGCTAATTTGGTGAAACATCCGCCCCCTATTAATAATCATGTTAGAGACGCATCCTCCTCACTTTGGGAAAGTACTCTACATACACACATTCTCTATCTAACTCTCTCCTAGTTTTCTCTCCGTCTCTTTCTATCTTTCACTCTCTGCCTATTCTTTATATCTCACTCTGTTCCTACAAATGCACTTTCATTACGGCCACATGAACTGTGATCGACGTTTTCTCTGACATCGGTTCCACACCTTATGTTGTCAGATATAATTATAACATTGGGGCTGGGGTTGTAATTTGGTATTAAGTTATATTCAGGGTGGGGTGTCATGTTAGGTCCAGGGCCCCGATTCATAAAACTTGTTATTAATAACAAGTAACAATAACTATTATAAGCTAGTTTTATGAAACAGGGCCCAGGGTTAAAGGTGGAAATTTTATTAGTGCTGGAAACTGACCACAAAGCATATGTTGGACAATCAATTACACACATAGTTCCAGGCGCGGATCCACGTGGCAATTTTTCCCACCAATCAGACAACAACAACAAATAAGCATTCACCTGCAAATGGTTGCTACCAAATGATATGACAACATAAAACAATACAAGTATATTAAATGACCAATCAAATCAATGTTAAAGCTTTCATACAGGGTTTGTATTTTCCAAAACAAGGCATTTACAAAAATCAAAAGTGCAAAGCTATATCTTCATATCGATATGTCCAACTGTACATGTATTAAGCAATACCACTTCGCTCTATCCCGATACAATAAATACACATTTACATACAAAGTCAACCTGCAAGACACATCAGTAGTAGAACATACCCTCAAAATATACTATCATACTTTTTTATGTTTTGCCTTTTTGAAAAATACAGAATACTTCTTATGATCATTTTTCATGACCTTAAAAAATGTACAATGCACAAGGAATGTAATAAAAACCAAGAAACATTCAACATAATACAAACCCTTAACTTTAACTCAACATTTGAGCTGGTGGTGTAACTTTTGCACTTTGCAGATCTCATAAAATTGTGTGCTTATTGTGGAAGAGCAAAATGGGATGAAATCAAGCATTTTTCCCAATATTTACACTGAAATTATGTTTCCTAACTGTTGAAACAATATAAAATAGTGTGACATGTAAAAGGCCATCTGCTTCTCTTGTAATTTCAGTAAAGCCGGTAAACTTGTTTCATAATCAAGTCATAGGCATTCTGTAATAAAGTGTATGGTGTGATAATTCAGAAATTGTAACTTAGTCACAGTACTGTAAGTAAATTTAGTTAAACTAAACGATTTCAAGAATTAAACCACATTAACGTTTGAATCCCACCTGGGTGGAGAGTGGCAAATGCAGATTAATGTCTTGCCAAAGGACATTAGTGCCGCTGCGGGACTCGAACCGTGAACCATGTGATCCACAGTTCGGTGACGTATCATACATATTCAGGAGAACATTTATCCAAATGGTGATGAACTTACATATCTGCTCTGATATTTGAGAAGTAAAAAAGGACATTCTACTAGTCATATTACTCATAGGTATTGGACTGTAATTAACAGACAATTCACAATCTTGCTTGTGAAACGGTGAAGGGTTGGTGAATAACATATAAAGGCTGTATACTTGATAAAACACACACATAATATATCAAAGACTCAGTTCTTAAAGGCAACACATGATAACTCTACAACTTTTCCCTATGTACATCCACCCTGCCCCACCCTTCCTCCTTCCCCACCCCACCCCACCCCCTCCCGGTTCCATCACCCCTACATGTAGGTCCAGTAACAGTTCAGTTCTCAGCAGGTTCAACATCAGGATTTTCCATCTGGACCTGTATTCAATAGGAAGAGGACACAATATATGGAGAATGGTGTTTAATAATCAAGTGATGGAAAATACATGTAATAATAAATAAATACATAAATAAAAATAATAATCCGCTTTTACATTGCATGAACACTCCCATCGCTATAGGCAACAGTTCGATCAATTTGAAAATAAATTATTCTTTTTCATAAATCAAAGTTATTTTTATATTATATTTTCAAGTTTAATAACATTTTTATATGAAAAATATTGTTTTTTCAAATTGGAATTTGATTTTCCCATCGTACTAGAGACAATAATTTGCAGTAGGTGTGTAAAGAGACACAATTTTGATCATAAATGACTTCAAAACCTGAAACTTGTATCAGACCAAGGTTTGCACATTTTGACATTGGAGGATGTATTAGCTTTCGAGTTACTAACAATCAAAAGTGTCTGATGTCTTTTTTTCCACCTAGGTAGTATGATGTTATTGAAGTATATTTCATACTAATATTAGAGGCAGCTATATCAACGTATTAAGACTGCTTTTGCCACTAATTTCCTGGTTTGTTTTGTACCGAGGTGATGATATGCAGATTCAAAGGACTTTGACAAAGACAAGAAACCTTGGTACATGTATGTTGCTTACAATGTAAGAGACGTGCATTAGCTTCTTCATTTTACAATTAGGTACTAAAAAGTTCTTGCATGACTCGCAGGACATTGTTATGAGAATTTAATCCTCTTAGTTTAAGAATCATGCAACAAGTTCAGAAGTCCCAGTATCTATCGCTGAACATTACCATTACCAGTAAATCCCTTTACCAATTCAAAATGTCAGCCACAATAAGAGAAAGAAGTAAATCTGAACTTCTGAAGTAACAGTTTGCTTTTGTCCTCAAAACCACCCCAGGGATGCCGCAGGATCATTGTTCACTCTATTTGGAGCAGAGGTAAAACAAATTCCTGCCAGCGAAGTCTGCATCGGATGGCTCATTAGGGCAAAACAAACGCCCCTTTAAAATGGTCAAGAGCAGCTGATGATCAAGATGCACAGTACTAACCTTTGCCTTCAGTTCCCTGTTCTCGTCCTGTAGCCGTTCTACCTTCTGCATGAGTTCACTGACCTGTAGTCTCAAGGATTCTACATCAGCAGTGTCTGGTCCAGACTGTCCCATGTGAGCTTTCAGAAAGCTGTAAGCAATGGTAAGTTAAGGTCTACAAAGATGCTATTTGTCCAAACTGTGATGGTGATCACTGATCATTCACATCATTTTGTTTATTGCCACATATTTCTATTTCAAAACATTCAAAGGCACAGCAGAGCATTCGATTTAGTTCAATCTCCGCTCAATCTTTTTCAAAAATGCTTCGAAGTGGGTTCAATAAAATTCACTTGTGACCCACTGGCTCCACAAAGATTCAATTAGACTCAAACAAAACTTGGAGCGAGTGGTAAAAAAATTTATAATCTGCATTTGGTATGAATGGTTATTTTTTTTTACTGATATTGGAGTTCTAAATTTTGCTCAGAGATACGACATCCCATGAGACAGCCCTCAAGACTGGCAATGTTGGTCTCGTGGGCCATCTGACAACTGTTTTCTAGAACACTCAAGCTACATGTATGATGCAAACTGAATAATTGATTGTTATCAGAAAAAACTCAATTCAAGTGGGTGATAAAGTTTACTACACATAGAAGAATGGCAAGTCATTACGTAATTTATGCTCATTATGAAATAAGCTTATTTTGAAGGAAATTGGGTCGAATTCATCAAATTTGCACATTCAAATCTGCTGTAAAAACAAAAACTAAACAAAAAAAACTAGCATCACAAGTTGGTATCTATTTTATTTTTTCTATTTTTGTTGTTGGTCAGATGTAAAAGCTTAAGTTACTATTAAAGAAAAAACAAATAAATTGTGTCATTTGTTATTAAGGATACTCTAGTGCATCATTTGGTTTCTCTGGCTCCTCATACAGGGCTACCAAGATCTTTGTGAGAGCATCCAAAACTCCGGCCTTCTCCAGATACTTGCGGAACTCCTCACGCTTTGAATCTCCAGGCTATGTATCAAGAAAAAAGGAGAATGTAGGAGGGGTGAAAACACAGCATTTCACAATCAACACAACAAAATGTATTAAGCCACACGTAACTTGTACATTCTGCTTGCTGTTGATAGTACATAAGTCTGATAACAAATTATTTTACAAAGACTATGGCCTGTATTCTCTTAAAGTTGAAACCTGATCAGACGCAGTTCTAGAAGAATTCATTTTTTTTTTCTTTTTAAGGGATGGGAGTTCTTGGCAACTTCTTGCATAATTTTCTACATGTGCCTAGCTTAAATTAATTTCCAATCAAGAAAAATGTGGGGAAGGGCTTGAACCAGTTTGAGCTTCTTCTAAAGTCAAGTTTGACCAAGGAGGTTACACTTACATGTAGGACTTGTTCCCTGTGACTTAGTCCCAATGTCAAATTAAACTGAATTAGTAGAATTTTAGAATATTGATCATCGGCCTTATACATTTTCCTGCTTTTCTGCGTTTATTTCTCTAATCTCTATCTCTCATAAATCTCCAACTTTTCTAATGATTTTCCTTAATCTTCTTTTCTGCATCATTCTCTTTCAACCTATGCTACATGTATGTATTTGTATTTTTTCCCCTTTCACACCATCTATTCCCTATCCATTGGATCATTTGGATGTTCTTCTTACCCATCTCCTCTCTGTACATTTCCTTACGAATTTCTTTGCTTTTCTCCTCTAACTACACTGTAGGGAGATGTGATCGGACCCAAGTTCGAAACCGAGTCACATCTTTCAGATGGTGAAGTTAAAAGTCGGTTCCCAAACATATATCTGATTCAAGTGATTGATTGATACATTTCTATATGGTAATAAAAAAAACTCGTTTGATATATCCCCCAATGCCCTCATTGCCCTGTCACCTGTGTAAATCTAACTTTACTTTTTGTCTCATTTTCTCATCTCTATTTCAGTGTGTGTTTTTTTGTGTGTATTTGTTTGTTGAGGCTTGAAGCATCAGCTTATGAGCCCATCTTACAGCACTATTTACGTTGATAAGGGTTATATTTGAGAGGATGGTGATGCCAATACTTTCTAGTTCTACCTAGTCTATGACCTATCCTGTGGCTGTGTATTTTTCTCTCTTTCAATTTCATCTTCCCTACATCATGTACATGATGTAAGTTCAATTACTGCCTAGAGAGAGGCTAGAGTGCCTACTCCAGCTACTGCCCCAATGCCAATGTTAGACAGTTGGTGCTTGGCGTTGACAATCACAATGTCTCGAGTCTCGACTATTTCTGCCTTTGTCAGTTTGTGATTTTTTTTGTCCATTTTTGTTTTTGCTCTTTTTCATTCAAATCTGAGAATATATCTTCCAATCGAACCAATGTCAAACTAGTAAGACAATGACTTGTTCGCAAACATCCTCATATATTAACCTTTTTTTACATGAAATTTATAACTATCATTCATACACATTTATCACTGGGCTCATCACACAGCCTCTCATCTCATGCAGGCAACTACAGCCAGACAGTTACATACAGGCACAGGATTATCACGGGCACAAACAGTCACTCTGATCTGCAGACAGAACAGGCGCAATGCAACGCAGCTCTACACAGCTGCCAACAGAACAGCATTGCCACTGCCACACACACAAACAACTTACAACAAGTGTTCCACCAATTTTTTCGAACAAAATTTAGAAATATAAAGCATTCATAGCATTACCCTGTACGTCGTCATAATTATAAAGTCGCAGGTTTCCTTTTTCAAACGCAAATGTACTATTAATTGATGGTGTCACTGTAATGAAATTTTGAAAGCAGTGTTTCGACCTGGCTCGACGACTATTTCACAATAATACGGGTTGCTATATGCACAATGCGCATGCGCAGTAACTTTCTTTATGGATATAATTAGCCTGGCCTGAAATGATAATTATATGTCACTTTCTTTCACATGAATCATATATCCCTATCGGGAGTACTGATATTATTATAAATCAACTCATATCATTTACTCGATAAGATGATTTCAGAATCATTATTGGCAACTAAGAAAGTGAAATCTTGCAATAAGAGGGTGCCTTAGTCATTTCGACCATTTTACATTCACACCCGATACCGCTTTGTTTTATTATCTTTACTACACTCGTGCGCGTGCATGTCCCCAGTTGCCGACGTTCAATGGCCATTGGCCGAGAAGTCTGTTGGACGAGATGAAAGAAATATAAAACCTAGTAGACAAATCTTGACACAAGAAAGTTAGCACTGCCAATCTAATGCATAATCATTATTATGATTGATTTGTATTGACTG
The DNA here is from genome assembly GCA_037976565.1 of Mesocentrotus franciscanus. Taxonomy (NCBI): domain Eukaryota; kingdom Metazoa; phylum Echinodermata; class Echinoidea; order Camarodonta; family Strongylocentrotidae; genus Mesocentrotus; species Mesocentrotus franciscanus. Next base: position 27,155,589 of record CP137671.1, read on the forward strand.
GAAACAGGAAAAGCAGTTGATTGGTAAAATACTTGAACAAAATAAATGTAATACATAATAAAACATTTGAATGAGATTAAGTGAATGACCCACTCACTATACGAAACCCCCATCATAATTTATTTGATTTATAAGTCAAGTTCAATATATATGTAACATATATGAACACAAAGAGTATGACTGAAAATGAAAACAAATAACAATAATAATTACTTGACAGGACTGATTCAAGAAAGCCCAAAAGCATATTTTCAATGGGGTCTTATTTACAAATTAAGTATATTCATAATATTTTCTTCATGAAAAATAATCACAGTAAAAATGAAGAAATATAAGCACAATACAAATACTTTCAACAATTAATATAAAAGAAATACAACCATAATTGCATTCCTTATTCCCCCACCTTTTTTAAACCAGATGCTTTCTGTTTTGCCCAAATGTAAACTGAGAGCTTATTGAAGGCATATCCAATCAATAGTACATATTTGATAGTTCATCACTTGGTTTTTTTTTCATCAAGTTTCGCGGGACCGTGAGACATTTGGATAAAGTAGCACGTACACTGTGATCAGATACAAAAGTAATTTGCAGTAGGCTTTATACATGCAAATACACATATCGGTCATACATATACAATTGGGCCTAAATTTGATTTCCTTGGAAACTCCACATATGTTACAGCGAGAGGGTTTATTATTTTTTTGGTAAACTATCTGTTGCCGATAGACAAGTAAGATTTAAATCGTAAACTCGTTTTATTAATCTGATCACCGACCACTATATGTTACGAAATTTAACCTATACTACCCAAGCAAAGTGAAGATCTTGAACCCCCTTGATCGGCAAATTTGAGACATATGGCACGTGACTCTAATGCTCATGGATTACGAGTATCGATCAGCCCCTGAAAATTAGTGAACAGTGCCCTCCGCCTGTCAAGAGGCAGCGCCCACGGAAGCCAGGGATATATTTTATATGCCTATATTAGATACAAATTATTGCAACGGGGCGGGGACCGTCAGACACTGGGAGAGGAAAAATCCAAGCAAGTAAACGGAGATCAGTGCATGCATGAGGAGAAATATATGACCTAAAATAAACTTAACTATAAACCGAACAATTCTAGGCCCTAAAGGCAGCTTCCAGTGTTCACCGATGATGTTAGAGTCGGATTCTGCACCATTCATTTGCAAAACTAACTTGCATAGTCCTCACATGCAAAATGTTGACACGTTTTGTATTAGAAATTACATATTCGGGCAACTCACTGCCTCAATTTGAGGTAGTGGTTTCCCGAATATTGGAACTTTTCACATGGGGGCTGCAGACGGCCTCTAGCCCCCGGCGGGCCCCCCGCCCCACCACCACCCTCACCACCACCACCAATAGTGCATTTATTTGCTAAAGAAGGAAGAACGGAGTTCTGTTGTTATGCAAACAGTTTTGAAAACGGTCTGGAAAAGTTCTGGAGAAGTGAACCCAATGTCAAGTTCAAATTCGACACCGATTGACACACCCGGTAAAGATCCGGCGAGAAGCCTATAGCATGCACGCGCACCTGGTCTAGTCCTGCGGAAACCTGCAATCATTAAATTGGCAATGTACAAAATACAATGTGATGAAAGCGGTCTTAATCGTCGCAAATTTCAAAGAAGAAAAAAAATCGACGCGAAATGGCAGCGATCTCTGCTTTGCAAGCGTATGAAAGTGACGAAAGTGATGAAGAAATTAGTGATAAGGAGGCCCATTCTGAAGATGTAACGGCACATCTTAGACCACTGGAAAAGAATCGGACGGTTCATTCACTGCAAGTGAAATTACAGTTGAATGCAGCACCAACTGTCGACGAAACGAGCGACGTGAGTATAGTGTGGTCCCATATGTTAAAATTGATGTCATATTTAGTGTTGATAGACTCAGCTCAGTCTGCATCTGTCTGCATCCACACATAGCTGCATCGCTATCCTGACTGTGTATTAAAAACCCGTTTTATTGATCTCAACATTTCAAACACCACTGTACAAAATTAAACTGATTTCACTCAAAATCGGTACTTTAGTTTAGTGACAATTGATGACACCTAAATAGCAGTAAAATACAATTTTTTCAACTCACCGATGTTAGAAAGAATAATTTAAAAATTAAAATCGTAAGTCCACTGTCAAACTTGCTTACAGTAGGGTGTCTGAACGATTTTTCAATTTTCCCTTTTGGATCGTTTTTCACCATTTTGGTTGAATAATTGAAAAAATTATTCACTCAGAATAATACATTTCAAATTTCAAGACTCACCGATGTTTCTATCAAAAGTTACAGCCCCTTCAATTCCCTACAATATTCATCCATTTTTTGTAAGAATCGACGAAAAAGACGTACACGCAGAGTTATGTTGTTTTGCTAAATTTAGCACAACAGCTGAATTGCGCAATATGCAAGCGTACACATACGCGTGCAAGCGTCGTGTTGCTTAAATGATGCGCGATCGGCAATCCATTGTCTTCAATGGGCACCCACTTCCGGGTTTGCAAACATGCGGTCCGATGTTTATTCATGTGCAGATTTTACGCGCTATCACCATGGGTTCGGCCGGCGCGGAGCTCACGCCTCCCTACTTAGCACACATAGCTGCATCGCTATCCTGGCTGTGTATTAAAACCCGTTTTATTGATCTCAACATTTCAAACACCACTGTACAAAATTAAACTGATTTCACTAAAAATTAGTACTTTAGTGACAATTGATGACACCTAAATAGTAAAATACAATTTTTTCAACTCACCGATGTCAGAAAGAATAATTTAAAAATTAAAATCGTAAGTCCACTGTCAAACTTGCTTACAGTTTTATCGGCATGATTGTGTGCATTTGTGTGTTGTAAGTCTATTGACTATTCACGTGTGAAATTGCTGCCTATTAGCACATGGTACATCGCTAGAGGTCCATACACAGTATTGACTCTCTATGCTTTGCTGGAGTGCCTACTTAGCTGATCCCAAAAATGTGGGGAAGGGTATTTTCAAACTGTAATTGTTTGTGATCCCTGGGGGCTAGCAAAAAAATAAGCGTAGGGATATTTTCCTTACGACTGGGACTACATATCGCCAGGGGCGTCATATCTCATAAGTGGCAAATTTCGAGTTAGCCAGGAAACAATGTTTAAATAGCTGTTTTGACCAAGATATTTTTAGAATTTCGAGATGACGCCCCTCTGGAAATATTGGAATTAATCTGCTCTTTCATATGACACCTCATTTATTGAGTATCACCTTCAGGATCACAAAGAATAAAGGTTTGAACTTCAAAAAAAAAAAAACTTTGACCAATTTTGCATGATCGCGTAATGCACATAGACTGCATAGGGCTGCGTGCAATCTCTATGGGAAGGATTTTAGCACACAACATCGGGTGCGCGATCAGACACCCTACTTACAGTTTTATCGGCATGATTGTGTGCATTTGTGTGTTACGAGTGTATTGACAATTCACATGTGAAATTGCTGCCTATTAGCACATGGTACAGCGCTAGAGGTCCATACGCAGTATTGACTCTCTATGCTTTGCTGGAGTGTCTGCATCCACACATAGCTGCATCGCTATCCTGGCTGTGTATTAAATTAAAACCCGTTTTATTGATCTCAACATTTCAAACACCACTGTACAAAATTAAACTGATTTCACTCAAAATCGGTACTTTAGTGACAATTGATGACACCTAAATAGCAGTAAAATACAATTTTTCAACTCACCGATGTCAGAAAGAATAATTTAAAAATTAAAATCGTAAGTCCACTGTCAAACTTGCTTACAGTTTTATCGGCATGATTGTGTGCATTTGTGTGTTGTAAGTCTATTGACTATTCACGTGTGAAATTGCTGCCTATTAGCACATGGTACATCGCTAGAGGTCCATACACAGTATTGACTCTCTATGCTTTGCTGGAGTGCCTACTTAGCTGATCCCAAAAATGTGGGGAAGGGTATTTTCAAACTGTAATTGTTTGTGATCCCTGGGGGCTAGCGAAAAAATAAGCGTAGGGATATTTTCCTTACGACTGGGACTACATATCGCCAGGGGCGTCATATCTCATAAGTGGCAAATTTCGGAGTTAGCCAGGAAACAATGTTTAAATAGCTGTTTTGACCAAGATATTTTTAGAATTTTGAGATGACGCCCCTCTGGAAATATTGGAATTAATCTGCTCTTTCATATGACACCTCATTTATTGAGTATCACCTTCAGGATCACAAAGAATAAAGGTTTGAACTTCAAAAAAAAAAAAAACTTTGACCAATTTTGCATGATCGCGTAATGCACATAGACTGCATAGGGCTGCGTGCAATCTCTATGGGAAGGATTTTAGCACACAACATCGGGTGCGCGATCAGACACCCTACTTACAGTTTTATCGGCATGATTGTGTGCATTTGTGTGTTACGAGTGTATTGACAATTCACATGTGAAATTGCTGCCTATTAGCACATGGTACAGCGCTAGAGGTCCATACGCAGTATTGACTCTCTATGCTTTGCTGGAGTGTCTGCATCCACACATAGCTGCATCGCTATCCTGGCTGTGTATTAAATTAAAACCCGTTTTATTGATCTCAACATTTCAAACACCACTGTACAAAATTAAACTGATTTCACTCAAAATCGGTACTTTAGTGACAATTGATGACACCTAAATAGCAGTAAAATACAATTTTTTCAACTCACCGATGTCAGAAAGAATAATTTAAAAATTAAAATCGTAAGTCCACTGTCAAACTTGCTTACAGTTTTATCGGCATGATTGTGTGCATTTGTGTGTTGTAAGTCTATTGACTATTCACGTGTGAAATTGCTGCCTATTAGCACATGGTACATCGCTAGAGGTCCATACACAGTATTGACTCTCTATGCTTTGCTGGAGTGCCTACTTAGCTGATCCCAAAATGTGGGAAGGGTATTTTCAAACTGTAATTGTTTGTGATCCCTGGGGCTAGCGAAAAATAAGCGTAGGGATATTTTCCTTACGACTGGGACTACATATCGCCAGGGGCGTCATATCTCATAAGTGGCAAATTTCGGAGTTAGCCAGGAAACAATGTTTAAATAGCTGTTTTGACCAAGATATATTTAGAATTTTGAGATGACGCCCCTCTGGAAATATTGGAATTAATCTGCTCTTTCATATGACACCTCATTTATTGAGTATCACCTTCAGGATCACAAAGAATAAAGGTTTGAACTTCAAAAAAAAAAAAACTTTGACCAATTTTGCATGATCGCGTAATGCACATAGACTGCATAGGGCTGCGTGCAATCTCTATGGGAAGGATTTTAGCACACAACATCGGGTGCGCGATCAGACACCCTACTTACAGTTTTATCGGCATGATTGTGTGCATTTGTGTGTTACAAGTGTATTGACAATTCACATGTGAAATTGCTGCCTATTAGCACATGGTACAGCGCTAGAGGTCCATACGCAGTATTGACTCTCTATGCTTTGCTGGAGTGTCTGCATCCACACATAGCTGCATCGCTATCCTGGCTGTGTATTAAATTAAAACCCGTTTTATTGATCTCAACATTTCAAACACCACTGTACAAAATTAAACTGATTTCACTCAAAATCGGTACTTTAGTGACAATTGATGACACCTAAATAGCAGTAAAATACAATTTTTTCAACTCACCGATGTCAGAAAGAATAATTTAAAAATTAAAATCGTAAGTCCACTGTCAAACTTGCTTACAGTTTTATCGGCATGATTGTGTGCATTTGTGTGTTGTAAGTCTATTGACTATTCACGTGTGAAATTGCTGCCTATTAGCACATGGTACATCGCTAGAGGTCCATACACAGTATTGACTCTCTATGCTTTGCTGGAGTGCCTACTTAGCTGATCCCAAAATGTGGGAAGGGTATTTTCAAACTGTAATTGTTTGTGATCCCTGGGGCTAGCGAAAAATAAGCGTAGGGATATTTTCCACGACTGGGACTACATATCGCCAGGGCGTCATATCTCATAAGTGGCAAATTTCGGAGTTAGCCAGGAAACAATGTTTAAATAGCTGTTTTGACCAAGATATTTTTAGAATTTTGAGATGACGCCTCTGGAAATATTGGAATTAATATGCTCTTTCATATGACACCTCATTTATTGAGTATCACCTTCAGGATCACAAAGAATAAAGGTTTGAACTTCAAAAAAAAAAAAACTTTGACCAATTTTGCATGATCGCGTAATGCACATAGACTGCATAGGGCTGCGTGCAATCTCTATGGGAAGGATTTTAGCACACAACATCGGGTGCGCGATCAGACACCCTACTTACAGTTTTATCGGCATGATTGTGTGCATTTGTGTGTTACAAGTGTATTGACAATTCACATGTGAAATTGCTGCCTATTAGCACATGGTACAGCGCTAGAGGTCCATACGCAGTATTGACTCTCTATGCTTTGCTGGAGTGTCTGCATCCACACATAGCTGCATCGCTATCCTGGCTGTGTATTAAATTAAAACCCGTTTTATTGATCTCAACATTTCAAACACCACTGTACAAAATTAAACTGATTTCACTCAAAATCGGTACTTTAGTGACAATTGATGACACCTAAAAAGCAGTAAAATACAATTTTTTCAACTCACCGATGTTTGAAAGAATAATTTAAAAATAAAAGTTAGAAGAATCGTAAGTTCACTGTCAAACTTGCTTACAGTTTTATCGGCATGATTGTGTGCACTTGTGTGTTGTAAGTCTATTGACAATTCATGTGTGAAATTGCTGCCTATTAGCACATGGTACAGCGCTAGAGGTCCATACGCAGTATTGACTCTCTATGCTTTGCTGGAGTGTCTGCATCTGTCAATTGCAGTTTCCTTTTCGGAATCTGGCTGTATATTCATTGCAATGGACATGTACATACTCCCATTCCCTTAAATGAACTCATCTAAATGACATCATGACTACAGTCACTACATACAGATACATTCATTTCATCATAGAGTCTACAATGTTTCAGGACTACCTCACTCCCGTATATCGATGATGATGATGATTATATTTGGAATTGGTATCCACTTCAGGCGGCCGGCGGTTCGGCTTCAAGTTCAGGCACTTGAATAGAAAAATACAAAGTTGAGACCACACATAGCTGCATCGCTATCCTGGCTGTGTATTAAAACCTGTTTTATTGATCTCAACATTTCAAACACCACTGTACAAAACTAAACTGATTTCACTCAAAATCGGTACTTTAGACGAGTTTAGTGACAATTGATGACACCTAGATCTAAATAGCATTAGCAGTAAAATTCAATTTTTTTCAACTCACCGATGTTAGAAAGAATAATTCAAAAATTAAAATCGTGAGTCCACTGTCAAACTTGCTTACAGTTTTATCGGCATGATTGTGTGCATTTGTGTGTTACAAGTGTATTGACAATTCACGTGTGAAATTGCTGCCTATTAGCACATGGTACAGCGCTAGAGGTCCATATGCAGTATTGACGCTCTATGCTTTGCTGGAGGGGTTGAGAATTTACTCTGAGAAAGTTGATGTTGAGTCAATGAGTGCATGATTTGAAAGGTCGACACTAGTAATTAGTATAATGACTTTATATGGGCTGATTGGGCTCCAAAGAGTCCAAGATTCGTTCATTATTATTCTTGAGCTTATGTATAACTATAAATAACCCTATCACTAACCCTAAATCCTAATGCCTAGTAAAATAATGGTTACCATGTGCACATGCATGTGCGCACATGCGCAGGTTTACATTTTGTAGCTAGCTAAAGAATCTTGGAGCCCATATAGTGTCGACCGATTTGAAATGATTGATGACTTGAAATTAATGAAGGATTTTGTTTTGCTTCTTTTTTTTCTTTTTCTTTGTCGTCTTCTGCTTCTTCTTCTTCGTCTTCTACTACCCCTTCTCCATCTCCCTTCCTGTTCTCCTTCTCCTCCTCCTCCTCCTTCTCCTTCTCCTCCTTCCCCTTCTTCTCCTTCTCCTTCTTTTCTTCTTCCTCTTTTTCTTCTTTTTCATTTTCTTCTTTATCATTTTCTTCTTTATCATTTTCTTCTTTGTTTGAATTTATTGGGCAATTACAAAGAATTGACTGTTGTTTTCTTTTGTTTACATAAAAATGTAGCTTGGGACTCTATACCTATATCAAAGGTAGTATTCTAACTCTAATAATAATTTTGATCACAAACTTGTTCTTTTAATTCACGTTTTTCTCTTCTTCCTGCCATGTAAATGTATCAGTTACCAGTAAATGGAAACAAAAAATGTACTTATTTAATGTAGGGTCTAAAAATAGGCCTATACTTGCTTATGCTCCAAATTTTGGCTCTGCTGACACATGTGCACTGACATTCACCATTTTTAAAATGCCATGCCATATCATCTAGTCTTCATTTTGGGTTTCATTTGGGTCTCACTCTCAGACTAAGTGATATTGATAAAATGAAGTCATGGAAAAGAGTTAAAATAGAAATGAGAACATGTCAATTAGATGAAGAAAGAAACATTGTGTAAAGTACTGGCTATTCAATTAAAAGACAGATTTTTTGGCCCGAATTCACAAAGGAGGTTTGTAGACAAACCTAGGTTTGACGCGTTTTGACGCGTTTTAGACCAAGGTTTGTCTGAACCTTGGTCTGAAACGCATCGAAACGCGTCATCTGACGCACATAAACGCAGGTTTGTTGACAAACCTCCTTTGTGAATTTGGGCCCTAATGTTTAGAAGAAATCAAAGTAGACTCTTAGAGTAAACAAATAAGTAACTGATTATATGAATTAATAGTTGAATGTAATAAATAGATAAATAAGTAAATACATAAATAAAAATAAAAACTAAGCTCTTGAAATACAAGATGAAAAGAAAGACAAAAAGATGTGCCAAAGAATCTGAGTTCTGGTGAAAGTAAATTTTAAAAGATAAATATAGAAACGAATGGTACTATAATGGTGGAAAACAAAATTTAAAGGAGAAGAAAACAAGAAACATGAAAGATGAAGAGCATGATGGGAAAATGGGAAAGGTTAAGAAAATATTGAAGAAAAATTAGAGCAATGGTAAGTTTAAAGACATGGAAGAAAGAGAATTATTACAATACCGTAACAAGATAAAATTGGGAGCAAAAGTTCAGTTTAAGAAACGGGAAGATGAAGAAGAACACTAAAGCCCAAACCTTTGTCAGATTCACTGCTCCACTATTGTACATGGAATACCAAAATTGATGAAATTGGGATCCAGTTACATTGGCTAGATTAACTGATTAACGGATTAAAAGAAGTATTTGAATTAATACTTTCCCCTTCCTCAGATATGATAACACCAACCACCATTGCCTGGTAATTCACACAAAAACCTGTTGTAGCCTTGTAGGAATTCATACAGGCCACAGCTTTGCATTGAGTCACAATTATTATTTGTTTAATTTTCTGTTGTCTATTTTACCTCCTTTCCAGTATGGAACTAACCCTTACCAGCCCCTAGACCCATCTACAAAGACAGTGTCTTATAATCCTCAGTATGAGCAGATGTACAAGCCACAGGTAAGTAATATTGGAAAATAATAATAATAATAATAATAATAATAATGATAATGATAATGATAATGATAATGATAATGATAATGATAATAATAGTAATATGATGATGATGAAGATGATGATGATGATGATGATGATAATAAAGATGATGATGAAGATGATAATAATAATAATAATAATAATAATGACAGTAAAATAATAATAGTATTAGTAGTAATAATAATAATAATAATAGTGATAATAATAATGATAGTAATATAATGACGATGGTGATGATCTGGGTCCAGTTGCATAAAACTTATCACTGATGGTAACTTTGCCATCAATGGTAACTTCCACGGAATACTTGATTTTGATTGGCTGTTGGGCAATGTTACCATGGTAGTTACCATTGATGGCAGAGTTACCATCATTTGTAAGTTTTATGCAAAAGGGCCCTGGTACCAGTTTACTTCACCCGGATAGAGAGTGGCAACTGTAAGTCAATGTCTTGCCAAGGGACATTGGTGTTTAAGGGATTCACACCCCATACCGTGAGAGCACTTCATAGTCCAGTGACTTATCCACTGGACCACAACACTCTTATAGTAAATGAGCAGTTAATATATTTATTTTGTTCATGACATGTATGTTCAGCAGGAATTGATGTCATAATGAAAGCATTTGCTGGTATTTAATTCAATTCTTATTAAATTCATATTTTACTTAACATTCAGCTTGGTTCAATAGTCTGTCTTCATTCAGAATACCGGGTTAATAGATAATAACAAAGTGCTTCTGTGGAGTTTGTGAATTTTTTGTTGACAATTATAACTTTTAATGTTTTATGATTGTATTTTCCTATCCTTCAGGCTGGTCCTGCTAACCCATTCAGGACTCAACAACAGGCCGCTGCTAAGAATACTCTGGCTGGTTATGTGGAACCTGCCCATCTGAATCCCTTCCACTTTGAGAACCAGAGAAGAACATTCTCAAGCTATGGTAGGAAATAGAATCTTGCAATTGAGTTTTCATACTGTTGTAAGATTCATGAGACAATCCCTTAGCTGTGTATCTTTAGTTATTTTGTAAAAATAGTGTGCTCCTCTTAGTATAGTATACTATACTTTTATTAATTTGTTTTTGTTTGTACGGGTAATGTTTGAAGGCTTTCTTGATGTGGATAGATTTGAGCGAGGTTTGCAGTAACATCACATATTCTTTCGAAGGGGCCAAGTTGGCCCTGAAAAGGCCAACTTGTTTGTTTGTATTTTGTTTTTGTTTTGTTTTGTTTTTATCTAAATTTCATATGATTTCACTGAAGGCAAGAGATTTCGCACTTATAACTGTACAATGTTCTTTCTTTTTACACTGGAATACACTTCTTGTTTATTCTCCATTTCCTGAACAGGTTTTGCTGTTGATCCCAGCACTGAGACGGGTGGGAAACATATCGTGTCCAATAAAGAGGGAACCGAGCCCGAAGAAGGTAGGATTAGTTATATTGAGAACAATAAGTATAACAGCAACAACAGCAACAGCAGCAGCAACAACAAAAACAAGAGCAACAACATCATAGGGGAATTCAATTATTCTGTGTATTTTGACGCTAATGTGCAGGTTTGGTTGGACAGTGAACCAAATATTTCAGTCAGTGGCTGCTGAGCAGTTATCCAATCAATCAATGAAAATAATTTGCACTTACTTTGTCTTACTTACCATTGTGTTACGTGGCCATTAGAATCATTTGAAAATACTTGGATGAAAGGAAAATGGCATTGATTTGACCAGGGAAAACTCTCTTACCATACATATGTCTTTGATATTTAACTGCACTGTATCATGCCCTATGCCGTACCATAGTGTACATCATTTACATGGGCAAAATATATTAATCTGATTCTCTTTTAATGAACAATGTTTAGATTGAACTGAATTTCTCTTATTACCCAACGTTCACAAAATAGAACTCCATATTTGGGGTTTCATTTATTTTCTTTAGATACATTCTTATAATATTGATCAACATAAGGTTCCATTTATCTTGCATGCGTTACTAATACAGAAAAGATGAAGGCACCTACATGCATATGTCTTAAGAAAGTCATTCTTGTAAAGTGTAGTTAATACTTGCAAATTTTGTTTGTTTTTATTCAAATTGGACTTGTCCTAGCATTTCACAATACATCGCTATTCTGCATTATATCATTGTGTTATTACTTGCGCAGGTAAAACAGTCTTTGAGACGGTAGACTTAAGGGAAGGTGACAAACGTAAGAGAGTAAAGAACAGAAATGCTTCAGACATCGAAGGCTTTGAGGGTCCTTGGGGGAAGTATGTGGATGAGAAGACTGTAGCAAAACCTTCAGAGGTAAGTGTTACTCTATTCTAAATTATCTATTTACCTATATACTATTAATTGTGGAGATGTCGTGGTAAAGTGGTTCGTTCACCTTGACTCTCAATCTAAGGGTTGAGGGTTCGAATCTCAGCCTGGCAAGATATTAATCCACATTTGCCATTCTTCACCCAGGTGTAAAAATGGATACCTGGCAATTGCTAGGGTAATAATTGCAGGGCCCTCAGGAAGAACAGCACTGATGCTGATGAGGCCTTCCTGGGTAAACAAAATTATTATTATTATTAATTGTTACCTCATTAAAAAGTGAGGTGCCACGTTGCTTAATTGGTAATATATGTGGCATATTGTTATTATTATTGGTATTAGCAGAGTTGTGAACCTTGTACAAGGATATCCCTGGTTCAAAGCCAAGTTTGTTGTTGATGTTTGTGAAGTAGGCAACGGTCCACAATTCTGTAGGATAAGACTCAGAGCTTTATTGGATGGTTTGCTTATAATTCAGAGGCCTTTCATATCTTATATAGGGATATAAATGGCTACAATGGGGTGGATTCGTAAAGATTGATAATCCTTCATACACATGATTTCTGAAAAGATCTGCATGAGAAAATGCATTCCATTCTGCACCTGAAATGGAATCAACTTCTGCTGAATACTTGCTCCTTTTTTAAATGTATTTTGTGCTATTTGTAATCTTTAAAATCATAAAAGATAAGGTATGGAACATGAAAATTTTGAATTTTTTCTTGTTATTTTTTATAGGAAGAGCAGACAGAGCTAGATGAAATCCTTGCTAAGAGAGCTAAAAGAGGAAAGAAGGTGGATGATAAACCAGCAGAAGAGAAGACTACACTGCACAGTAAGTCGTTCTAGCAGATAATGTTGCCTCAGTGTAAAATTGGATAGCTCGTAAGCAGGATACACATCAAAGAGCTTTACAGGACCTACGCATTTATCAAATTTAAAGTATGTGTAGGTTTTCACAAAAATATATGACCAACTTTTTGTCAGTTTTAAGAAGGAGTTTGATGAAATATTAAGTCTATGTTATTGTGTGAAGCTCGGTATATTCTTATGAAATTCCTCTAGGTATGTCTATCTGCAAAAAAAATTGGATTAAAGAAACTTTCAGATTAAAAAAAATAGGAATACACAGCATTTTGATCAATACAGGCTGTACATAAAATATTATAGATTAACAAAATCTTATTTCCTGTTTTTGATTAATGAGTGTCTTGATACACAGACTGTTTATGCTCTGATTACAAAACCTGAAGAATTTTAAATAATTATTTCCCTCCCCCATCACCAGTCAAGGATAATTACTTTTCACTCTGCACATTCTCCAAGACTTGACTTGGATTTCAGGTCAGACCAGCCAACGACTCCTTAAAACTACCAATGTTTGATAGATCAACCATTCAAGCAACCTCCAACTAATCAACTAATCCACCGAACTACCTCTCTTTCTTCCCCCTTGCTTCCTTCCAGTCAAGGATGCCTACGACTACCAGGGTAGATCGTACCTTCACATACCTCAAGACCTGGACGTTGATCTCAAGTCTGAACTGCCTCCAGAGAAGTGCTACCTCCCCAAGAAGGCCATCCACCAATGGACTGGCCACACCAAGGGCGTGGCAGCCATCAGGCTCTTCCCTGGCTCGGGCCATCTTCTGCTGTCCTGCGGGATGGACAGCAAAATCAAGGTACTGCTATTCAAAGATATCCAAGTGAATCTAAAGTTTTATTTTGTTGTGTCAGTAGCATCACATAGCTTGTAATGACAATTTAGATGATATTGCAGATTTATGTTTAATCAGCATGACTGAAACAGTGTTGTTACTTCATCCATTAAAAAAGACTATTCAAAAAGGGCTAAATAAATCAGCTTTGCCACATCAATTAGGCATGATTGATAATATTCTTTAACTGTTCCATGGTTCTGCTGACAAAAGGCTATGATGGTATTACATAATGCAAAAAAACTTGCCATTTTGAATGGGGAAAAGAGTTATTAACATTTGATCATGTTTTATTGCTTCAAAGATATTTTGCTTATTTTCCAATAGATATTATCTTTTAAAATGAACCACATTAGATGTTGCACAAAAGTTTACTCGCTGTGCTCATGCTTTTACTGTAATTTATCAAATGCTATGATGGTATTACATCATGCAGAAAAACTTACCAATTTGAATGGGGAAAAGAGTTATTAACATTTGATCATGTACTCGTTGTGCTCATGCTTTTTAATACTGTAATTTATCAAATTCTGTTATCAAAACTATATTTTTTTTTTAATCATGTGTTATTTTTTGATAATATTATGATGAATTAATTTCTCTTTATTTGTAGCTATGGGAGGTTTACAACCAGAGGAGATTAGTGAGAACTTTCACAGGTCACAAACAGGCAGTCAGAGATATCTGCTTCAACAACGATGGCACAAAGTTTCTCAGTGCTGCCTACGATCGTTACATCAAGCTTTGGGACACAGAAACAGGTTTGTAACTTTACTTTTCATCACAAGTCAGAATGTTCCATACTTCTCTGTATGGAGCTTTGTACAAATGTAGGCCTAATACAGAGAAGAACACGTCTTTTGTCATAAGAGGATTATTAGATAAGGTATCATCAATAACTAGAGTATTATGCTGTATCTTGTAATAGAATAATAGTGAACATTTTGAGAGGACTATAAGGTTTAGGAGGCCATTTGCCCTTGGACCCTCGTTGGAGTTGAGCCCTTCTTAGGGACCCAAATGCAATTATTTACTTTCAATCCACTATTACCCATTATTAACCATTAAAACCAGAACAAAAATTCCCAAAGTCCTACAAAACTATATAGAGATGTTATGCATCATATAGCGTAATCTGAAATGGACAATACAAGAATAGAATTTTGATGTTGTTGGTGTTATTTTCATTGTTATCCACTTATACCATATTTTGTACCACCTTCTCATGTGTTGCTTCTTGTATTTCATTGCAGGGGAGTGTATTGAGAAATTTACGAGTCGTAAGGTTCCGTACTGTGTGAAGTTCAACCCAGAGGAAGACAAACAACACATCTTTGTGGCTGGCATGTCAGACAAGAAAATTGTACAGGTGGGTTGAGAGTAATACTAAGACTTGGATCTTCCTGTACTGGTGAGCACATTGGGCAGCAAGCTCTCTCCATTGTCTTTGATCAGCCGGTGTTCTCTCAAAGTAGTGCCATTCTAGATTCATTGCCTTCAGATCATCTGGGAAGGTTCTTTGCCCGATTATTCTGGGCCTTCCCTTGCATTTCACCTCTGGAGGGATCCACCATATAGCTGTTTTAGAGTGCAATTGATCAGTAAGATGTAGAATTTGTCCTAGCTAGCTTAATTAAAAAAAATAATGGAATAAAGATGAGAAGAGAGAAAGCTTAATAGCAAATAGTGGGTTTTTATTAAAGAGAGCCTTTATTAAAGATACTATGTCCCTTTTGCAGCCAACATCAAATTCTGTAGAACTTTGCAGGAATTATGAATATGTCATGTATGTCCTATCTGTGAAATTCAAACGTTAGCAGTGTCCTAACATTCAAATTATGCAAGGAAACCCGTTTACTTGCTAGACTTCACTGTCAGACACTATTGAGTGACTGACTGGCTTTTTCTTCTTTGGTAATAACATACATAAAATGAGCTGTAAAGGGTACATGAGCATTTGTCTACATCAATAACCCACTTCTTGTAATGGCCAAAATTAAACTGATTGAATCTTTGCGCAGCATAAAACGTACGACCATTCGGTACAATGGTCTGAAAATCAGACTATTACTTACTGGCTCTATAGCTCTTAAGTCGATTCGACAACTAATAGTCGTTATTTTCCCACTTAAAGACATTTTCAAGCCCCTTTTTTTAGTGAAGTTCTAAATTAGTATTGTCTTTCAAATGCCGTTGGAATTTAACCTTTTCATTTTTGGGCCTGCAAATGGGACATAGTACCTTAAAGAGCCTAATTGAATATTAAATAGAATTGGTTTCAGTTTTAAAACATTGATGTTGTCATATTTCTATAGTTTTCATGGCTTAAACCCTTCTACATTATCTTTTTCTTCTATGTATAATTTTGAAATAAGCTGTCGAATTTCCTATATTTCTTAGAGAGAAAGGAAGATTTGGGTTTCTAGACATTGTAATAATTTTGAAGAATATAACAAGTGAAGGTGTACTAGTAAAACATTTCAGGAGGTTTTGATATTGGTAAAATCACAGAGTTGACGGAATATAGAATGCTTTAAAATTGAGAAATACAACTCTAACCTTCAAATTTCACAATCTCCCTTTGTTCTTACAGTGGGACATAAGAAGCAACGAGATCGTTCAGGAGTACGATCGCCACTTGGGAGCTGTCAACACCATCACGTTTGTTGATAACAACAAACGCTTTGTGACGACATCGGACGACAAGAGTCTGAGGGTGTGGGAATGGGATATTCCTGTAGATTTTAAGTACATCGCAGACCCTAGCATGCATAGTATGCCCAGCGTCTCTCTTAGTCATAATGGTGAGTAAATGGAAGTAGATGGATATGTACACTAGAATTGAGAATTTGCTTTTATTGTCATCACACTTATTACAATTGTTATGATTTTAAATGCTGTATTTTTAAAAATAAATACTTATATACCATCAGTATTAAAGAGAGTTGGTAAAAGGAGGAAGAAAGTTGTATGAATACTGATCTCTAGCAACCTAGAGATGTTGTTGTATACTGGTTCTGTCACTTGACTCTCAATTCAATAGTTGTGGGTTGAATCCCAGACCGGCACTAACGTCCTTTGGCAAGACATTATCTAATGTTGTCACTCTCTACCCATGTGTGAATGGGTACCTTATATGCTTGAGGATTAGTTTCTTTGGGAGCTCAGCGATACTTGTGGTAATAATGTGGAAGTGCCATGAGCGATGCATAAGAAGCCATTATTATTACTGTTATTGTTACTATAAGTAATAATTTTGTTTTGGGTAATATGTTTGGATGTAGTGTTACACATTGCTTTTATCACACCACATTCTTTTTTACCAGGTAAGTGGTTGGGTTGCCAGGCGATGGACAATCAGATCGTCATCTACAGCGCCATCAACAGGTTCAGACAGAACAGGAAAAAGATCTTCAAAGGTCACATGGTTGCTGGTTATGCCTGCCAAATGGACTTTGCTCCTGATATGAGGTAAGTGGTAATTGTTTGTTTTACATGACTGCTTAGAAAGCATGTGTATGCATGGTAAGCAAGCAACCAGGGAACCGATGGCTTTAAATCCTCTCCTAGGGACATGGTAATGAGGATTAATGCCTTACCAATGGGCACTAGCACAGCGACCTGGTTTCGAACCTGGGACCTCCCAGTTATGAGACCACTGCTCTACCACTGAGCCATTGCGCCTCCTCCATTTAAAATATTATGACAAGGGATTTATACTCCCTTCGACCATTGAAAATATTGTGAAGTATAGGTCATTCAATCACTATGAAAACAATTGAAAACTGAAATTCAATCATTGTGAAAGAAACTGTCTGAAGTTTGATCTGAATATTACCTGTTAGGAAATGAGAAATATATGTATTGTGTTTTACGAGATATGGAACTTATAATTGCTGTCATGTGGAAAATCACACACATTGAAAAGCACTGGACACTTTGAGTATATGGGACTACACAGACATGTGGCATCAGAAGATGGTTGAAAGTTGTGTATTGCCATGTTTGAAATTAAGAGCAGCCCTTTTCATGGGAGGCTATATGATATTGTTCTTCATGGGAATGAAAATAAATGAGAAATTCGATGAATTATTTTTCACCTTCATCAGAGCTTAATCTTCCATGATGATAGTAGATACCAAAGTTCAGTATTGGTAGGTGCCAGAGCAATGAGAGAATACATTCAGAGCCTTTCATCTTTGGATTAAGACATATTCTAAGCAAATACTGTACACAAAATCCATTGTATGTAAAGTTGACAAAAAATAGATGGTTGATTTATATTGTGGAAAGGGCATGCTTTTCTTTCATGCTTACTGTCTTATATTTACAGTTACGTTGTGTCTGGAGATGCCGATGGCAAATTGAATGTGTGGGACTGGAAGAGCACAAAACTGTACACCAAGCTGAAGGCGCACGACGGTGTTTGCATCGGCTGTCTGTGGCATCCGCATGAAACATCAAAAGTAATAACTTGTGGCTGGGATGGACTCATCAAACTGTGGGACTGAGACAATTGTGCATTTTCAGTGAACTTGAAAGATTGAATGGAGACCAACTTTATAGTGAGTACATGGGACTGTAAAGGAGAAGCCCTCATACTCTGTTGGAGCTGCAGAAAGTTTTTCAGCTTATATTCTCATCATCAGGACGTTCTGCTGTTCATGTACATATACACACTGTCGCCAACTTGATGACCCGAAAGGGACGTAGACAGATTTGTGAGCAACATCCTTTATACACATCACATGTTCTCATACATTATGTATAATTGGGCCAACGAGAAACTGAGTGTGTGGGGCTACATGATGCAAAATATTGGACACTTGAGTTGGAAGCTGTTTGTGATTTTCTGTCTGCATATACATGTATGAAACGGGTGAAATATACCGGTACAATTAGGTAGATCTTGCCTATATTGAAGATTTCCTGAAGTCCATTCCACCAACCAGATTTTTACATGAACCTGTTTGATCAGAAGCATATAAGCTTAAATAAGATTATTTGACAGGTATACTTGCATTGTACAATTAATGCATTCTTCATGCATTTTCTTTATATAACTAGACAAAATTTCAAATTTCATGCTTACCATAGAAACAATTTTTCGTATCATTCTTGTATGTCCTATGTGAAAACTGCCAGTGGATACTCTTGAAATAAGGTTTTTCAATGCTGCCCTCAATTGAGCAGTTCGGGTGGAATCAGTCTTACAGAATTATTAAAATAAATTATATTGTCATGTCATAAGTTATAAAATAAAAGTTAAACAAATCCATTTCTGATGTAGTTAAATAACTTATTATTTAGTAATTTCAAATTTCAATATCACATTCATTTTGAATTATCAAATTTTGCTTTTATTATTACAGGATTCACACAAAGTCTTTGTTTAGTATCTTGGCATGGACATGTATAATTACAGACTTCACCTGTATTAGTATTTGCCCAACTGTGTCTCATACTCGGGGTTTATTCTCTCATGTAAAACACACGTATATAATTGACATTGCAATACATACAACAACAAAAAAAATTTAAATATGGGCCTAAGGAACCTGACTATTAATGCTACATGCTGGAAATGTTAAGAGGACTTGAAAATCATTGAACAATATTTTGTCCCCATGTTGAATTTCATATCTTTGCCACCCCGAAAATGGCCTTTATTTGTGATATTTACTTGAAAGGTCAATTTTCAATTTTTAATTTGTTCCAACCCAACTCACCAGAATGCTTCTGTCAATGCTTGTGAAAACAGATGTACATGTATTTATTGGCAATCATCTCTTAAAGTGTTTACTAGACAGTCATATATAGAAGGACATTATTGATGATATTAAAGGGAAATCCAACCCAAATAGACAACTACTCCAAATGAAAGCAGAAAAATCAGAGAAGCAAACTGATAAATTTTTTAATTAAATCTGATTAAATATAAGAAAGTTATGAATTTTTGAAAGTTGTAATCACTATACGTATGGGCACTTTAAATTGGCTGATGCGGTAATGTAAATGTGATGTACATGTAGTGCGGACTACTCTCCCATCAGTTCCAACTTATTAAATGACTAAAATTTAAATTTTTCAAAAAATCGTGGCTCAGGAGGGTCTATTCCTTTTAGAGGACCTATAATAATATGCTACTGTGTCTATAATATATTTTGACTAGTGCCCCAAGGGAGAAGGAATTTACGAGAAAAACAGAATTAGTGATATTTTTGTACTTGTAGTTATCCACGTCCTACATCACAATCCACTAACCAAACTACCAATTTGAGATTCGCATAGACTTAGTGATCTCATATTTCAAACATTCATAACTTCCTTACTATTGGTCCGATTCATTTCAAACTTTTGCCATTCTGTTTCTGTTATTCTTCTGCTTTCATACAAATCAACTTATTACAAGGGTTGGATTGCCCTTTAAGCTTGCAGTGGAACAGTGAGACCATGTGCAGACAGTGAGATGATGATATTTGTACAATATTTTGTATTAAAAACTATGTTTTTACTATTAAACTATTTCTGTTTTGAGCTAGATTTTTTTGTTGTTGTTGATACAAACCAATAAGCCCATATCACAATGAGTTAGCTTATGTATCTGTACACAAAATAACCACAAAAGGGAGGGAAGGTGGAGAGCTAGAGAGGGGGAGAAAGTGGGGGAGAGAGAGAGAGAGGGCAGAAAAAGTGAGGAGAGAGAGGGGCTGTTAGAATAATAGATGAAGAGGTGGGGAAAGAGATGGAAAGACGGGGAGGGATAGAGTGAGTACCCTAAGTGAGTTATAGAGAGGGGGGGAGGGTGGGGAGACGGGGAGAAAATATCCGAGAGAAAATGGAAAGACTCAAAATCTAAACCAACAATGTAATCAACTTCAGAACCTTGATGTGGTTTTCTTGAATATATATATAGGTAAAGTGACTAGGATCTTTAAGTCAAATCATCTCCTGTTAATGTGACTTCCGTACCCATTCTTATCCAGACTATCATCTACATAACTCACAATCCGTCTTATGACGACACATAATGCACAGACAGCAAGCGGGAAAACGTCATCGGAAAATGACATTTGACAAATAGGCTTCCTTTTTAAGTCAAGACGGTAGACGGGGAATGCAGTTTTTATTAGTTGTCATAAAAGGACATTAAATTCGCGTTTTATTGAGTTACTGGTGTAGAGTTTATAATTCAGCCTCCTTTATTTGTAATTTATTAATATACCACCTCCCTGCCTGGTACAGTAGGCATTTAGAGCGCGTTCGGGTCCAAAATAAGCGTGGATGTCAAATTCTCTCTCGGTAAAAGCATCGAGAAATGTCAAATAATGAAGTTAGTTTATAGAATGTATAGTAGAATGTTAGTAGAATGTATTTACCAACCTGTTTAGAAATACTAGAAATGTAAACTATTACTTGGAAGTGATAGCAAATTAACGCATTGACAATGATCTAAATAAATTAGGAGTTAAAACATATTCATTTTCATTGCCATTTTCATTTTAATTTACGAATTAATTACAAACATGAGATATTCTTTAACAAATTGTGAATGGGATGTATTTCATCTATATCTGTCTTTCACAGCCCACCCTCTTTCTCTCTCTCTCTCTCTCTCTCTCTCTCTCTCTCTCTCTCTCTCTCTCTCTCTCTCTCTCTCTCTCTCTCGCTCTCTCTCTCTCTCTCAGGTCTTTTCCCTCTCTTGTCTTTGCTCCTTCTATTGTCTCTGTATAATATATAGCATTATCTTTCGCCATTCGATATGAGTCCCCCCACACCTCTCTCTCTCTCTCTCTCTCTCTCTTTCCTCCCCCTTCTCGTCATCGTCGTCCTCCTCACCCTCTCTACCTCCTCTTTCTGTACATTTCTCTCCCCTTGCTCTTCTGTTCTTAGACCCATTATTCATTCATTCAATCAATTGATTTCACTTTAAAAACGTCATTCAGGCTAAGATTTAAAGATGATAGCATTAAAGAATTTGTTCAAGTATCATGTGAGGTACTGCTTACTGCTATAACTATTATTTGTGGTTTTCTTTTAATGAAACACAGTAGGCGCAATCAAATTAATTTCTAATTGCAATTTCCATTATATTTGTGTACAATTCGCATTTTGTATCTGTGCTGGAGAACGTGGTGAGACGTGAGATATTTACAACATCTGTGAGACTGACGAGTGACGATCATCAAATCATGAAATAACAAATCAGAACAACAGAAAGTAACAAAACACCATCGTCATCTGCGACCTAAATACCGTTAGACTAAAACAACTATTAACACCTAGCTTAAAACCAAAGGCTGAGACACAATGCAATGACTATATATCCAGCTTCGATCGGTGTTTCTATATACACGCTCGTGTATCAATTATGGAAGGTCATGGGAAAAGCTAGCGTGGGAAAGTGAAAATTATTTCTAAGTATAGGCCCTCAAAAAGAATGGGCCCTTTAAAAAAAAAAGTGCAGTCGTAGAGTGGGGAATTTTAGAAAGTTTAGTGAATCAGTACGGGATCGATTTTAGGGCGTTTGTAATGCGTCGCTTTCCGCTCTGCGCTGGTCTAGATTGGCTGAATAGTTTCACACTTCAGCATAGCTCTACAGCCCTCGACCTCGGGCTATTTTATCGGAGATGTGTACATGAGAGTTGCTGGTCCATTTAATTGGTTAACAAAAGAAAGTAACTAAAAAAAGTAACGGAAAGAATAGTAAAATCAATCGAAAAGGGACGATTATTAACATGAGTATACTAATTAAACATAAATTTGGGAGGTGCCGTGTGTCTAGTTATGGAAGAGGCTCTGAAATA
Organism: Mesocentrotus franciscanus; assembly: GCA_037976565.1. Taxonomy (NCBI): domain Eukaryota; kingdom Metazoa; phylum Echinodermata; class Echinoidea; order Camarodonta; family Strongylocentrotidae; genus Mesocentrotus; species Mesocentrotus franciscanus. Next base: position 27,178,038 of record CP137671.1, read on the forward strand.
ATGGGGGAGCAGGGGCTGACATCGACCTTACAATGTGGATGAAATTTGTTTTTAACAAGTCCATTGATTAGAGGAAAGGTGTGTGAGAGGTCCTTTCGTCTCCCTTTAACGTTTCTTTTCACCTATCCCGTCCGCATCCCTTTTCACCGCTTTTTGATTGGGGTGTAGTTCCCCCCGTGGCCCTTATAACTTTCAGCAGAGAAAGAGAAAATGAAAACATGATTCAATGTTATCAGCATCATGGATAAAACCTGAGAGAGAGAGAGAGAGAGAGAGAGTAAGATTTATGATAAATAACCATATTAAGCAAATTCAGAAAGGGTGATATCTTTGTTATTATGATATCTTCAAAAACTAAATCGAAAATGATTATTTTAAACTTCTACGGACGTTTTATTTTTACGTTGTACTTTTGTCGCTACAATTTTAAATGCTTCGATAATATATTTCTCTTCAACCTAGCCTTTTTAAGTTTGAAGAAAAAGCAGTATATAATTTCATAAACAAGGTAAATTTAAAAAAAGCTTGTTGTTGTGGAAAACTGGTATTTAACTTTTTTTTAAACATTTACATAGTAAAGATAAAAGTTAGGTAAAAACAGAAAACAGTCTGGGGAAATTTTCTTTAAAAAATTAATATTTGTTAAATTATCGTGAGCTAGTATAGATAAAACAGTCCCAGTTCTATTACCTGAAACAGTTTGGCTTGAATGTATGAAGTAAAAAGGAAGACAATGATAATCTTTATCTTGAGTATCTCTTGCAAAATGAAATCATTCGACAAAAACAGGGTTTTCAGGCGAGATTGCCTCCTCTCGACTATTCTGTATTAGAATCGAATTGATTGTGATGTCATAATGCAGTTGGTTGTTTGTGCAGTTGCTGTAGGTTCGCTGGGAAGTGACTAGCTTTTTATAGATTTGTGCTTTGCACTGAAATGGGCAGACATTAAGAAAATCAATGGATGTAATGGCAGTGAGTTAATTTTCCAGTTGTTCTCAGTGAATCGTTATATGATTTGTAGCAGACAGTTAGAATTTTGTAAGTCATATGAAGAGGGATGGGGGTATTCTGAATGCTGAAAACAGGGGCGTAGCCTGCATGAGTCTAGCCATTGGTGGGGGCACTGGTGTCGTGCGACGTGGGGGTGGCAACGGTATTGCTAGGGAAATGAAAGAAGGTGTGGGAGGGATTTGTATCGTATTCTTTCTTTCTCTATCTCTCTCTCTCTCTCTCTCTCTCTCTCTCTCTCTATCTATCTCTCTACCAAACACATCATACGAATTTCTTCTGTCCATTCCCTCACTTTTTATTTTATTTATTGCAACCGTGTCCCTCCTAAAGCTGCATGTCCCATGTGTACCCCGCATATTGAATTGGTTCATGATTCTACTTATGACCGTAGGCCTACTATACCTGACAACTGAGGACAGAATAATGAGTTTAAAATTAATGTAAAGCATTAGCTTGCTTTTTGGCCCTGTAAAAGTATCTTTTAAAAGGGGGTCAAAGATTATGATTAATATGAGATAGAGTCCGAAATGTGAGGCAGTTTGTATATCAAAGTGCATTCAAAATTATCTCAGTTCACATGGTCTACAAGCTTCCAAATTCTAATTAAGCACGATCTACCGAAGATATTGACTGGTTCTTTCACCGAATCTACGTTTTACATGAATTTTATGTAGCCAGTCATTAACATTCTGACAACATTTTTCTTTAAGGACGAAAATAGATAATGAATCGACAACAAACCTGATTCCAATCATTATTTTAGAGCCTTCTGTAAAGTATTGGATTGCATTCTGTCGAATTATATTTGTGATGAGGGGGTGATCTCGAAAGTATTTTCCATCATTTTCTTTAAATGTTTGTTATTTTGATTGCATCGACTTTGTACCACGAAAAGGAAATCCTATGGACACGATCCCAGAGATAACATTTTCCAATTTCAATAACCTTGTTGATGACTTTTTGAAATGTGCGAACATTCCAACGACGTATTACGTAATACGAACATCATTTCGATGGGATATACAATAGGGGATTGAAATTGCCCTTGAATTCACATTTCGAAAGTAGTTGCAATCTTATTTACAGCATTGTACTTCTGCTTCATGCTTCAAAGAAATACATGTTTCATGTTCCAGATGATATTCCATACACATTATTTGCTCATGATTAACAAATAAACAAACAAACAAAATAGTTCGATATACATCACCACTATGACCACAGTAAGTTCTATTTGCATTTCAGTCACTACAATAATCCAAATACAACTCCCCACGTAGCAAGCAAGACCATCTTGACGTTCATGGCCTTTTACGATAGCCTTTCAGCTTTCGGTTTACACAATAATCCGTTGGCTTATTACGTAACAACACTCATCAACTCTTCCAACGTGTCCCATGAACCAGTCGATAAGGTGTAAATGGATTCTTAGTTGGTAAAAATCGAACAAATTAATTATAATTGAGCGTTTTCCGCTCGTTAACATCACATCACTTATAAGTGCCACTCAAAGAGACATTACTCAGGTAGCCGAGCGGCTTTATTATGGGATAATAAAAGTTGGTGTCAAATAACGCCGACCGGTGGCGTATTTAGTCCTTGATCTTAGGAGGGGCATAATATCTGACCTTACAGTGATCTATATAATTCAGTAAGGAATTCCCGGCCTCAAGGATATCATCCCAAAACCCAAAAGACTTTGAAAAAGGAAGTGAAATAAAAGTGGAAGAGTAACATAATTATGTCTCCTATCCTATCTGAACTTCACTGCTTACCTATAAGATCTAGGATTAAATATAACCTACTTGTATATTGGCATTCAAACGTAATGGTATCGCACCTGTTTACGCACCCAAACACAATCTCGATTCAAATTGTCAGAAATCTGCTCTCCGAATTTCCGTGCAGACTACATCATGATATGGGGATAGGGCATTTCAAATGATAGTATCACAACTTTGGAATAAACTCCCACAAAAGTTAAGAAATATCACTCGGTTGGATCAATTTAAATCCGAGCTAAAAACACATTTGTTCTTGAATGTGTAATTCAGGTTTGTATGACATTAATACAGTAATGTTCTAACACGCATAGAGACCATGTTGGAATTATGCGTTTGCTAAGCAATGTACTGTAATTATTATCATCATTATCATTATTATTATTATTATTATTATTATTATTATTATTATTATTATTATTATTATTATTATTATTATTATTATTATTATTATTATTATTATTATTATTACTATTATTATTATTATTATTATTATCATCACCATCATTATTATTATAAACGTTCTAAATCCTAACGCAAAATGATGACCTAATATGTGCAGTCTCTTTTTGTTTTAGAGTTGGAAACCTGTCAGGAGGGGCAAATCCCCCTCCCGTCGCTCCTTCATATATACGCTAGTCCCTTCCGCTTTCTAAACACTCGCAGCTAGCTCTTTGCAGCCGTGGCTTTTGGTATGGCGTTAAATATAGTTTACAATTGATTGGAATTAAGGATGTCGGCCGTAAATGGAATTCAAATGTTACGCAGAGGTGATTAATTGGTCTATAAAATTAATGCACCCATATACAAATCGTTTACTGGAGAACGAACAGCGCAAACAGCAAAATACAAAGTCAAGTAATTTGACACAGGCGATATGGTATGTCAAAGTAAGGCCTCGAAGTAAGTAATTTGATTTTCGAAGAAAATTAGGTGTCAAGCAAATTCTAGATAAAAAAGTGGTCTTATTGAAAGCAACAAATCCTTTGAATCGCTGAAAAAATGTCTTCATAATTTTGGTCAGTTGTGTGAAACTAATTTATTTCATAATTTAAGGACATTTGGACAAAACATTAAGAAATGAAATCAGACAAAAATCAACTTTTCAAACAAATTTGATAATATCGGAAACCACAAAAGGCAGCTCAATGATATAATTTATACTTTTATTAATCCAGTCGTATGAAGAATTGCAGAAATACTGCTTCCATGGAGTCCTTCATTCAAAACTGAAGTAGATCATTTAAATTTAGAGTAATATAATCCCACTTATAGGTAAGCAAATCATGCTATTGCTATCCATGTAATTTCAAAACATTTCGTGTCGAAATTCATTGCATTTCAACAAAAAATAACTCTCTTTTTATATAGTGATTATCAAAATGGGCAGCCAATCAGAAAAGGCCATTAGTCAGATGGTGAGCTGGGCATGCGCAATCGCTAATCGAGGGACGGCCAGATGCATGGGTTCTCATTATACAGGGTGTCCCTGAAAAAAATGAAACCCAAGGTTACGGGTGAATTGCTCGATAATTCCAAAATAGTATTTGGTAAATGCATAAAATTAATGATCGGACAGCTTATTTTCCCTTCTTTCATATGACTTCAAAGACTTAATCAATTAGTCACACATGAACAATTTCAGATAGCATGAAGTGGCGGTGTCAGAAACCCGATTGTCCGAAGTAAGTGGAAGGCTGCCACGTTTGTTTCATTTGGGTTTTGTAAAGATATGAAATGTTTTTTTGTTAATTAATAGTTTTTGAAAATACACATTATTTCAAAGCTCATAATTTCTTCTTGCATATGAGACTATAATCATAATCGAAGGATCAAACATTTATGAGCAGGCAGCATAATTTTTAATTATGTAGTCACTGACATTTTGTTGTAGGAAGTGCATGAGACACCTGAAGAAATGTCAATGTGCATAAATTATGAATTGCGCCTCGTCACTCATGCATGATCCGTTAGATCATAATATTGCTTTATGATAATGAGCTTTTAAATGATGTTTATTTCCAACTATTAATCATCCGAAATCACTTCCTTTTCTTAAAAATGAACTAAATGAAAAAGCCATTTGCTTATTTGGACAATTGGGTTTCCGACACCGCCATTTCAGACTGTCTGAAATCGGTCATGCGTGATTTATTGATCATATAATAATTGTTGGTATTATTATGAAAGAAGAGAAATTAAGCTTTTTAATGATGTATACACTAGTAAAAATGTTATTTGGGATTATTGAGAAATTTACAATTAAACATCGGTTTCCTTTTTTCAGGGCACCCTGTTTATCACAAGCATTAGCCACCTTCTCTCCAATAAAAAATACATCATATTCTGCCCGCCAAACTCCCCATTGCGTGATAAACCATGACGTCATCTGGTTTAGAACTATGTTTCGATCGTATGCACTTGTCTAATATCATCGTCGTACACCAATTAAAGACAAATCTTTTTGGCCAGTCGCAAGCCCTCTGAGGACGTACTTCGTTTTCAAGCTGATCGTGTTGTATCCAGATACAAGGTATTAAGGTTGAGATACAGTTTTGCGAGACTGCTAATGAGCATTCTTTATCATAAGCATATCTCTGCAAAGTAAAGCTTTCGAGGAAAACTAAATGCATTTTAATCTTGCAAACTGATGTTTCGCAATTTGTTCACTACTTTAAATGAAACTATCGACAGGTCATACAAATTAGTATTCACATAATTGTATCAAACTTTGGCTCAATTTGTGAGACTTTGCAGGCTCGATTGCCTTTATATTCTGACAACCATCTGTTATCTTGAGACACGCTCTCTTTCAAAATCCTGTTTAAAAATAATTTGAAGAAAATCATCTTCTTGAGATTGTTTTAACATGGAGATCTTGAGCTACGATGAGGACGGCCAGCATTGTTCCTTTTCAGGGACTGCGGGCTTGGTGCCGCCGAAGCTGACACTGACGCCGATTTCGACGCCGGGTATTCGACCAGAGCAACGACAGCCAGTCAAGATAAGTAAGTATTCATCTATCAGACAAACTAATACCACCACCACACTAACGAGATCGACACCAGGGGCATAAAACTATACCATTGATGGTAACTTTGCCATTAATGGCAACCAACACGGCAACTGTTCCTCTCATTTTTCTTATTTTATTAAAACCATAGAAAATTTGTCCATACTGTAGTCAAAATAGTGGATTGAAACTTAATTCAAGATTGTTCTTGTTTGTTTGTTTGTTTGTTTATTTGTTTTTATTGTTTTTTTTTCTTTATTTACGTCTTGTTTTATTCGATTTCTTTACAAATATATGATTCACTTTGTGTATTCATCTCTACATCTACCATTGCAATGAAGTAGATTACAATCGTAATGAAATAAATTCAATTTCCAATGTTTTCAGACAGACAACCAACAGAAAATAACACAGAACAAAAAGAAGAAAATAAATGGTGAGAGAAAGCGATTAAATATATCTCGAATAAAAAATAGCAAAGAAGGACAGTTTCTGCTGGTTAGAAGACAAGATAATTATAATGTCAAAGAAGACAAATGTAAAGCGTTGTATTTGTATTTCTAATATTTATTTATTTATTTGACTAGTTGTGTATATATATATATATATATATATTTATATATATTCATTTACTTATTTGTATATTCGTTCATTCATTTATTAATCTATTTAGTGAAATTTTACAGTTTTTTCACGTGCAAACTTTCAATATACTCGTCATAGCAATCAGGTGAAACAACCATCAAACAACTTAACTTAATAATAACATTTCAACAGTCGAACTTTAAAGTGCACACGGATAACCATTTTGCCCTCATAGCTTTTACATCAGACATCAATTTACCTCGCGTTTTTATGTCATCCATACGAGACAAGACATGTTAGCTTTCTGCATCAAAACGCTTCTTAATCCGTAGTTTATTGCATTTCACACATTTAATTAACATTGCGGTCCCACTGGTATTAAGATTGCCACCATTCCGCGCAGGTGTACATTGCTTTGTGGCGCCACCCAACAACTAATACGAGAGAACGTTAGTGAGAGGGCGCGGAAACAGCTTTTACACTCTTGTCTTGCGGTCTAAAGTTCATTTTGCTTTTTTTTAGAGGCATAATTATTCCGTCTGAGTTTATCTTGGTAACTCTGCCCAGCTATAAATGAAGATCTAGGGACTTTAAAGAAATCCAGTGGCGGATCTATACATGGGGCTCACTTACACATTAAATGTAAAAGAAGAGTGCGAAAAGGGGTAACATTTTTACAATAGTTGTTGCTATTTTAGATTAGAAATAAAATTGACCTGCGGTTTCCTATTCGATATGTATAATATTTTTCAATATCACTTTATCAATAATCATCAAAATCAACAAAGGCCATACAGTTTATAAAAAGTAGAATAAAGCCCAGGCGATGCAGGCCTATCAAACAATGTTGGGGGAATGGCATTTCACCATATATATGATACAATGATTCCTCGCAAATGCTTTAGAATATAGTCAAGTCATTTCATTGACCACTAGACAATTTATGAAAGAGTTAATTACAAAAGAGACGAAAGAGGAAACATGGAAAAGCACATCATTGTATTTAAAGTATTCACGGAGGACCTACAGACGTGCGGGCTGTAAAAATATTACTAAATTTGCATCGATGCAATCTCACATTGGGGAGAAAAAATGATCTAAACATCATATTTCACTTATATATTTTACGTTAATAGTAAACTAATTATAATTCCACTAAGTGTAGAATGTTTAATTCTATTGGGATAATAGGCAGATAAGAAAGTTAAAAAACAAATCACCCGGGCACCAAATGAATCGACCAACATACCGTTTTAATGTCTTTGCTCATATTCCAGTAAAGGGTCTTTATTTTATGTCCCACAAACTCTGACAAAATCTTACGGGGAAAGGCCACTTTCATAATTTTATGCAGCCACTGTTTTATGGAATAACTTGCCGGAATACCTTAAAATATAGAAACATACGGAAAGTTCAGAAGTAACTTAAAAACATACTTATTTAGCACTTTGTAAAATCTCACAATTATGAACCCAGTGGACCATTTCCACTCCTGTATTCTGTTCTGTAAAGCGCATAGAGACATGCAATTATGCCTACATGTATGTGATATGCGCTATACAAAAACGTTTGAATATAATTATCATTATTATTATTATTATTAATATTATTACTATTTATTTACTACTACTACTATTATCATTATCATTATTATAATTACTATTATTTTAGTTGTCCAAGGGACATTTTTCAAGGGGTAATTATCCTAGGAGACTAGTTATATAGATGGGTGCTTTTCCAGTGATCCTATAGTGCTAAGTTCAAGATAGATGTCCTGTCGGTTTAACTTTTAGAGGTTATTATCCTATAGGAGATAGGCCTAGTTATCTGGATTGGTAATCCCGTGTTAGTGCAGAGTGTATTCAAAACACAGCTTCACATGTTCAATCGTTTCTCTATCTTTTATGCAAAACATAACTTTTCATCGCTGTTGTGTAGTGAAACATCTTATTTTCATGACAAGCTACATTATACTGTTTTACACTGATCTCCCATGACTACCTGCTTAATTGGTGCTAAGGAAACGAGCTTTCACGAAGCTTGGTCGACATAGTATTCTTTGATAAAACGTGCCCATTTGGGAGGGTATATAAATATTAAATGAACGTTAATTTTTGTTTACATCTTTCCTTAATGAATGTAAATGAATGGGCATAAACCCTTTCGCTTTTTGACGGAGATAGGATGTCCCTATTACATGTTTTAGGAATATAATAATATAACATGGAATAGACCAAAATCCTCAAAACAGACTTTTTTATCGTTTGTTCTTTGTTTTTCTATAGAAATGAAGACGTTAATAAGAAAAAATTAAAAGACACAATCAGAAGGGGTTTTATGGAGCAATGGAAGGGTATACAAATTGATAAAGAGACCAAGTGAGGGATATTGAGGAGAGAAGAGGCAATTCATTGGAGGAGAAAGAGAAAGAAAGAGAGTTGGAGAGAGAGAAAGAGAGTCGGAGAGAGAGAGAGAGAGGGAGGGGGTGGAGAAATAGAATTGCTCACACGTGTGTAGCGTGCGACACAAAGCCACGTCGTACAAGACGCCGTTGTAAAACGTTCCCACGCGCAGGTCGCGAGCCGCACACGACCACTTCACAGGTCGACTCTCATTGGGTGTCCTTTTCATCTTTGTTTTCATTTTAAATCAAATCATGGCACACACATTCCTTTGTAGTCTGTGAAGTTCACAAAGAGAGTGGTGGAATGAATCGTAAAAGTAAAGAGAGCGAGACATTTAGGCAATGATCATTTGATACCCCACCCTCCTTCCACCCGTACATGTACTTTGTCTGGTTATTTCATTCTAGCATTTTCCTTTTTTTTTTCTTTTTTTTTTTTAAAGTTTACTAATGTTCTGTTTCTCATTGTCGGCCACAGCGCATTAATTTTATAATATTTTTTCGAGTCACCTCCATTCCACTTTATGTCTCACCTCCCCCACCCCCTCTTCTCTTTCTTTCTCTCCCTCTCTCTCTCTCTCCCTCCGCCCCCTCCCCTCTCTCTATCTCTCTCTCTCTCTCCTTCCCTCTCTCTTTCTCTCTCTCTCTCTCCCATAATTTATATTTATTTTGTCAACAATCTCTTCTTACCCACCTCCCTATCCACCATATGTTTGAAACTTTTCGAACAGATACTTGTATAACCTTGGAAACTGTTGTGAGATGCGCAGGTTTTCATGAATGGGCAATTGCCATGCTGGCTGTCTCGAGGACCATTTTCAACTTTTTATACAATATTCTCTTTATGGATTAAAACGACCCAAAAGATGATCTGTCCCTCCAAAAAAAACCGTGGGAAAATAAACTTTGATCGAGTTTTAGCTGATGATAACTTATTTATTCAGCTTTTACAGTGTTCTAAGTGGCTTCTTCTGTTTGTCTTTTAGTCATTTTTTTTCTTCTCAATTACTGTAGGCAATGACTTGAGTGTCATTACTGAAGGAACGGTATACATTAATGTCAAATAAAAACCGCAAAATACAACAGTCCCATATTATTTCAAATCTAATAATGCTTAAAACGACATTTTGGGGGAATGGCTCGAATGGCTTGGTAAAGTACTTTTTGATAGCTTGTTTGGAGCCAAAAAAAACTTAAGCTCTGTGTAAAAAAAAAGGAAAAAAAAGAAGGAATTAACGCCCTTCAGGCTCAGCCTCCAGACGCTTTTTCTGTATTAACTTGTTTGGTCTTTTTTCCATAATGACAAAATTGACATACATGACGTAGTGGGATAATATAATTTCGCAATATCAGCTCAAATGAGGATTTCCAAATGTGCCATGAAGAGAGAGACAGAGAGAGATAGAGACAGAGAGAGAGAGAGACAGAGAGAGAGAGGGGGATAAGAAAGAGAGAGAGGGGGACAGAAATGACAAAGTAAGGAGTAGACTATAAATATATATATTATTATCTCTCTTTCTCCCTTCAGAGTGGAGAGGAGAGAGAGAGAGAGAGAGAGAGAAAGAGAAAAACAGAGAGAGAGAAGAAAAAAAAAGAAAGAGGGAGGGAAAGAGAGAGAGAGAGAAATATCGACCACCCTTGCAGCTTAAGAGCAATAACGCGTCAGTAATGCGACACAAATTCTGTAACAATATCAAACATCGTGTAAAGTTTTCATTTTCGTAATGAACCTGTGAGCTCCGAAACCTTTCAAGTTCTTTTCCAAACAAAATGCAAGACCTGTCGTAAAGAGAAACTTTCCATAAAGCATGGGAATTTAGCCCTTTAAAAACTCATTTTGACTCAGTGGAGATTCAGTTGTGAAATTAGGCAGAAAATGCGCATTTGAGCGTCAAAACGGATGCGTTTCACAGAACCTGTTAAACATGCATTTGTACGGCTGCAGTTGTGTTATTTTTGTTTGTTCTTGTAATTCCTTTATGAACGAATAATGCTAAGCTCTAAAAGACCTAAAAGAACATTTGTATTTTAAAATAATTGTATAGACAAAAGATCGAGGCTGTGGTGGAAATACATTTAAAATCAAATTCTGGTTCTCTATAAGAGGTCACTTCATGCTGATTTTCTTCTTTTCATTATTTTGTATAATCTTTGGACTTTGTTATAACCTAGGCTTGTTAACAACGATATAGCAATGAACTTTGCAATGAACTTTGAAAAATGGTTCAAACAGTGCTATATCTTCATTGATAACAAATAGTTTTTAAAAGGCATTATTTTACTAATTCTCTGTCATTTTTTTTAAAGTGGATCCTAAGGACCCAGCTGAAACCATTTTAAGATAAAAAGCGGTCCATGTCAAAACTCAAGAACTGCTCTACCACTGAGCCATCGAGTGGTAGAGCAGTGGTCTCGTAATCGGGAGGTCCTGGGTTCGAAACCAAGTCGATGCACTAGTGCCGTTTGGTAAGGCATTACTCCTCAGTACCTAGTCCCTCGGAGAGGACTTGGATCCGTCGGTCCCCTGATTGCCCACTTACTTGCTTTCTTAGCAGTGAGGTAAAACAAACAAAGCCACCAACCAATTTCGATCTTCAAGAAAAAGTTACCCTGAATCGCAAAAACAAAAAGGTGAACAGGGCATAAAATGTGAAAGGTGTTGTAGCATGTTGATCAGGTGACTTGGTCAGCTGACCCAAGCCAAATTTACCAAGGGACCTGAGCCACTTACTCCTAATGCTTAAACAGGGTTACTCCCTTCACAGGCCTGTAGGATATTGTAAGCCAGCATGGGCGTCATTCCCTTATAGGGAGCCTGGCCAGCTAAACATGAGTTTGGCTTCCCCAGTTGTTCAAAACCACTTTATTTCTTGAGCAAAATCTCAAGAAAAGATTACTTTTGCAGCTAACATAGCCAAATTTTACCAGTGACCCGAGCCACTACTCCTGGGGCTGAAACAGGGTTACCCCCTTTACAGCACTTTAGAATGTAAGCCCGCATGCGTCTTCATCTTAGGGACCCTGGCCAGTGTAGTAGGTTTTTACGGTTCCAGGTAAAAGTTTAAGAGGAAAAATTACCTCTGACATTTTTAACCTCTAACATTTTCAACTCTGATATTTTACCTCTGATATTTTACCTCTGACATTTTACCTCTGATATTTTACCTCTGATATTTTACCTCTGACATTTTACCTCTGACATTTTCCCCTCTGGCACATTCACCTCTGACATCTGATCTGACGCTGTTACACCGAACCGGTTTTACATTCATCAAGTTAGTTTGTTCTTTCCACGCAGTCGTCTTAAATGACATGCAGAACAGTACTCCTCTTATCGAGTGTCAGAAGGCTATTAATTCGATTGGAATTGATGTGAGTTTTAACATTCTGGCTCTCAGCAGACGAACTCATATCTATTTCAGTGAAAAAGCAGATTACTCATTCATTTTTCTTAATCTAAATACGCATCTTAATATTCTGCAAACTCTGTTGACATGATATTGTGTCTACGGACAA